>SMDT01002970.1:0-323324 GCA_005392925.1 Aquilaria sinensis | reverse complement strand
AAAAACACTACTTTAAGAAGAAACATGGCTCAAATTCAAGAACATCTCAATAAAAAAAAGACAAATGGAGCTACAAACAAGAAATTTATGAACATATCATTAATTTGATAAAAAAAAAGATATTTAAGTGATTATTAGTCACAAAATATAATTCTTCTCGGTTATGAAAAAAAAAATAAACATAGATAAAAAAATTTCGTACCATACTGACCAGTACGGTTAGGTACTGAGAAAAAAGAGTACAAGATAACATCGAGACTATCCTCTATATCAGACTGTACCGACTTGTACAACATGTACCAAATATCCCATGCTGCACTGGATGTATCGTCTTGGTGCAGTTGATATGTTATATTTATATATATATTTTATTTTCATATATATATCTATATATTTAAAATATTTAAAATCAGTATATTTGAAACAATGAAATACTGCACTGTATCCTTAGAATAATGTTACACAAATTGATACGGGATTTAAAACCGTGCACAAAATGGCAAAGAAACTAGCATTAATATAATTAATAAAATTTCCACAATTGGTGAAAGAAATAAAAAGTAATGTAAAGTACTAAAATGACATGAAAAGCGAGGTTTCGTTGTCACACGTGTTAGCTTCCCAATGGCTAGTTCCTTCTTCAGATCCCTCCCAAAAGCGAGATATTTCAACATTTCATGGAACTTTCAGTCATTAGAAGGGCTCTCTTGTAAATAAACATAAATCCATGCCCACTCTTTCAAGTCCCCAGCTTTCGTAATTTTTTTCTAACCGTAGCAGCCGGACCCCACCTTCGTTGGCTGGAAGCACCGGCGCACGGCATAAACAAATAAAACCATAAAAGTCTCCCCATTACCAACCTGTGAGAGAAGAAGCGAGAAAAAAATCACTGCAAAGCAAAATTAAAATAAAATCGCCTTCCAATTAGGGTTTGACTCAAAAAAAAAAAAAAAGAAATCTTTTTCCGCCCACAAGGGTCAGTTGAGAGAAGCACTGAGTGGATTCACCGATTTCTTCCCTAGAAGTCTGCTTTTTATTTTTGCGCTTTAAGCTCATCAAGATCTGCCCTTCGTTTTCCCGGAAATTTCGGGGTTTTTTTTTCGGTTTTGTAGAGTGGAGAGATAATCCTCACACCCAATCTAGAGAGAGAAATTCGAACAATTGTTATTTGGGTTTTGTTTTCCTGTATTTTTTTGTTTGACTTTATTCCAATTTTCCTTTTTTTCGAACGTTGGGATCGGAGGGTAAAACAGGGGTTTTGTCGAGGATTTTGGAGGGATCCGGCTTCGTACATTCTTCTGTGGGGTTTTTGTAATCTGTGGCTGTAATAAAATTTGAAATCTGCGGGGTTTTTTTTGGTGGGCATTTGGTTTTTAGGAAATATTTTTATGCAATCCGGTGGCGGAGGCGCGGCTGGGCCCAGCCGGAACCCGGGGATGGGGCCGGCGGCTCGTCCGGCGTCCACATCGTCCGCCGCCTCGCCCTCTTCGTCGTCCTCCGCTGTCTCTGCGCCTCACTTGGGGTTTGATTCAGTGCAACAGCAGCAGCAGCTGGTAGGGGCTAGGCAGGTAAACCTTAATGTATGCTTTGGATTCATTGAAGGGTGGTTTGAATTGGCATGTGGAATCTAGTACTTGATGTTCTCTTCAATGTGTTAGTGTCAGTGGGTGGACATGGCTCTGGGGTTTTGCATTTTGGAATGTTTCGGGATTGAGGGAGATGGATTTTGCTATATTCAATGCAGTTCTGCTGTAACTGTTATTAGGATGTACCACTTTGCGGGCCTTTTTTTTTTGTCTCCCTTCACGCTTATTCATTTATTTATCTATTTTTGGCTTTCCATGAGGCTTGTATTTAATTGTAAGAGCATTGGGAACAGATGTAGACAATTAAGTTTCTGAGCTGCTTAATGTTACTTAACAGCAGTTTTTTTCTCTTTAAGCTCTCTCCTCACTATGCCGGCTTTGGTGGCCCTTGGTTGTATCAACTGCCAAGGCTCGAATGTTTCACATTCATTTGGTTTCTGCAAGCTCAAGCAAAATGACAAAATGTGTTCTCTGTTTTTGCTTTGTCAGAGATAACTGCGTTTTGCATGCATTCTGTTCGCAAGCGCATGTCTTCTTGTGCCTACTACCCAGTTGGGATTCTGTTCAAGAATTAGTTTCTTCTTTCTAGTTTTATCTAGCTATGATTGAACTGCAGGCCTTCATCTCTTCTTGGTTGTGTCTCTACTTAGACATATAGTTCATGCCTATGATCCATTTTAATATCTCATTCATAATTTCTTCTTGTAGCTTACTGCTATGACTTCGACTTTGCTTACTTTTTCTCTTATTCAATCTATGTCATAGTCATCTTGGTATAAAGTGCTGGTTATTCTGTGCTTGTCACTTTTTATGTGCATGTGTGACATCCTTATTTTTGCTATACGCGGGGGTTGCTCCATCAGAATATTTTTGTTCGTAGATTCATTAGATGGAATGAATGCCATTGTTCTAATTTCCTTTCGACTGAGCTAGTTAAGGCATGCTCATTTCATGGATTACGATTCATTAAGAGAATGTTTATTTCCTGATCGTTTGTTCTTGCTGTCAATGCAGCAACAATTACTTAGAAAACCTGAAGGAAATGAAAACGTTTTGGCATATCAGGTTGGTCTAATGGGAGGAGGCAACTTTCAACTGCCTGAACAATCCAAGAAATTTCTTGACATGGCTCAGCAACATGCTTTGGCCCAGGAGGCAGTGAACAGAAGTCAAGGTGTTGAGCACCAAATGCTGAATCCTGTTCAGCAAGCTTATTATCATCAGTATTATCAGGCTGCACAACAGAAGGCTCTCTTGGCCCAGCAACAAGCTAAGATGGCAATGCTAGGTTCAGCATCTGGAAAGGAACTTGATACACGAATGGGAAATTTGAAAATGCAGGAACTCAATTCAGTGCAGGCTGCCAATCAGTCTCAAGCTTCTTCCTCGAAGAACTCATCTGAGCAGTTTGTTCGTGGTGAAAAGCAGGTGGAACAGGGATCACAATCGGGCTTTGATCAGCGAAATGACCCAAAGATGCCTGCACAGTTTGGACAAGTAATGCCTGGGTCTGCAATGAGGCCTATGCATCCACCTCAGGCGCAACAAACAATGCAAAGCTTAGGAAATAACCAGCTTGCTATGGCAGCACAACTACAAGCAGTACAGGCATGGGCCCGTGAACGAAATATTGATCTGTCTCAACCTGCAAATGCAAACTTGATGGCTCAGCTCATTCCGTACATGCAGTCAAGGATGGCTGTCCAGCAAAAAGCTAATGAGAGCAATATGGCTCCTCAGTCATCATCAGTTTCTGTGTCGAAGCAACAGGTTACGTCTCCTTCAGTTCCAAGTACAGGATCACCCCAAGCTAATTCATCTAGTGATGCATCTGGTCAGTCTGCCTCTGGGAAAACAAGACAGACAGCTACACCGAGTCACTTTGGCTTGAATTCTAGTGGTGGAATGGCTAATAATGCTATGAATATGCCATCACAGCAGTTTCCTGCTCATAGCAGAGAAAACCAAGGGCCTTCACGGCTGCCAGTCACAATGGGAAATGGAATGCCTCCAATTCGTCCTCCACATTCATCTTCAATTGTTAATGCAGCCGTTGAACAGCCTTTGGCAACTAAAATCCCCTTTAGTGGTACAGAAGCATCGCAAATGCATCACCAGAAACAGACTAATCAATCATCTCCACAATTTTCAACTCGATCCAATGATGGAGGTGCGTCTATGAGCTTGCCCTTACAAGGAGGACCAATCACACAGGGGCTGCAGCAACATTTTGGCTTCACGAAACAGCAGCTTCATGTCCTAAAAGCGCAGATTTTGGCATTTCGGCGACTGAAGGTCAGAGAACTTCAATCTCCCTCCCCCCTCCCCCTTTCTCTCATGCAGACCAAGTGAAAACAATAGAATGTAGTTCTGTGTTTTTACTCCATTTCTTTTTACACAATTGTACCAATTTATTAGGTACTGAATTGCTGTGTTTCTGTATGACCTGCTTATTAATAGAAAGGAGAAGGCACTCTTCCACAGGAGCTTCTCAAAGCCATTATTCCACCCCCACTTGAGCAGCAGCAGCAGCATGTTGCTGCTGGAGGAAGTAACCAGGACAGAGATGCTGTGAAGATTGCAGAAGACAAAGTGAGGTATTTAGATTCAAGGGAGAGGGAGTCACAGGCTGGTCCATCGACAGGCGGACCAACTATTTCAAAAGAGGAAGTGTGTTCTGGAGATGAGAAAGCACATGGATCAGTGGTCCATACAAAAGAGTTAACCTCTGTAAGAAAAGAAACCTCTTCAGTTCCACTTTCCGGAAAAGAAGAGTTGCCACCTGCTGTCTCTGCTACAAAGTCAGATCAGGAAGTTGAGCATGTAGTTCCTAAACCAGCAAGCAGAGCTGACACTGCCATTGATAGGGGGAAGGCTGTGGCACCTCAAGCTGCTGCAGCTGATCTTGGACAAGTTAAGAAGCCTGCACCCGCAAACACTTCCCCCCAGACAAAAGATCCCAGTTCTACAAGAAAGTATCATGGGCCACTTTTTGATTTTCCATTCTTTACTAGGAAGCATGACTCTTTTGGTTCAGCAGTGCCTAACAGTGGTAATAATCTCACTTTGGCATATGATGTTAAAGATCTCCTTTTTGAGGAAGGTGTAGAAGTATTGAACAAGAAAAGATCAGAGAACTTGAAAAAGATAACTGACTTGTTGGCTGTAAATTTGGAGAGGAAAAGGATTAGGCCAGACTTGGTCTTACGTTTGCAAATTGAAGAGAAAAAGCTTCGTCTTATAGATCTTCAGGCTCGTTTGAGAGATGAGGTTGATCAGCAGCAACAGGAGATAATGACAATGCCTGACAGACCATACAGAAAATTTGTCCGGCTGTGTGAGCGCCAAAGATTGGAGCTGGCAAGACAAGTACAAGCAACCCAGAAAGCTGTGAGAGAAAAGCAACTGAAATCCATCTTCCAGTGGCGTAAGAAACTCCTGGAGGCTCATTGGTCCATTCGTGATGCTCGTACTGCACGAAACAGGGGAGTTGCCAAATATCATGAAAGAATGTTGAGAGAGTTTTCAAAGCGGAAAGATGATGATAGGAACAAAAGGATGGAAGCCCTTAAGAATAATGACGTAGAGAGGTACAGAGAGATGCTGCTGGAGCAGCAGACAAGCATTCAAGGTGATGCTGCTGAGAGGTATTCTGTCCTTTCATCTTTCTTGACCCAAACAGAAGAGTATCTACAGAAACTGGGTGGTAAAATTACTGCTGCCAAGAATCAGCAAGAAGTTGAGGAGGCAGCAAATGCGGCTGCAGCTGCTGCACGGTTGCAGGCATGTTTTCTCCCCCAGTTTTCTGTTTTCATTGTTCCTGTGTTTTGGTTAATATTTTACTTTCATTTTTCAGCTGAACTTAAAATTTGGAGAAACATCCAATTTAGTTTATGAGGGTACTGAGTTTTCTTCATCACTTTTTTGATATAAAAAGGGACTTTCTGAAGAAGAGGTTAGAGCAGCTGCAGCTTGTGCAGGAGAGGAAGTAATGATAAGAAATCAGTTTATGGAAATGAATGCCCCCAAGGATGGTTCATCTGTTAGCAAGTGAGCTGCTTGTGTTTGATTATGCTCTAATTTTTTTTAGACTGTTTCCATGACAGAGTATGCACATTCTCTCTCACATTATAACAGAACTAGTGGCTGATGACAGGTACTATAGTCTTGCACATGCTGTCAGTGAAAGAGTTTTAAGGCAACCATCAATGTTAAGAGCGGGAACATTACGAGACTATCAAATTGTAGGTTGCTTTGTTTGAGGACCTAATTTTCTCTCGGGAAGATTTTCTTTATTGAGGTAGAAGTTTATGGTTTCTATTTTTTTTCTTTTGGCAGGTTGGTTTGCAATGGATGCTTTCATTGTACAACAACAAACTAAATGGAATTTTAGCAGATGAGATGGGTCTTGGAAAGACTGTTCAGGTGGTTACTTTTTTTGAAGTGTGGTTAAACAAATCTTCTGTTATAGTAGTACTATTCTCCCTGGATTGTGTTGCAGTTTTGTTTATAAATTGATTGTGCCAACTTATGTTGTTAACTTGGTTGTTATTGTCTACCTTCCTTTGTAGGTAATGGCATTGATAGCTTATTTGATGGAGTTTAAAGGGAATTATGGGCCACACCTCATAATTGTCCCCAATGCTGTTCTGGTGAATTGGAAGGTTTGTTCTTCGGTATCTGCATCCTTTGGAGCAAAAATATATATTGGCTTTTTTGTGATATTAATTAAAGGGTTTTGCATGCAGAGTGAATTCCATAATTGGCTGCCGTCTGTGTCGTGCATCTTCTATGTTGGGGCTAAAGATCAACGCTCAAAATTATTTTCACAAGTAACAGATCAAGCTCAGCTGTTTGATTAATATTTTGGTGTCAGAACATGCCTAAGTTCCTTCTTGTTTTTGTACTTACATCTGCTTTTATGTAGGAGGTTTCTGCAATGAAATTCAATGTCCTTGTTACTACCTATGAATTTATCATGTATGATCGCTCCAAACTTTCAAAACTTGACTGGAAGTATATCATAATCGACGAAGCACAGCGAATGAAAGACAGGGAGTCTGTTTTAGCCCGTGATCTTGATAGATATCGTTGCCAGAGGCGTTTACTGCTAACAGGAACTCCGTTACAGGTCTGCAAAAACTCTCTTATTTTGTAACATAGAGTTACATTAGTTTTATACTATTACAGGAATTCACATTTTGACTAATTTAGTTGCAACATGAATTTTGGCATGTGGAGGAGGACATTGGTCATTGATATAATTTTTTTGCATGATATGATTGGGTAAAAACCTTGTTTGTCAAGTGTGGCATCTGTCTGCGAGCTTGGACATTGCTTGTTCACTCTTATTACGATTTGCAGAATGATTTGAAGGAGCTCTGGTCACTTCTAAATCTACTGCTTCCTGAAGTTTTTGATAACCGTAAAGCATTTCATGATTGGTTTTCGCAACCCTTCCAAAAGGAAGGCCCTGCACATAATGCAGAAGATGATTGGCTTGAAACAGAGAAAAAGGTGATTATTATCCACCGGCTTCATCAAATTTTGGAGCCTTTTATGCTCAGACGTCGTGTGGAAGATGTAGAAGGGTCACTCCCAGCAAAGGTGTGTGTAGTTATTAATGACTGATGTTCCATTTTGTTACATCAGTATTGTGAACCGCTTGGCCTTTTTGGTGTTGCAGGATTCTATTGTTCTAAAATGCAGAATGTCAGCCATACAAAGTGCCATCTATGATTGGGTAAAAGCTACTGGTACTCTTCGAGTTGACCCTGAAGATGAGCAGCGCAGGGTTCAAAAGAACCCAATATACCAGGCGAAGGTATATAAAACTTTAAATAACAGGTGTATGGAGCTTCGAAAGACCTGCAACCATCCTTTGCTTAACTATCCATACTTCAGTGATCTTTCAAAAGATTTCCTTGTTGGGTCATGTGGAAAATTGTGGCTTTTGGACAGAATTCTTATAAAACTTCAGAGAACGGGGCATCGCGTGCTGCTATTTAGCACCATGACTAAGCTCCTTGATATCTTAGAGGAATATTTGCAGTGGAGGCGTCTTTTGTACAGACGTATAGATGGAACGACAAGCTTGGAAGATCGTGAATCTGCCATTGTGGACTTCAACAGTCCTGGCTCTGATTGCTTTATCTTCTTGCTCAGTATTCGTGCTGCTGGGCGGGGTCTTAATCTCCAGAGTGCTGACACAGTGGTTATATATGATCCTGATCCAAACCCTAAGAATGAGGAACAGGCAGTTGCTAGAGCTCATCGAATAGGGCAGACAAGGGAAGTCAAAGTGATTTATATGGAAGCTGTTGTGGACAAAATCTCTAGTCAGCAGAAAGAGGATGAATTGAGGAGCGGAGGTACACTTGATTCAGAGGATGACCTAGCTGGTAAGGATCGGTATGTGGGATCTATTGAGAGCCTAATTAGGAATAACATTCAGCAATACAAAATTGACATGGCTGATGAGGTCATCAATGCTGGTCGTTTTGACCAGAGAACTACACATGAAGAACGCCGTATGACTTTAGAGACATTATTGCATGATGAGGAGAGGTATCAGGAAACTGTTCATAATGTTCCTTCCTTACATGAGGTTAATCGCATGATTGCCAGAAGTGAGGATGAAGTTGAGCTGTTTGATCAGATGGATGAAGAGCTGGATTGGACTGAGGAAATGACTAGTCATGAGCAGGTGCCCAGATGGCTCCGAGCAAGTACGAAAGAGGTGAATACTGCTGTTGCCTCTTTGTCAAAGAAACCATCTAAAAACATCTTATCTAGTACCACCTTTGGCGCAGAATCCAATGAAGTGGAACCTGAGAGGAAAAGAGGCAGACCACCTAAGGGGAAAAAGCATCCCAACTATAAGGAGACAGATGATGAAAATGGAGAATACTCTGAAGCAAGTTCTGATGAGAGAAATGGATACTCTGGGAATGAGGAAGAGGCAGAGATGGGAGATTTTGAAGATGATGAACCCACAAATAGAGACCAATCAGAAGAAGAGGGTCCACTTTGTGATGATGGGTATGACTATACCCAGACATCAGACAATACTAGGAATGATAATGTGCTTGAAGAAGCTGGCTCCCCTGAGTCATCATTGGATGGTCGAACACCAGCACAAATGGTTTCCCCTGTCTCTCCACAGAAATTTGGATCTCTCTCTGCATTAGATTCTAGGCCTGGCTCTGCTACAAAACGGCTGGTATGAGTCTTGGCATTTTAATTTATTTTCATTTATTACGATTGCTTCCACTATCTAATCTGTTATTTTTACCAGTCTGATGAACTTGAGGAAGGGGAAATTGCCATGTCTGGAGAGTCCCACATGGACCACCAACAATCTGGGAGTTGGATGCATGAACGTGATGAAGGTGAAGATGAACAAGTTCTACAACCCAAGATACGAAGAAAACGTAGTATTCGGCTTCGACCTCGTCATACTGTGGAAAGGCTGGAGGACAGGGCATGCAGTGACACAACTCTTCGACGTGGTGATTCATCATTGTCACCTTTCCAACAATTAGACTACAAACATCAAACACAGCAAAGGATTGATGGTGAAACAAGAACATTGCGGGGGCGTAATGTTTTAAAGCATGATCCTGGCGATTCGTCTAAGAATAGACGGACCATGCAGTCAAGGAGGATTGCTAGCACATCAAAGCTGCATGCATCACCAAAGGCTGGTAGATTATTCAGTCCTTTGTCTGGTCCAGTTGATGATGTTGCTGAAGCATCTAGAGAGAGTTGGGATGGTAAAATATTTAACACAAACGGGACTTCAAATTTTGGCACCAAGATGTCTGATGTTGTCCAAAGAAAGGTATGCTACTTGAGTGCAGTAGGGGGTTGTTTAATATGAGACCAACTCCAGAGACATATCCTGATGCTGTAAAGATGTTACTTTTATAATGATATGTAGTTCTAGAGAGGTTTTTTGTTAGGTATTTCTGGAAGTGTATCTGCATTGAGCATAAATTCTTTTTTCATCTTTTTATTGGTTGGAAAAGACATATACTGGTTCATCTAAAAGTCATCATATTTGCAGTGCAAGAATGTGATTACCAAGCTCCAAAGAAGAATAGATAAGGAGGGCCAACATATTGTGCCATTGCTGACAGATCTTTGGAAGAGAATGGAAAATTCTGGTGGAAGCAATCATTTGGATCTGCCAAAGATTGACCAACGAATTGACAGATTGGAGTACACTGGATTGATGGATCTTGTTGGTGATGTGCAGATAATGTTGAAAAGTGCAATGCATTTTTATTCCTTTTCACATGAGGTATGTATTCTGATATCAAGAGCAACCTTTATTCATTCATACACTTGCTTTGGTATGCCTTGGATGTTTATCCTTCGTATCAAACTCTATTGGGCTTCTCCTTTATTGATTTCTGTTTTCCTTCCTTACCCTGGAATGCCAATTGCGTTTGGCAGGTTAGATCTGAAGCAAGAAAAGTACACGACCTCTTTTTTGATATCCTGAAGATTGCATTTCCTGACACTGACTTCCGGGAAGCTAGAAATACCCTATCCTTTTCATTCCCTATATCTGCATCTGCCTCTACCTCAATGCCATCCCCTAGATATGCAGCTGCTGGCCAAGGCAAGAGACCAAGGTTGATTAATGACATGGAGTCGGAGCAAGGCCTTATGAAGCAGCAGCGAATTGGCCATGCCGTGGAAGATACTAGAATCAGAGTGCACATACCTCAGAAGGAATCGAGGCCAGGGAGTGGCAGTGGCAATAGCCGAGAACAATATCAGCAGGATGATTCTCCTGTTATGACGCATCCTGGTGAGCTGGTTATATGCAAGAAGAAGAGGAAGGACCGGGAGAAATCTGTTGCGAAGTCCAGGGCAGGATCATCAGGTCCGGTCTCTCCTGCTCTTGCTCGTGTTGTCCGGAGTCCAGTTGGACTTAACCCTAAAGATTCAAAGCCGATTCAGCAGGCTGCACATCAACAACCATGGTCCAGTCCAGCTGCCCATCCAGTGAATGGTGCAAGTGGCAGTGTTGGTTGGGCCAACCCTGTAAAAAGATTAAGAACGGATGCTGGTAAAAGAAGGCCAAGCCATTTATGAACTTGTAGGGGGGTAGTGGATCTCGTAGGGGGGAAAAAGGAAATATGTATAATTTTTTTGCAACTGGGTTTGATTTTCTAATCTCAAAGTTGATCAGAGTTCAGATGATGTTAATATAGTGTAGGCCCTTCACAGATGTATACTTATCTTTCCTAGCTTTAATTCAATAGTTTCTTGTCCGCTCCTTGCAGTTACCATATCCTGTACATTTTGTTCGATAAGAAAATCCCTAATATGCAAAACCCCTAATATGCTCTAGTCTCATGGCAGTTTCGACGGTACAAGTAATAGAGCTCCAAACGTTGTTGAGGATGCTGCTCTGGCCCTATCCTTTCGTGAAGTATTACTTTATGTTGGTGTAGAACTTGCTAATTTAGTGTCATCTTATACCAGTTTTTTTCAGGTGAACCATGAAATCTTGTTCATCTTTTTGCTAGCAAGATGGTGGTGAAACCTGAGAACCCTGGGAAGGCTGAGACTGAAAACTATGACATTAATTCCATTATGGTCCCAATTGTATACTTGTTTACAACGATGATGGAAATCAACAGATTTAGGGATTCAGAGTTAAGAGAACTGAAAGCATCATGTACATAGACACTGAACGGCTTCAATGTTTACAGACAAGCAAACTCTTATGGATCTGCCCGGACTACCCCTGCCTCATCACTGGAATCATACTCGGCTTCGCTCATCTCTTCGTTACTGGAAGAATGTTCATCCACTGAAGTAACTTCCTGTTCAGACTTGGCATATTTCTTGCAGTACTCTGAATGAAACGGTCGAAACAGTTTTTAAGAACAATAACATGATTTCGAGAAAACATGCTACGGCCCATGAGATGAACATCCACATGCCTGATCAATTTCATAAAGCAACATCCACAAACAACATAAATTTATGCCCAGTGACGTTATCAACTCAACAATTTAAACTTGTGACTCCTAATAATTCAAACACCATCATAAGATGATAAGGATCAAACCTTTCACTATCTGTTCATACGATGGACGATCACTCATCATCAGAGCCGCTGCCTCGCCATTCAATGGGTCAGATGGGTTGGGGTACAGAAGAAGCTGGGGCAGGAAAACTTCAAACACATTCACCAGATCTACAGAATGTAATCACACAGATGTGACTCACAATACCTATCTATTCTGGATTCTAGAATTGGTTTTTGTCCTCAAGCATGGTCAGAGATATACCAAACATGGGGCTCCAACTCTGATTAATAACATCTAAGCAAACGGAGCCCGACCTGAAACCACATACAGATCATGTTACCTGAATAGAGAACAACCGGATACAGGAAACTAGTTTCTATATACTCACATCTCATCTACATTTGGATGATAGATCTTATTAACAAACCCTATTGAGGGAGACTTGTAGGGATATGAATCTGGTAACTCCACCCTTATTTTCCACACACCTCCCTGATAAGGACCTGCCATAGGACACCATATTGCAGATAAGGCAGTGCCGCTCTTTACTTCTCCCTCAAAAAAAGGGAAAACAAGGTCTTCTCTTTTTATTCAATTTTATTGTCTCAAGGAAATCTGAAGCTACTACTTATGTCTGCAAGACCATTAAGCAAATAGCTAATCTGAATCTATTACGAGAACAAAGTTGAATTAAATAGGAAGAAACTTGGAAGACTTTATGAATCTTAAACAGAACTTAATCGAATAATAAAAATAATGATCCTGATTCTAATTTCTCAACAAACAAAAAAACCAGAAGATTTAAAATGAAAAAAATTACACTAAAGGAAAAGTAGGGATGGTTTACTTTCATTGGGGCCATGGAAACGTACATAGAATTCTTGCATTCCATCGTTGATCATCTCCACCTTGTAATCACTCATCATCCTAGAAATAGAACAAACCAGAAATAAAAGAGACAGAAAAAAAGAAGGGAAAAATCTAATCAAACCCCAGTAAGACAATCATTTAAAGATGGTAATCGAATGGGAATTAACAGTTTCATCAAGTCCATCTCCCTGCGCTTGCTCGGTGAAGACATGATTTGCTTTCTTCAGAGAGAAAGAGAGGGAGGGAGGAACAGAACAGAGCAGTGCTTCAGGAGAGGCAGATATGGTTCAGACAAAATGACTGAAACTGGGAAGATAACACAATTTATCTTCTTGGCTCCAGCACCAACAGTTTATAGTTGTAATAATTTTGTTTTTTTTCTCCTAGTTCCACTCCGAAAATAAAAAACTGCTCATTTTTCAAGTATTTCAAATACTGTGGGGATGATCGCTTTTCTGGGTATATTGTGCAGGTTGCCCCAAACATTTTCACGTCATTTCAAATCTGTCACTAGCCTATAGCTTACACGACCACCATATTCTATCTTTCTTTTTGTTTTTATTTATTTTTTGGGTAAGATCTACCGAATGTCGCTTAACTTATTTTTTTTGTCCTAAACAGGTATTTTAGCTTAAGATTGTCCTACGAAGGTACATTTACTCCTATTGTGCATCCCAATCAATTATTTTCCTTCTATCATAGCTTTAAGTTTGACAAAAATAGCTGGCATGGCTTAAAAAAAATACTAAAATAAATCACAAAATAACAATTGTAGTCATCCTTTAACTTTTTCAATTAATACTTTTAAACCCTAAAATTCTAAATCTATGGCTTATGCTCTTACTGGTTTTTCTTCCTCAGCAATTTCCTAATCGGAACCAAATTGATCAATTCAAAATCCACAAACTTTGGATAATGCTAAAATCAAGCTCTGTAGCCTCGCCATTACGTTGCTAAGCTTTGTAGCCTGGTATTCGAGAATACACACGATCTTCATTCTTCATGATAAGAGGCCTGACTCTTTGCCAGCGGTGCACCTCTATGACTCTGAGTTTATGGGCTTATTAATTGAGCCCTTGAAGCCGCCTTGCAATCAACTATTCCTCGAAGCCGCCTTCCAAGTTCCGCCACCAATCAAGGGTTCATGGACAAGGACAATCTCATTGGAGACTCGAAGAATCTTATCGATGCACCTAGGTTTAATTTCCTTGGCTCAATCAAAGCTGCTAATGGGTAATCGGAGAATCACCGACCTCCACGAATTCTTCTTCAATTCATCGTGCGAAGCATACGCGAAGAAGCAAAGGAGTGGAGCGGTGGCGTTGGGGGGTTTCGAGTCTTCGGGCAGTTGGTTGGGCTGGTAGCTAGAGGCTGGGTGGGTGAGAAGCTGGGTTGGTGGCTGAAGGGTGGTCGGTGGTTGGGTTGGCGGCTGGGTTGGTGGCTAGTAGTATAGATGACATATTAGGGTTTTAGGGATATAATTGAGTTGAGTAGAAGTGTAAGGGCTAGAATTAGTGTTTGAAACAGTTTGAGGACTACTAGTGTTATTTTATGATTTATTTTTATTTTATATCAGTATTTTCCGTCAGACATAACTATGAAATTAATGGAAAGTATCTAGATAGGATGCGCATTAAGATGTAAGGTACCTCAATAGGACAATTCGAAGGTAATGTACCCAATTAGGACAAAAAATAAAAGCTAAGTGACTCCCAGTGAATTTTACCCTTTATTTTTTTTAAGCAGGAGCTTCTTTACAAGCTATAAAGCTTGCAGGGTTTACATATATAAGGGGAAGAGGAAAATGCTTTCTTTTTTGGATTTGAAAGATATCTAAATCAGAAGTGGAGGTTGAAAGTAAACTCTGAACCTTCATCTATGTCATTTAATTAGCCACTTTACTTAGTGGCCATGACTATGTCCGTCTGAATGAAAGTGCAACCTCAGTTTCTTAAGCAAATTGCATCAAAAGTCCTAAACATTTAATGCTTATTGTAAATCGGTCCTTAGCATCCATTTCATTGCATATTGATCCTAAATATTTTTAATTCATTGTTTATTGGTTCCTAACATTTAAGAAAGAAATTGAATCGGCAAAGAAACATGACACATACAGAACAAAAACTAGCAATTTAAAGCATCGATTAACTATAAAAAAATTTATGATACAAACTAAATTTATGGGAAGATAGCTAATTATCAAATACTTTGAATTCTAAATTATAATTTAAACTGTTTAGTAATTGTCTTCGTATGCATTTGATATGCACCATATTTTTTTTTACAGTTAATGGACCATTTAAACTATCAAATTTTTTTCTTTGTAAATTGGGTTTTTGTGTCCATTTATTCTTGAGTAAGGCTAGAAACTAATATCCAATAAATTATGAAGGTCTAAGACTAATTTATAATGAGAATTAAAAGTTTGGGGCTTTTGGTGCCATTTACCTCAGTTTCTCACTACTTTACCCTATAACTTTTTCGTTTTATTAGGAAAAAAAATATAAATAGCAACGAATAATGGTTTTCTATTATTTGTCACTATTTATTATTATTATTATTTTTTTGTAAATCACTAAATGATATTTTGCACCTTGTTCACACTTATTTCCATTTTTACAATTTTATATCAAAATTAATATCATTTGAAATATTTCAGTGAATACAAATTTTTATAATGCAATTAAATTTTATAATTTTTTTACTGAACAAAAAAAAAAGAGAGAAAACTCAGAAAAAATTTATCTTAGCTTTAAGATGATTTTGGTTTCAAAACAAAAAAGCATATAAATGAAAATAAGCAATTTTGGATTAATTCAATTTGATTGTAAATGAACCGCACGTAAATCATCCAAAAACTGAGTAAAACGAATCAAAGAGTAAGGTAATCCGGGGACAGTATTTTGTTTACGCAATTTATTAGTTTTTTATTTCACCTATTTAAATTTCATTTTAAAATAAAAATATTTCATGACTATATTTTGATACATTTAAATTATCAAATAATAACCCAATAATTTAAAATATAATCATTGGAATGTAAAATAGTATTTTTTAAGGATTAATTGTTCCTGTAGCCTTCGATCGTTCAACCCTATGGTGAGGGACAAAAATATTCAAACCATCAGGCCAAGAGCAAACAAAGCTACCTTACATTTTTATCAGGTGAAATTTAAGTTTTGGGAGCATTGCTAACAGGGGCGTAGCCAGAAATTCTACTTGCCGGGAGGGGGGGTGTGACGTGAAATGAGTTATTAGCATGTATAAATTTACAATCTCTAATAGAAAATATTAAATAATATTATATATAGACATATAAAATTTGAAAGTGTATAATAACTAAGTTTATTTCAAAAGTTTACAACTCAAAAACTCAAAATTCATTAGATAGTTTACATATATAGACACATTGAATTCAGAAATTTATAATAATTAAGTTCAATTTATAGAGTAGAAATAGCTATTTGAATTTTCTATTAATTATAAAAAAATAGTATACAAATTAAATTTATTTTATAGCACTTACCGGATAGTCTAAATTATGATCTAAAAAGTTGTTATCAGATAAATACTTTGAGTTAACAAATTTCATGCAATGAAACCAAAATGAAACATTTTTTATAAATTTAGGACTAAAACAAAATGTTTTTAATATGTTTGGAACCAAGACAGAATGTTTAATAGGATAGGGACTAAAAAGAAATAATAATTAAAGAGTAAGGACTATCATGTAATTTATTCAATAAGAAAATGACTGAGACCTTAAATGGACAAAATATACTAGAGTCCCTTATTAATTATAAAAATTACAGATAAGTACCTAACTTTAATTTTTCTATAATTGTATCACATATCCAAGTGCTCAATAAAATTTTTTAAGGGGGGGTGCCCCCTCCCGCCCCTAAATAGATACGCCCCTGATTGATAAGAGGAGTAAATTATACTTTCACCTAAATTTTAGGGAATCTTTTATAATTTATGCAATAAATGAAGGTGGTAAAACTGCAATATTAATTAAGAAGGCATCGGGTTGTTTATTTTTTGTCTGTTTTTGGGTATTTAGGGTCCTTTCTAGCTAGCATCACATGTTTGGTTGATCTAGTGACCAAAATAAAATGCTTTGAAAACGTATGTGATGATAACTTAAGTAGAGCTGAAACAACATGAAAAGATCTGAAGGGCAAACCATGCAAATATGAAATTATCCATTCTGGTAGGTTTCCTTTAAACAAGACAATTAATGTTATTCCTTGTTTCATATTATTAAAAAAAAAGTAAATTACAAGAAAATCTACCATATTTGGATACAAATACAGTGTGCTTCCTTATACATTTTTAACCAAACATGAAGATTTTTTTTTTAAAAAAAAATTTATCCTAAAAAATATCATGTTTTGATGATGGATGACGAACCAATCCCAGGCATGAGGCATCCATTTACCTTGGGCCGGAACCATAACAAGTGAACGGACAAGATTGGTCATCACAATGATGCCCAAGTCCTTTAAAGAGAAAAGCTTTCAGTATGGCCACTCACACGCAATGGTTAATAATGCAACAATTTACGGTTGTACTCTCAGGCCAGCATCATGTGAATGAACTAAACTAATTATGTCATGTGGACCAACTACGAAGCGTAGTTGTTGGTTAGATAATAAGTGTGGAAAGGACGACGAGCTAATAAGAACAAGAGGGGATACAAAAAGTGATTAAGCCATAGGAGGATAATGGGTTCGAACAGATCAGGCGGGACTACCACGTCCAAGGCACGAGCTTGTTCGTGTCGGTGTTGTTGGTGACACCGTTGCTCCGCCCAACCCCACTGGAAGGAACATGTCGGGGTAGTTTGTGAGGGGAAGCTTGGGTTACAATATTTTTAAAATGTGGAGGAGATCATCCAAGTAAAATTTATTATCATTTCGGTCCAAAACATTGTGAAACATCTAGGCAAACACGCAGAATATATGGAGGCTAATGCAAGGGCTTAAGTGTGCTGAGTCAACAGTTGAGGGCTATCTGTCCGTTTTGGTTGAGTTGGACGGCTGATAATGGATTTTGCCATTTATTAATGATATTTACTTACTCTTCCCATTTTAAATTATTTATAGCATATTTTATTTTTTTGTCATCCCAAATCATCATAATATTTTTATATTTAGTAATTAAGTTACTTTACTATGTTAACATTTAAATTACCACTTCAATATACACCTTGCCCCAAAATTGTTAAGATAGAGATTCTATGTCATATCATTTTTCATCATAAAAGATCAGTATAGTAAGATCGAATCGTATCTTGTAAGATCTTACTAGAATATTACAATTTCTTGTAATGAATAATATACACTAATACATATAGTAGACCAATTATATTGAAAACTTAAGTAAAGTTCAAATGTTATAATAATGATGCAACACAATTAGTTTTACCGTACAAATAAAGCCTAAGCCCTAGCAGAACATACATCAACATAACCAACATAATAACCAACACAAGTTAAAAAAAAAAATCATAAACAAACATAATTAATGGAATAACAACAAACTTATGGAGGTATTTTCGAAGTTTCGAGTTTTATCTCCTAAATGTGAGAAAGATTTGAGTTCTTTTTCTTTTTAGTTTTACTTCACAATTCAAATCAAAGATACAAGTTCTTTTTTTTTTCAGTTTTACTTTACAATTCAAATCATATAACCATTAACTTAGGTAACAAGGGCCCAATCACTTAAAATTTTTAATTTCAGTTAAAATACAATTATAACCAATAGAAATCAATACAAAATAGGATCAATATGATCGAATGATTTTACTGATCTTAAGATCTTAATCGCAATCCTACATAATCCTACCATATCACTGCTTCTATTACTTTCCAATAAAGTTTTTTGATCTCAGATAAGGGATCATGGGATCCTAAGATCTCCTAACAACCTTATTTTGCCTCCTGACTCATTGGCTCCATCTCCATTGCAATTACCATGTCGGGCCTTACCCAAGTTTGGAAGTAAAAACCCAAAATAACCCGTGGGAACGTCTCTTATCGGCATGCATGGGTGGCCTGGGTTGCAGCAACAGAGAGGCATTGTTATCGGGCTTCAGTGTCATTAGCTAATAACGTGGAAGAAATTCCTCTTCACCAGCTTCATCATCAACAAAGGTTAAGCATCATTCATTGGTGAATTGAAGATAAGTAATATCAATTTCCAAGAGCGGTAAAAAGTTGTTGAGGTTGGGAGTAGGGGATTGGAGTTTTTCTCACTACAAGAAAAATCGAATTTAGCGACGGTTTAATTAGCGACGGTAAAAAACCATCGCTAATTAGCAACGGTTAATGGTCGGTAATATTCCGGTGAGACTTTAGTGACGGCGATGCGTCGCTAAATTTTAGTGACGGTTCACCGTCGCTAACTTAGTGACGGTTTACCGTTGCTAAAATTAGTGACGGCTTACCGTCACTAACTAACCGTCGCTAAAATTAGTGACGACGTACCGTCGCTAACTTAGTGACGTTTTACCGTCGCTAAAATTAGTGACGGCTTACCGTCGCCACTTAGTGACGGTTGACCGTCGCTAAAATTAGTGAATATAAAAAAAAGTTTGGGTTCTCATGTGGCTGCCATTTAAATATGATAAATTGTTATCTCAGTAAACATAAATAATTGTTTATGCATACAGTGCCAGAAAAATGTAAATATTATAGCTGAAAATTGCGTGGCGTCTCAAATTCTCAAACAACATAAATTATTTCAGTTGATATAATACAAATGTATTTAGATTGTAGATATTTTTTAATTGTCACGAAACAATTTTAACATTAGATGAATTTTATTTACGTTATTGATATCCTTCTATGTAAGAAGTTACTGTATCTTTACCATTACAAGAAACAATTTTAGCGACGGTTAATGGTCGGTGATATTCCGGTGAGACTTTAGCGACGGCGATGCGTCGCTAAATTTTAGTGACGGTTTACCGTCGCTAAGTTAGTGACGGTTTACCGTTGCTAAAATTAGTGACGGCGTACTGTCGCTAAAATTAGTGACGGCGTACCGTCGCTAACTTAGTGACGTTTTACCGTCGCTAAAATTAGTGACGGCTTACCGTCGCTACTTAGTGACGGTTTACCGTCGCTAAAATTAGTGAATATAAAAAAAAGTTTGGGTTCTCATGTGGCTGTCATTTAAATATGATAAATTGTTATCTCATTAAACATAAATAATTGTTTATGCATACAGTGCCAGAAAAATGTAAATATTATAGCTGAAAATTGCGTGACGTCTCAAATTCTCAAACAACATAAATTATTTCAGTTGATATAATACAAATGTATTTAGATTGTAGATATTTTTTAATTGTCACGAAACAATTTTAACATTAGATGAATTTTATTTACGTTATTGATATCCTTCTATGTAAGAAGTTACTGTATCTTTACCATTACAAGAAACAATTTTGTTTAAAGAAACAGAATAATAAAACAAAAAATTTTATACACAACGAATGCATGCGCATGCGGTAAATATCATGACGGCTTAAAGTTGCTAATTTAGTGACGGTTATTCGTCGCTAAGATTAGTGACGGCTTACCGTGGCTAATTTAGTGATGGGTTACCGTCGCTAATTTAGTGACGGTTATTCGTCGCTAATATTATAATTGTATAATTATAAATCTTAATTTGATTAATTAACCATACAAATCTGTAAAATATTTTTTGAGTCATTAACAAATAATCTATTTAATGAAAATTATATTAATTATTTAGTGACAGTTAGTGTCGCTAAACTTAACAAAATTCCGAAAAATAGTAATAGTTCTCATGTATTAGTCATTTTTTTCTGCTAATTTGTCATCTATTTTAACATAAATATTTTTTTATGTGTGAATGATATATAGTGGAGATGTGGACCTTAAAGTCGCATTTCAATTTAGTAGAGGGTTATGAGCCGGCCGCTGCCTGACATTTTCAATATGAAAGCAATTAAATAATCTAGCTACTTGATTATATAAGTTACAAAAAATATTTTGGCAAATGAGTTCTGGGTAAGCTATTATTTTATTTCAATATAATTAAATATTGATGTATTATTATTAATAATAATACATTTTATTATTTATTAAACTAATTTAATATTGTCATTTAGTACCGGTAGCCGTCGCTAAATTTAACAAAATCCAACAGAATATTAATAGTTCTCATATGTTAGTCATTTTTTATGTTAAATTGTCATCTCCTTGAACATAAATTTTTCTTTTCGAAATATTGTCATTTAGTGACGGCTTGCCGTCGCTAATTTAGTGACGGTTATGCGTCACTAAATTTAGTGACGGTTTAACGTCGCTAATTTAGTCGCGTCAAAATTTAGTGACAGTTATTTAGTAACGTCACTACTTTTAGTGACGTATTACCGTCTCTAATTTAGTGACGGTTATGCGTCACTAAATTTAGTGACGGCTTAACGTCGCTAATTTAGTGACGGTTATGCGTCACTACTTTTAGTGACGTATTACCGTCGCTAATTTAGTGACTGTTATGCGTCACTAAATTTAGTGACGGCTTAACGTCGCTAATTTAGTGACGGTTATGCGTCACTAAATTTAGTGACGGCTTAACGTCGCTAATTTAGTGACGGTTATGCGTCACTAAATTTAGTGACGGGTTACCGTCGCTAATGTAGTGACGGTTATTAGTCACTAAATTTAGTGATGTCTTACCGTCACTAATTTAGTGACGGTTAGCCATCACTAAATTTAAGAAAATCCAAAAAATTTGCGACGGGTGTTATGTGTTAGTCATTTTTGTTTCTAAATTGTCATCTCATTTAATATAAATATATATATTTTTAAATATATGTACTGTTGTTGATTTGTGGACGTTAAAGTCAGATAAAATTTTAGTAGAGGGTTATGGGCTACTACCTAATGTATTGAATATTAAAAGAAATAAACTATTTGATGATTTTACTCAGGAAAAATATGAAGGCAAATGAGTGGTGGGTAAGCTATTATTTTATTGATATATAATTAAATATTATTTTGTTATTATAAATAATAACAAATTTCATTATTTGTTAAACTAATTAAATGCATATTTGTTCATGTTAATTTTTTTCACAACATGTAAATTTTTATTCTTGCTTTATATAATCAACTTTTAAAAATTGTGGTTGACCACATGTTCATTTTAACATAAATATTTTTTTTACTATATGTCCTGTAGTGGAGATATGAACCTTAAAGTCATATTAAAGTTTAGCTGCCTGATATTGGTAATTTAGTTATAGTTATCCGTGAAGGTTTAATTTGACCGCCTTAATTTACCTCTGCTTAGCAGTCCCTCATAATTTTTGTATTCATAGGCTTCACTACTTTTTAATTACTTAATCTTTATAATGTGACTTCCAATTTTTCACATTTTATTTTACTTATTGTTTATGTTAAATCTAATTTAATAAAACCAGTTATCGTTTTATATGTCACTTATTTATTTGTATAATTATAATTTTTAATTTAATTAATTCAGCATAGAAATCTCTAAACATTTTTTTACTAATTAACAAATAATCTATTTAATAAAAATTAAATTAATGGACCATTAATTTATTCTCACATGAGCCTTAATCATTTATTACTAATTTCTTACTACTTTATAATTAGCATGTTGGGGTGATATTAACACCAGTAGCGAGGGCGAGTAGTCGCTACTACCGAGCGACTGTCAGCCGTCGCTTAGCTAATTATATTTCCTTCATATCTCTTTTACAGACTTCGCGTGAAGCCTCCTGTCTGATGGTCTCTTCGCACTGACTTCTTCAGTGATCTCTCCATTTCAAACTAGCGGATCGCCTGCTCAAATCTTCTCTGCCTCCTTTCCCCTGCGTAAATCGGCAGCCATTTGGGCGAAAATGCCCAGGCGTTCAACCTCCCCTCCCGCAGGTCATCGATAGTTTCCTGCTAATCATCTACTGCGTCCGCTCGAATCGAACATAATCGGTCCTCCCCACCCGTTGAAAGGCGCGCCGCTGTTCTCCTGACTCAGGTAAATCTGTCTAACTTTCGGTGCACATCGATTTAGGCCTCCAATCGTCTGTTCTAATTAGGGTTTCATTTTATACGCATTTTGATTTTTTGTTTTGCGCGTTCCCAGTGTCGGTTTAATTGGTTGATTTCTTCTACCTGTTGCTGCGACAGGCGTTCGTGGAGGGATCTTAGCCTACTCATCTTCGATTTCACTGCTTAGACAGTAAGTCCGAAGATAATTCATGTTTGCTTGTAGATGGACTTAATCTTGTAATATGGCTTCTTTCAGTCTGTAGAATTTCAGCTTACCCAGCCTGTAGAATTTCACTTGGTTTGCACTTACCCAGCCTGGTTTGCACTTACGCAGCGTGTAGAATTTCAGCTGGCAAATAAGCATAATTTCTTTTTCTTACCATTATCATGAACTTGTATCTAGTTTGCCCATCATAGACCCTTCCTCTGTTAGTATCTGCTAGGCCAGTAGAATGGTTATGCAGAAATAACCATGGATAAGTTTCTTACTTCTCCATGATTATGGTTCAATGTGGTAAATATATTTAAAAGGGAAAGCTTTTACATAACTTAATCTACTCTGGTTGCTTTATTACTTCATCTAAATGTTTCTCAATCTATAAAGTAAAATGTGCAGGACGGCTGCTGTTGGTGCATCAAATGGTTACGGGATTGGAGGCACAGTTGATGGGCTCGTATCTGTGTGGGAGCTGTCTACAGGAATAAGGCTTGGCAACTTGCACCATTTCAAAGGTATGTTTCAATATGCAGTAACGGATTAGAAGTGCTTTATACATTTATCTATATGGTGGTTTGAGCATTAATGGAACACTACTCTCAAATAAATGGAAGAGAACTGAAGTAAAAACCATTATACTACACATAGGCTGTGAAACTCACATAACTCTTAAGCTCGAATAGCAAATGTTTAATAAAACTATTATGCTCTGCTGAAGTAACTGACTTGAAACGTGAAATGTGATAGCTTCTTCTCCGCTTCACTCTTTTTGTTCAAGCACTGCACGGACTCAGGGGAAAAGAACTCTGAGAAATAAGTGACCTGTGAAATTTAAGTTGATAAATCATTCTAAACTTGAGTCCACCCCCAACAAAAAATTACAAACCAGAATTCTTTTAAGACCCATACCAGTAGGCAGCAAGTATGCTTTTATGAGTTTTTAAGCAGGCAAAATTCTCTTCTTCCAAAGGGGATAAGAAACTACATATAGACCGTAACATAAACAACAGTCTAGTACATGTCCATTCATCTTGCTAACTACAAATGATGTTTACCCAACCACTATGATGAAAGAATAATCTCTCCAGCCAGTAGTTTCCCTGTTATGATCCCAGCTCCCCAACGTGAGCAAAAAAGGTTAATGATGTTCCAACACATGCTTTGAAATTTTAATCTTTTAGAACCCACAGCACTAGTTGCATACAATCTACTACGTGCCTACATGCAGGTACAAATACAAATGTCAAGACTCAAGTATTTCGTTTTACAAATACAGCCACATGTCTAGACTATGATACACATATGAGCACCTATTTTAGACAAGGATGCATATAGAGAAGAAGCTTTTGTGTTGCACTTAATATGTTTTAAAAAATACAATGGACCATTGGTCATCTTCGCATTTATCATGGATACAGAGATAAGGAATTTAGCTTGCTCAGTAAGCAGTCGCAAGAAATCTGAAAATGGAAGCTAGGGATTATCAAGATTCGTAATTCCAGGATAGGAGAAAATAAATCTATGTATGATAAACAGTTTGCATTGTCTGACAGTAGAGAACCTGAAAACCATAAATTGGATTGGAAGAATCTTAAAGTCAGTTGGAGCAAAAAGCTAATGACCTATTCTATCTGTCAACAGAAAAAGGTAACAGCAGGAACTAAATCATGTTTGAGCAACATTATATTCCAAAGTTCCCATTAAGTGAGAGTAAAATAATGTACCTCTAGTGTTGAACCAAAGTTAACTAGGACAGAAATAAAGTTTGGAGAACGAACTAGTTTATTATACTACTGAATAATCTAGTCCAGCCTTAAAAAGTTTTAAGAGAAAAAGCTACAACTTACTTAAATGAAGAATCTTCAGCTAGTTTCACACAGAAAAGGTCGGAAATGCTTCTATTCTAAATTCAAAGGGGAAAAACTGAGATGACACTTGTGATCATATACTTATATGGCCTTGATAGATTACAACCTCTCAATATGTGTGCATGCTCGATCCATATAGAAGAGAATGCCTGAAAACAACAAAAATTGAAACATTTTTTCTTTTTTTGTTTTTCCTCAACTGGAATTGTTCAATAAAAGACTGCTAAAGCAAGCAGCAGAAACAAAATCAACATGTATAGAATTGCTGGGTTTAGGGTAAAATGAATGGAAACTCCAGTGTACTTGATCTGCAGTGCTTAAACACCTCAATTTTGGTGCTGTGATTTCGCTGGTCACTTTTGCAGCATAACTTAAACTTCAGTGATTTTTGAGTTCTCTTTCCTCAAATTCATTAACAATTTTGCATAAAAGTGTGTCATTTTTATCAGCATGGAACTTAGGTTCAAGTGTTTCATTTTTAGTTCTATCGCTTCATTTATAGCCATACTTTACAGTACCCATACTTTTGCCATAATAGCATTTTCAATAAACAAAAAACTCAATTTATAAGTCATTCAGGCAGAATGAGATAAATTACCAAGTTCTGCAACTTGTATTTGTAGCAACCTTCATATTAAGAGCCCATATTCAGTTTGAGGTCTTGCATATGATGTCCAAGATTTTTCCATCTTTTTGTTTTCTCTGTCTTCTTTCTTTCCATCACTTCCTAACATTATCCACCCCCCTAAGCCCCAATTCTCAGCCCTCTCACACATCCCCTTCCACTGGCCAACATCAGCACTCCTCTGTTCAGTAAACATTTAAACTTTAGTGTGGGGTAGACTGCTGACTATTCTGAAGTATGGAAAACAGGAAGTTCCATTGGAACCACCCATCACAAGAAAGAAAGGAGTACATATATTTACACTTTATACGGGAATCTGAGTTCAAGACTTAGAAGTTCAAAAACTTTCAAAAGCAACAGTCATCACCAGTGGTCCAGTTGTATACAAAGAGGGGCAGAAGGTTGAAAGAAGAGACCTTAGATAATGCAAAAAGCTGAGAATGCTGATCATTAAATCATCCATGGTCAGGGCAGCACCCAGTCACTGACCAAGTGAGAGGCAAATGCTAAAGAGCAGTTAGATAGTTATAATAGAGAAATGTTAATGCTGGCTTAGCTTTGCTTAACCACATGGCCATACAGCTCACAATGTGCAACCATGAAGTTAAATGGAGGAAAGCTATGCTTCCTCAAGAGACATATGCAGTTAATTACGTGATTGACTCATATGCAAACAGTAGCATTATGTGCAGTTTTCATCTATGACTAACTTCATCTCTATTATTTACAAAAGAGAACATAAATAAAAATATGAAAATTTACTAAAGGATGAGCACATGGGTACCTCTAGTCGATCGGACAACTGTGAAAGACAAATAACCTCCAACAGTATATGGTGACCATTATGTCCACAACCAAAACCTTTTCAAATCTTGCTTATTTTCAATCCCACACCATCAAGCAAAAGAAAACATGTTCTTACCTACACAAGATTTTGCAACCAACATCACCCAGCACAATAATGTAGAAGACAATTTTCAATCATGAATGTATAAGAACAAAACCTAAGTAGCATCACATACCGCCAGATATGGAGTTTGAAAGTCATTCACAAGAAATACATTTGCATCTTCACCTGACCTGAAGAGGATATATTCAACATGGAAAATAATAAATATGAAAGAGCCAACTTGTATGCATTATATAATTGTTAGCACATAAAGTGTTGAAAAAAGTAGGTCAGAAAAATGGTAGATATTGATGGGCCACTGGTAAACCCCAGGTGGTTTCTTTGTTGATATGGGGTGGTCTTCCTGGCTGTCCTGGAAAGAGCACTGTGCAGCTTAGTTAACTTATTTCTGAATGTCAAAGAATTCACTAGAAGGTGGACATCCACCCAGTTCTGTTCAGTGGCGGTGAAACTCGCAGACCTGGCTTGATATTCAAGTTGGTGCTGCTATTCTATGAGTCCATGGTGGTGTCATTGTAGCCACGTTCATGGTCCAGGATTGGTCTGGATACTGGGCTATTTGTATAATGAAATGAGAAACCATTGGGATATAAGGGGGTAAATTTTGTTTACATCAGGTTAGGATGGAGCCTGCCCTACATGCATTCATACAAATGCTGTAAGCATTCCCATTGATTGCATTGATATCTACTGGGCGTTAATGTCCAGTTCAGGATGCTTGGTTCATAACTTTTGGCTATACATGTTTCCATATGTACGTTATTGTCTTAGAGACTACATTTGTTCTTTCTTACTGACGGAAAAAACAGAGAGAAACATAAAGCCACATGATTTATGCTTATATATTAATTTCTTTTCTTGCTGAACATGCATATGTATTTACAGTTGATCCAAATGTATATCATGGTTCAGTTTAGTGAGTGTTGTGTTAACCCTCCTATCAAATTCTTTCAGTCTGAGGTGTTTGCTGTTGCGAATGCACTTCTTGCCACTGGTGCTGTGATTTTGACGCTGAATGTGCTACTGCTGGTGAGATAATGTTCTGTACCACCTGTGTCTTTTCATTGATATGGGTGTCTTTCATTTTTTTTTTTTATGTCTGTTGTTCTGTATCACCTTTGTCTTTTCATAGATCTCATTGTATCCTGTAGTTTGTGAGCAAGAAAAATTATGCTTCCTGGAATTGCCTGATCTTTTAAGATGGTCCTTTTCAGTAAAAATAATCGGAAAAGCACTCTGATGTTTTCATTTATTATGCATCCAGGGTGGACATATTATTTTCTTCGAAACTCTGAGTCTTCTAGGCTATTGCCTCTTCCCTTTGGATATTGGATCCCTAATCTGTCTGTTGAAGATCTATGTGAGAAAATATAGATGGTTGTGGTTTGCGTGACACTGGCCTGGAGTTCTTGGGTTGCCTATCCTTTCATGAGTTCAGCTGTGAGTCCGCGAAGAAAAGCCCTTGCGTTCTACCCGGATATTCTTATGTACGTATCTTTCGGTTTTCTTATCATTGCGATTAATTACTACTTCTGTGGTGTAGTGGAAGTAACTTATGCTTAGGAAGTTCTATTTTAGGGCTTATAGATAAACTTTCTGGAATGAAGCATGATCCTCACAGTTTTTCTATGTATGTACAGCAACTTGAGGAGCAGTACAGGGACACAAAATTGACAGCTACTGCTATTAAGAGTGCATATAGAAGTTAGGTAATGTGCCTTCCGTGCTTTTGATCCCTTTTTCTTTATCTGGAGACACTTTTGAGCATTTGTGCGAATTGTATGAATCATGGTTGCAGCGACTTGGCGCAAATTACTTTACCTGTGCTACAAGTTGGTTTGGAGTGGGAAAGATAGACACTTGGGTCTGCTTCTATATCTAATAACAACTGTAAGTGTCTTTAGTTTTTTGTTGTAGTGAGCAACCGTATAGTTAGCTAGCTTCGATCACATGTATATCTAGCACAAGATGTAGCAGTACCCCTTTTGTTTGTGTAGAGTGTTAACAAATATTGTTGAATGTTTGTGTTAAAACACTATTGAATGCATGGTAACTTTTACTGTGTTAAATTTGGTGAGGCAACATCCAGTACTAGCTATCCCACATGTTAATATATAGTTATTATAGTATCTGTTGCTAGCATGGTTAACTGATCTGCTACTGCAACGTTATAAGGCATGACTGAAGTGTGAAAGAAAATTAGTTCAAGTGTTGTGTGTTGGTATTGAATACCTACAAAAGTCCCCAGCTACGTTACAGTTTAAAAAACTAAATTAAAGTACTATCATATAATTTAGGAAAAAGGCAAACACTGTAATCTGGTTTGATAAAATTTAATTTTAATAATAAAGAGATACACTAATTGGTTTAGGGTTTAAGAAAAAGGTCAAGTTTCATTTTCTCAAAAAAATAGATGACACAAACACAGAGAGACGTCTGAAAATATATAAGGTAAAGGTTTGGTCATAAAAACAGACACTAATATATACTTATATTTATGTAAGGCGGAGTAGATGGAATGCAATTTTATGGGATATGGAAATAGATGAATGCACCTATCCCTTAGTTATGAATTGTAGTACCGGATTGTTAGAAAAGCAATCAGCCACCACAAAATCACCTCAATTTAAGTCAAAATTTGCTATACTAGGTAAGGAACTTTAGTTGATTTTTATTGTTTTAGGGTTTAGGGGAACCAAATAAAAACATGAATGATAGTTATTCCCATTAACAGAAGTCAATTCTTATAATGGAGCGTTAATGTAGTGCAATATGTTGTTAAAAGGAACTCAAAGAATGTACAGCATTGATGTTATTCAACTTTTTGCTTAATCACCTGAGAATAGTAATTGATGATTACAGTTTCTCACGAACAACGTTAATGTTATCTATATAGTTGTTAGCTCCATGTATGTGTTGTTATATGTTGACTGCTAATTATTAGTTTTCTCGATTTAGACAATTATTTTATATTTCCTGTTATGTTCTTATACATATAGTTTGACATGATCAGATATAATAAGGGAACACCGTGATAATATTTAGGCAGTGTACTTGGACAGCAAGGGAATGGAAAACGAGCGTAATTGGATGTACAGTAAACGTTACATCCGAGAGAAAGGGGGTTTTTCGGAGGAGTGGAGTAGGGGGGTGGAACAGTTTATAAGCTTCGCATGTTCTCATGTCCAGTTCATGAATGGGGACCAAATTAGGTGCCCATGCCGGAAATGTAAGAACCTTCAATTTAGATGTTGTGACGAAGTAAGGGTTCATCTGTATAAGTGGGGATTCATGCCTATGTACTGGAATTGGACATCTCATGGTGAACCCATTAATTTAGTGGGTCTGCCTCAGCCATACCGGTTTCATGAGCATTACGAAGATAATTATTCTTCGGTTAACCAGTTCGAAAGAATGGTGTTTGATGCTGTAGGTCCTAATCACCCTTCCATCGATGTTGAGGTGGAAGAGGAGCCGAATGCTGATGCCCGACATTTCTATGATGTCCTCGCTTCAGCATCAAGACCATTGTGGGATGGTTGTGAAAAACATTCCGAACTCTCAGCTGCAGTTCGGTTGCTAAATCTAAAATCGGAATACAATATGTCCGAGGGATGTTATGATGGCATTGCGAAGTTGATGCGGGAAACTCAGCCAATAGACAGCAATATGCCGAGTACATGGTACGAGACGAAGAAGTTGGTTTCCCGTTTGGGTCTTTCACATATAAAAATTGATGTTTGTGTGAATGATTGCATGCTGTATTGGAAAGGTGACCAAGATGCCAGTAGTTGCAAATTCTGTAATGCTCCACGGTATAAGGATAGAAATGAAAACATAGGGAAATATTGAGCATTGAAGACCATGCATCACCTCCCACTAATACCTAGACTTCAACGACTATATGCTTCGCCCAATACAGCAGAGCATATGCGATGGCATAAAGTACATGCCCCTACCGCAAATGTACTGAAACATCCGTCTGATGCTGAAGCATGGAGGCATTTTGATAGGACATACCCTTGGTTTGCAGCAGAACCTCGAAATGTTCGACTTGGACTGTGTTCAGATGGGTTCAATCCTTTTGGATCGTCTGGCAGGCAGTACTCTTGCTGGCCGGTGATAGTCACTCCATATAACCTTCCACCATGGATGTGCATGAAGCGTCCATATATGTTTCTAACTTCCATGATACCAGGACCACGTAGTCCAAGGCAGAAGATTGATGTTTACCTACAGCCGTTAATAGAAGAGTTGAATCTCTTATGGGATGACGGCGTTGAAACATGGGACGTCTCAACTAAGCAAAACTTTCGCCTTCGAGCGGCACTCATGTGGACCGTTAGTGACTTCCCAGCCTATGGCATGTTATCCGGGTGGATGACTCATGGTAAACTTTCTTGTCCCATTTGCATGGAAAAGTCGAAGTCATTTACACTCCAGCACGGCCGTAAAACATCATTTTTTGACTGCCATCGTCAGTTCTTGGATATGGAACACCCTTATAGAAGAAATAGAGTTTCTTTTAGAAAGGGGAAACTTGAGAAGTCCGCCCCTCCTGAGTGCCTAACAGGGGAAGAAATTTGGGATCGTGTGTCTCAGTTGCCATCAGTCATTGAAACTGGTAACATATGCAAGATGCAAGGTTATGGGGAAACACACAATTGGACAAAGCGTAGCATCTTTTGGACATTACCTTATTGGAGAACAAACCTCTTCCGACATAATCTTGATATCATGCATATTGAAAAGAATGTCTTTGACAATATATTTAACATTATCATGGATATGAAGAACAAAATGAAAGACAACGTCAAGGCACGTAGAGATATGGAGATACTGTGTAAACGGCCAGAGTTGAATGTGATTGACTTAGAAGGTGGGGGTGTATTCAAACCTAAGGCTGCATTCACACTGACCGAAAAGCAAAGGTCTGATGTGTTAATGTGGGTAAAGTCCCTCAAACTTCCAGATGGGTATGCGTCAAACTTCAGCAGGTGTATTGACAATAGCTCGACAAGAATGTTTGGAATGAAAAGTCATGATTGTCATGTATTTATGCAACGGTTACTTCCCATTGTGTTTCAGGCACTCCCGGATAACATATGGAAACCATTAACTGAATTGAGCCAATTTTTCCGGGATCTTTGCTTGCCTGAATTACATGTTGATGATCTTCAGTCTCTACGAACTAGCATCCCAATAATACTATGCAAGTTGGAGAGGATTTTCCCACCGGCCTTCTTCGACTCTATGGAACATTTACCTGTCCACTTGGCATATGAAGCATTAATTGGTGGACCTGTTCATTATCGTTGGATGTTCAAGTTTGAGCGGTAAGCTTTAATTTAATATATAATATACACCTTAATGTCAGTTGATATGCTTCGTAACACGCTCTGTAATAAGCAGGTGTTTAGGTAATCTTAAGCATAGAGTATCGAATAAGGCTCGTGTTGAAGGGTCGATATGCAATGCCTATTTGATCGAGGAGACATCAACTTTTTGCTCATACTATTTTGAGTCCCACATTCCCCGAATGGGTAATAGGGTTCCAAGGAATGATGATGGTGGGCAAGTTACACAAGATGGAACATTGTGGAAAATATTCACATATCCTGGACGTCTATATGGATAGTCAAAGTAGCGGTTTTTGAATGATATTGAGCTGCAAGCTGCAACATTGTATATCCTTCTCAACTGTGATGAGATAAAACCATATATCACGTACGTAGTAAATGCATATAATTTGATCAGTAATGTTCATAGGTTTATCAAATTACTAACTTATTACCACGTAATTTTGTGATTTGAGAACAGAAAGTTTGTTGAATTGTTGCATCTGATGACACCAAACATATCTGAGTTAGAAGTTGATGAGAGAATTGAAAAGGATTTCGCAACATGGCTACAACATTATGTAAGTCGTGTTACTCACATATCACTATAAAGTACACCAATGACTCTAACAACATTGTTTCACTTCCTGTAGGTGAGTGACAGTGGTAATGGCGAAGTAAGTCAAATGCTATGGGATGTAGCATGTGGGCCTTCACGTCGCGTTGAGTGCTGGCCTGTATTTTTCGTAAATGGATACAAGTTCTGGACTATTGCATGGGGTAAGGGCAAATCAACGTATAACAATGAGGTGTGGTTAAAATGCACTGCATCAACCAATAATGTTGAGACTGAGTTCTATGGAGTACTTCAAGAAATCATTCAACTGGAGTACCCTGGAATGCCTCATAAGAACGTGGTGTTATTTAGGTGTGACTGATTTGACACGACACCGGAATGTGGGACACGCATTCATAAAAAATATAGAATTGTTGAAGTACGTTGCAACCAGAGGTACCCTAAATATGATCCGTTTATTCTTGCATCATAAGCTAATCAAGTGTATTACACTCCTTACCTAGCTAAGCCAAAAGAGAAGGTTGGTTGGTGGGCAGTTCTTAAGATAAAGCCAAGACGTATTGTCAATTATGAAATAACTAAAGAAACTGAGGCTTTTCAAGAAGCAGTCGGGGAGCGTCTTCCATAAGTGATTCATGATGACCCAATTTACAATCTAAGTGATATAAATGTGGGTGAAACTGTTGATGACGAGATCTGTGAAACTAATGATGTGATGGAAGAAGATGAGATAGAGGATGAAGACACAACAAGCACGGAGGATGATGAGGAGAGTGAAGTTGAACTCGATGAGTTAGAAACCGAAGATGAAGAAGATGATACTGATGATGTTTAACATTGTAGTCCAAACTAGAATTTCTGTTGTAAAATTTTTAATTTATGTTTTATCAATAAGTTTATTATAATAGACACCATGTGAACAACCAGTAAGTAGATGAACAATTCTGAATTATAAAGTCAATATTGTTATGCTTATAATGAATTGTTACAGTATTGTGCAAATGGCTGAAAGAGAATACGGTGGCGGTACCCTAGCAAACCAGTATAGAAGGCGGGGACTGCCAAAGAAGAGCCTAGTGAAAGACTTTGCAAATGCTATTGGCCTTAGAGCAATGAGCAGTAGTGGAGGGAAGCAGCCGTCGAGGCATACGGTTGTCGATATTACTCGGCCTATACATGGACCATCACCTCCAGTCGATACGATTGTACTGGACACGGGTGTTTCAATAGAGCGTGGAGGCTCAAGATCATCGAACTCAAGTCGGTGTGGTGGTACGCCAACTAAGAATAGATTGCCTAGAGGTCACTCTCATGAGTCCTCTGATCAGCCAGACTCCTTGGATGGTGGCATGGATTCTTTGAGCCCCGACCGATCTGGTGGCATGCTATCCCAACGTATTCACATATCACCTTATGCTGATACATGGTATGGTAATTAGTAAACATCCTTTTGTTAACTTATTTTTTTCTTTCTACACTGCTTATTGACAATATTGATATATGTTTCCATTGTGTAGCTTCGTTCCATACGCTGCACAGGACCAGATTGCTCATTGCATAAAGGGTCATTTTCATGGACCATATAGGTCATGGGAGGAGGCTGCCATGGCCGGAGCTGTTGACCAATGGTTTAGCGTCTTCCAGGTTCATAGATTCATTAAAAGATATTACAAGTATTATATAGCGTAGCAAACTATAATTGACTTTGTTCATAATTTTCAGACTAAATGTTCGTGGGACCCTTCTGATCATAATCGGATATTTGCCATTTCTGCAAATTGGGAAAAAGGCGGTTGATGCAGTCATATGAAAAAATAAGACGAGACAATGATCCGACGAAGCGAAAAGAAAAAGCAAATTGGATGACCACAGAGACATTAGAGGCACTTGAAGCTTGGTGGGCTTCACCTGAATTCAAGGATATGTCATCTAGGATGAGACAAGTTAGATGTGCATCTGGTGAAGAAATGACAAATTATGCTGGAAGTAGAGTCTCAGTTTTAGGACATAGGCTGAAGATGGTAAGAAAATAAAAATTTCAGTTATTTGAAATTTGTCACAATAAGTATGTAACTAACAAATTATGTCTGAATATTACCATGCAGAAGAAGGCAGATTCGGAGAAACACGATCCAGACTTCTTCAAACCATGGAACAAGTGCTACACAAAGAAAGATGGAAAGAAGGTGAATAAGAAGATGGAAAATATTGAGGTCAGTATGAACGAACTATTAGATAGTGGTTAAAAAGAAATTGCATATACTACCATTGCTTACTTGATTAACATCGAGCATTATACAGGCTCAATATCTTGCAGAGTAGAGGAAATAACACAGCGTGCAGACGGTGAGGTTAAGTTCGATGAGGTATTGGTGTTTGCAGAGATTGCTGGGGGGAAAAAATAAGGGCCGCATCACAGGAATGGGTTTTGAAAGTCATTTGATGCTTGGTCATCATCATCGTTCATACTACGGTGATGGGTCTAGTGCACCAATCTCATTCACTCAGACATCTCAATTCCAGAATGAGGTTGACCGTCGGGTGGAGGAGAAAGTATCCCAAAGAATGAGCCAGTTGCAGTCACAGGTACAAGAGGACATGGATAGGCGTACTGCACAGATGGAAAGGGGGTATCAGGATCAGTTAGCACAGATGGAGCGCAGACACCAAGATCAGTTGGCAGCCATTTGGCAAGCAATAGAGAAGAATCCGCCAGCTGCACCAGAGTCTGATGGTTAGGTATTAATAGTCATAAAACTGGTTGTCATAACGGTAGAAAAATATTCCATTAACTTGTATGACTATAATTATGAACATTTTAGAGATGCAAAAAATACATTGTGACACTATATGTATTCTAAATATCAATTGTGATGTTTCTGATGTTTGGACGTGTTTCACGTTACAATTGATTACTGGGAGCAACTTTTGTGTTTAGGTTGTAAGGAATAGACAGCTAACAGAGGAAGGAAGGTGAAAAAAATTATTATCAGAAATTAGCGACGGGAAAGCGTCACTAACTAGCGACGGGAAAGCGTCACTAACTAGCGACGGGTGCGCGTCACAAACTAGCGACGGCAACGCGTCACTAACTAGCGACGGCTACGCGTCACTAACTAGCGACGGTGACGTGTCACTAAGTTCACTAACTAGTGACGGCTACGCGTCACTAACTAGCGACGGCTACGCGTCACTAAGTTCACTAACTAGCGACGCCTACGCGTCACTAACTAGCGACGGTGACGCGTCACTAAGTTCACTAACTAGCGACGGTTACGAGTCACTAACTAGCGACGGATATGCGTCACTAACTAGCGACGGTTACACGTCACTAACTAGCGACGCCTACTCGTCACTAACTTCACTTGTTAGCGACGGCTACGCGTCACTAACTATCGACGGATACGCGTCACTAACTAGCGACGGCTACTCGTCACTAACTAGCGACGGCGATGCGTCACTAAGTTGCCGGCCGACTGACCACCGGAAAATTAGTGACGGTCTCGGTAGCGACGTATTGCCGTCGCTAATTACCGACGGTAGCCGTCGCTAATAAATTAGCGGCGAGTAGATTAGCAACGGACCATTTAGCGACGGTCTGCCATCGCTATGTCTTATGTAGCGACGACAAGCCGTCGCTAATGACCGTCGCTAAATCGGCTTTTCTTAGTAGTGTCTATTTTGGCATCATTAATTGGTTAGTGTTTCTTAAGGATGGTCCTAATGAGCCACTAGAGCTTGTAATCCATGAGAGTGCCTACTTCCTCATTAGATATACAGTTATCTGTCAGGGGAATGGCCTTGTCCTTGTTGACATATTGACAAGTATATACAAGTGACCAAACATCTGCAAGGCTATCAATGACCAAGAGGTCAGGCTTGAGGCACTCTGTTGAAGCCCAACATGGTGACCCCTGGATCCGAGAGCCTCAAGGTTGCTCCTGTGGTGATTTTGTGTAGTACAAAGTTCGTGCTCTGTAACGCACTATGCCTGCTACAACCCTGGCTATCGTGTTCTTGTCTGGTGGACAAAGCAAGAAGAAAGAGACTACCAATTACATTTGGTTTTAAACAGAAGGTACTGCTTGATAATTCCAAATGTATTCCCATAAACGATCTTCTGGGCATTTGAGCTGCTTATTATTAATTTAGAGGAAAATTTCTTGCTTCAAATCAAATCCAATTCACGGCTCTAACTACCTGTTCCGTTAAAACAAAAAAAAAAAAGAGAGAGAGATTGCCAACCTGCCGTCTATTCATTTGGGAACTTCTTGAAGGCTTTTCCTTATCAGGAAAATGGAATATTTGATCTTCATGCATGCAAAATAATTAATAGAATTTCTTCCTCTTTCCGTCTTTCACAGTTTTTCATTAACTATCATTTAGCATCGAATTTTATGCGTGGAAATTGGAAACAGAGTCAATAAGCTTAGGGCATCTAAACTCTTGCGCGGGTTGTGGATTATGGTTGGTTAACCACCTACATTTTACTGTTTATATATATATATTTTTAATGTTCGATTTTCTTTTATTTGATATAGTAAAAATTTTTGTCATTTTCCAAGCCATAACAAAAACTGACCACTGGAGAAGGCTTCTACTTATGCTAAAGGGTTATTTCTGACCTTTCAAATGTGGCGGCCTACCATGGTAACAGAAGTGCAGAGAGAGGTGGTGAATAGGAGAAAGGTATATATTTCCCAAATCAGTGGGGATGAAGTGTAATTTTGGTAAAACCTTAGGGCTAATTGTAATTCACCCAAGATTTTCTATTAAAATATTAAACTAAGATTTGTTACTATATCGATCTATTGTTTACACCACTTAAAAGTTTATCTTAAATCAACCATTAAATTTAATAAGTACAAATATGTATTGTATCCGTAAATTTTTAAATTAATTGAAAATTTTGACATCTGTGTTTAATAAATAAATTTTTACCAATAACTTTCAAAAATTTAAATTTTATGAGATACATAAAAAAATTAAAAATTAAATAAAGTTTATTTTTTTTTATAAGTAGTCTCTGTAATTAGATTTTTTCAACCTGATTGATTAGATTAATTACATTTATAAAATAAAAACAATCTAATGCTTATTTATCTATGTTACTAACTCATATTAAATTTTTTTCATCACTAGAACAATTCAATTTTTTTAATTATTTCAATTTTATCTTCTTTGACTATACTTTTCTTTCAAATATTTATTGAAAATATATTGCAACGTTCTATTTCACAAGTGACGATGTGGCGCTCAAACCACCAGTTTAACACGAATGTTGTCAGAACGGGACTAAACTAGTTGGTTTGACCAGCTCAACTTCAAACCGGTCAACCCATCAGCCCGACTATCATATTAGTTTGTACTTGGTAAAAAAAACAAAAAAGAAAAAAAGTCTAAACTGGAAAACTAGCTAAAACCGGTGAATTGTTAAACCATTAAACCAAAAAACTGATAGTTTTATAAATACAACAAATAATTAATAAAAAAAAACAACAAGAAGAAGATGCTTTAGTTGTACTAGGCTTTTTGTCGGGGGAAAGTTTCAAAAGCCTCCCGTGGTTTGATGACACCTACAATTGCCCCTCATCCCATATTGTGAAAAATACACTTACCTCATCTGACCCAACCTTTGTTAGCCTCTCTAATAACTGAGTGAGACCTATGATAAGTTAAACCTCTAGAACCAGGTATTGCTCTTAGAATCACAATATAAGTGGCGTTTGTAACTAAAATTTTAATCTTCACAAATTTGTCTTGCTTTCAACAATGGTTTATGAAAAATAGAGTTGGCCAAATGAGTAGATGACCGGGTAATCAATGGTGGTATAAATATATTAGCTCATGAATTGTAGTAATTATGTATGAACCTCTCGAACAACTGCAGATGAAACATCATTAAAATTAAGATCAGGATAAGGCATGTGACAATAGTATGTTTCTCATAAACATATGCCAAAGCTGTAGACATTGCATTTTCTATTGTCGGGCTTTCTGTCAATGACATGCACAAGTGATTGCATTAGTCTATTTGTCATCCAAAGAAAAACGCACATAGGAAAGTTCTAGAAAATCAACAAATTGTATTCTTTTTAGTTTGTCCTTTTAACTATCACGATGCTTTCACCAAGAGATAAACAATTACAACTTTGATATAGCAGTTGATACCTCAGGCATTATGTAACCAAGAGTGTTTGTTTCACTAGTTATGTCCTTGGGGTTTTGAGCCTTAACTCTTACAATGCCAAAATCAGCAATTTTCAAGTTTCTTCAACTATCTAGCAACATATTTTCTGCCTTCACATCTCTATGCATTATTCTTTTAGAGTAAAGGTAGCTCAACTTGATAAATAAAGAAAAACCATCAAATTTCTACAAAGTAATTTACGAAAGATGCATTATTGTAATAAGGGAAAACCAGCACTCATCCTCTAGCAAGGTGTAAAGCTAGTTGAACAACAACCTTGATAGGCAGTTTCTTCCTTCTATTTTTGATTAAGTAACTCTCCAATGTGCCACCTGGTATATATTCAACTACCACACCATATGCTCTGGAAGGAAGATCACTATTAGCACTATTTGCAATGCCTTTGAAAGGGATCTTAAGATTATATGTTCCTATTAAAGCACCCATAAACTATAACATATAATAGTCAGATAAATATCAAGAGCCATTTAGATCACATAGTTGGTATTAGTTCACTCCTCATAATTTAAACAATAAAGTGACTATTCTACCTTCACAATAAAGTGACACTTTTGCCCAATATGTAACATTTAAAACAAGCACAACAACAAAAAAAAATGATCACAAGTAACAAATCACACTTTCAGTATGACAATTAGCTTGTATACTGGACAACAAAGGTTGACATCAAACTTTTTATTAATATCAAAGAATCTAAAACAATCTACAAATGGGCAAAACTTCAAGTACAAAGCAAAGGTTATAAGAACAATCTGAACTAGGACTATGCATGCATTTTGGTCTCATAGCATTGTTAAACTAAAGCTGGCACAAAAAATGGAAGAGGTCCAAGTATAACCTCAAGGAATCAGTAGCTTGTACATGAATAGGATTAAAAACATTATTAGCTTTTGCCATATGGAAGCAATCCATATCTACGCACATCTAACTCAATTGTCACAAAGAAAAACTTATTACGAACAACTAGCCTTGGTAGGAACCATTATAATTTTAAAATTATCAATTTTGTTAGACAGTAAAAGAAAAATTCAGAAATTGATGAAACAAACAGAGAAATTTCAAACAAAAATCCTTAAACTTCTGCCACCTAAACCACACTATTCCATCAAAATTTTTGACGAACACAAACCTTGTCTTTTCTTCTCAAGTTATCGAAAGTCTTGGCTGCTGCGATGATTTAATCCTTCAAGAACCTTTTAAATTTTTTAGAAAGTCTTAAATCTTATTGGAGTAGTGAATGGGGAATCAAAAAGTTCTTCTCATTTGGTAGTTCTATCACTTGTGCACCATCTGTGTTTGGAGGGAAACATAGGCGCCTTATTCTACATTAGGTTTTCTTTCTTTTCTCCACTCAATTAACAGAGAGATTGACAAAGGTTGGGTCATAGGGGATAAGTGTAGGTTTCACAATATACTTGGGGGTAATTGTAGGTTTTATCAAACCATGGGGGGTTTTTGAATTTTTTTTTTGTTTACATAAGTATCCTTTTGACCAAAAGAAGAAACCAAGATAAAATAAGAACGACAAAAAAAAAAGGAAAAATAGAAAAGAAAAAGGCGAAGAAATCACAAAATAATAATAATAATAATAATAATAATAATAATAATAATAATAAAGAAAAAGATAAAAAGAAAGTGGAAGAAAGAAGAATGAGAAAAAGGAGAAGAAAAAGTAAAAAAAAAAAAAAAGACTAGTTTTTACTTTTGGTAGAGATGGAAGTGAAGACTATTTATATTAGGGTTTAGTAGATAAAATATAAATTTAGTCCTTATTTTACATATAAATTTTAATTTTAGTTATATTTTTTTTCTATTTTTTTCATATCACTTAGAACTTATATAATAAAAATGAGAAAAAAAATGGTGAATTGGTGATTCAAATGGTTGAATCAATTAGACCTTGATCCAAAGACCCTAATGGTTTAATATAGAAAAAAATTACAAAAAAAACTCCATAAGGTTTGACGAAACTTTGAGTTTTGTCTTCATTGCTTCAAATACCTACAACTACCCCCTAAAAAGTTAACATATATACACTTATCCCCTCCAACCTTAACTCCATTAATGACTTGTTAAAACAAAAAAGGAAAAACTTGTTCTCTCACCCTAGCCATCTTATTTCGATAATTTTAGCCTGAAACTTATGCATCTAACTTTGTCATCCTCTGTCTCTAGCTTCCACATTGTTGGAAACTGGGTTTATGAACAATCCCTCCTCCTCCCCGCCATGCTTACCCGTTCCCTCCTCCTTCCTTCCCATTTTCGGTCCTTCCTCTCTCCTCATCGATGTTTCGGTCACTAAATCCTAAATCCCCCTCATCGATCTATCCCCCTGCGGTGAACTTGATCGAGAACCAACAAGGAAACAAGACAAACTCTTGGATAACGCCACCAACCTAAATGGCCCATCGATGGTCTTTAATTCGTCTCCCAACATACTGCCATTCGATTCTGTTCATTGAATCACTGTTTCCCTCCTCTCCTTGACCATTATCTGGCCGTCTTCGGCCTATCTTCTTTGCCAGCCCTTCTATCAACCCAGATCAATAGGTTATTGCGGAGCAAAATAAGAAACCGGCGGAGTGATCTCAAGATCTCTCCTATGGGAACCATCAGAAAAAGCAACCTGGAAGAGATTTAGAAAATCAACCGCCATGGGAATCTGGTGGTCGTGTACGGATCATTGATTTGCGGACGATGATCATGAGGCAGGATTGCTTGGAGGATCTGATAAGAGTGATCAAGAGACGTGCACGGGAAAGGACATGGCCATTTCGAAGCTGCCCATTTTCTTCTCATAATGGCGAATGGCTGAAATCAATATCATAAACGATGAATGGTTGAGATTCAATCTCGTGATGGTGGACGATTGAGATTCGATCTCACCATGATGGAGATTTGGAATCGTGGTGATGGAGGTGGCGGTGGAGGTGAAGGCACTTTATCTCCAACGCCGGTGAGTAAGGGAGGACAGAGAAAGATGGAAATGGAGAGACCCTGGTGGATTTTGTTTTTTATTAGATGGAGAAGTATAGGGGGGCAGGTTTTTATGAAGAAAGGTTAGGAGGGCAAAATGACATTTTCTATTTTTTGTAGTGACGGTGAGTGACGGAATTAATATTGGAGGGGGTAAGTGTAGGTATATTAATTTTAAAAGGGGGATAGTTGTATGTATTTGAAACAGTGAGAATAAAACTTAAGGTTTCGCCAAACCTAGGAGGTTTTTTTGTAACTTTTCCTACTGCTGCCCAAATTCTCCTTCGATAGCTTTTAACTTTATTCCAAGTAGTTTCTCGTGCGAAATGAAGCAGGAAACCCTGTTACACATCCCTCTATTTAAAGGGATTGTTCCAACAACAAATTAAAGTTTCAGATTCAGACCATCTTCCCCTCTTGAACAAAGCAGAGAACCTCTGTCGTCGCAGGAAACAGATTGGTCGTCTTCCATTTTAACACATAACTTTTCTCAAATTTAAAAAATTTGGAACAAAAAAATATAAGAAAAGTTTGCACAACTAAACACCACTTAAAATTTCCAAACCTTCTCCCTCATCTTGCTCCCAAATTTTCTTGATCTTCGAGGAAAAACCCTCTCAGACAAAAGCCGCAACTTCTCCACAAAATGCCACCAGGAAAACGCTCTGTTTGAAATCCTGGCCTAGGTTGGCTCTTTCTCTGTTGTCGATCTCATCAACGTACGCCAGAAAGAGCTGCAAGGGTTTCCTTAAGGCGTTAAACGACAAGTTTCTGCTCAAGCAGCTGTCTATGATCGAATTCCTGTAATTCGTACTATGGCGAGAATGCGACAAATAGTTCATAGAGCGGTGCAAGGAATTGGGCAACGCCGAAGCTCTAGATCGGCAAGGTATATGACAGTTTCTTTCGGTAGGAAGAAAGAGGTTTCGGGGCTCCGATACCTGGAGGCGACGGCGGAGAGGGGCCACGTGGACGCGCGGTGTGTGCAGTGAATGCTCCTGCCATTACGCTCATTGGACCACCAGGGGAAGATGGAAGGGAAGGAGATTCTGTCGCTTGTTGCGGGGGATTGCGGTGGTGGAGTTTAAATAACCTGTGGCTGTGGATGTACAATAAAATGATTGTTGAGACGGAATAGGATATTGCTGCCATAAGGACGCTTAAAAGGATGCTGAATGGTAGGGAAGTAACAGATCCAGAAATTTTATAAACGGGTATATATATATACAAATATTAAATTTAAAACTAAATAATAAACTTATAAATTTACATATATAACATAAAATTTAAATTCATATACAACATAAAGATGATTTGCTTCACAATAAAATTTGAACAATGCTCTAATTTAGCATCTACTTTTTTATATTATTGGTTGAACGATTACAAAACAAGTTATAAGATTATATATGAATTACGGAGAAGATGAGTGAGATGTACATGTTGCATAGAATGTAAAAGAAAAAGGTCCACTTTAGCCCTTAAACTTATATATTTCTTGCCACTTAGCTCCTTGATTTTATCTTATGTTTGACTAACTTCTTAATTATTCTATATGTTTGAGTAGAAAAGATAGTAAAAAATAAGATTTAAAGTCTAGGTGTGAAAATGTATAAAAAGTTCAGAGATCAGTATAAACTTTTGATATTAAAAAATTATTAGTAGAGAGGAGATTTATACATTTTTTTTATTTTTCTTAAAGTAAGAGATACTCATTCTTTTATTCTCATAGATGTTATGATAATTATGGGAGTCCACTACAAATTCTAAGGGTGTCCAATTGGTAAATCTCTTCGTCCTATATTATTTGCTCAATTTCATTTTTTTTACTTAACTTAGACTTAAATTTATTTACATTATTATTTGATAAAAAAAATGTTAAAAATTGTTTTAAAAAATTATAATTTTATAGTTTCTAAATATAATTTTTTTATCAAAATTTTAACAAAGAATAATATAAATAAATTTAAGTCAAGTTTAAGTCAAAAACTGAAATAAAGCAAATAATATAAATCAGAGGCAATATCTCTTATTGACATGCTTTTTAAGAATGTATACGGATCCGCCATCGTGCGGAGTTGGTTACAATTCTTGAATCAATTTGTATTAGTTGGAGTCGATGTGTCTGCTTCCTTCTGGTTTTTTTCATATATTCATGATAGTTTGTCCATTGAATTGTATTGTTCCATAATTTTCTTTTATTAGAAATTTGTACTGTTCTTAAGGAGAAAAGGAAGGAAAAATCTAAAGTAAAAATAAATAAATAAATAGAGGCTTGCACCTCTCAAGAAAGAGAAGTTAAAAAGTACTTCGTATTTAGAGGTAATAAAACTTGAGAAAGAAAAAACGAATACCTACTATATCTTTAACCAAAACCAAAAAGGTGTAGTACAACAGTTGTTTCGGAAAAGGTTAACACTTTAGCTCTTTGTTTGGGAAAACTACTAAAGAAAACCACGAGGCCCACCTTTACCTACAGCTGCCCCTTCTATTTTGAGAAATATGCTATTTTGTCCTGTAATTTCCTGAAATCTCTACAGTTACACCCCTGCCATTCATTTAGGACAATAAAAACCACTACAAAATATATGCAAAATTGTGACTGAAAGTCCAGTCATGTTTTAGTCACGATATTGACCAAAAGCGACTACTTTGCTATTATGGATGACAGTTGCTTTTTTCAAGTCACAATTTAATCGTTACTGAATCTCGACTGCAAAAAGTGACTGGAACCTTTAGTAAAAAATCAGTTGAGAGCATTATGGGTTGTGACTGACTAGTTCAGTCGCTATATTAGCAATTGCCATAGTCAATCACTACAATAAAACTTTCTTTTTTAACAAAATATATTATTATTTAATATAATTATTGTTTAATTAATATTATTTAATTTATACTTTCTTTAAATTGCTATGAATATTATATTATTTTAAATATTAATAATCAAATAATGAAATTAAAATTTAAATAAAACACATTTACATTAATATAAAATTTAACATACATACAAAAATATAACATTAAAAAAAATGAGATTAAAAAATTAGATCTAGAGAACAATTCAAAAATTTCATTACAACAATCATAGTTCAAAAATTTCAAAAGTCACAATTTCAAAACTCAGATCTAGAGAAGACCAAGGTGGATGAGGCAGAGGAAGCCGAGACGGAGGTAGAAGAGGCTGAGACGGAAGCAGAGGAGGCCAAGGCAGACGGTAGTGAGGCCAACAAGATGGAGGCGGACGGTGGTGAGGTCGAGGAGGAGACTGAGGCGGACCATGGCGAGGCCAAGGAGAAGACTGAGTCGAATGGAGCTGAACCTGAGGTAAAGGCCGAGGAGGCCATGGCAAGGAACAATGAGCAAGCCAAGGAGGCAACGACAATGAGGCCAAGGAGGCGAGGTGGACGGGTGACGATGGACAATAAGGCGATGAGGATGAGTGAGGCAGACGAGAAAGGCGGACAGAGGGGGCTGACAGTGAGGAGGAAGGGCAAGGCGGACTGGCAAGGTAAAGAAGAACGGATGAAGTTGAAGGGAAGTTGAAAGAGATAAGAGACAACCGAGTAAATAAGAAGGGAAGTAGTTGGAGCAACTGAACTTCAATTAAAGGGCGACTGTGGTCAAATCTATAAAAAGTTTTCAATTCAAAAGTGACTAATATGTGCGTCACTAAAACTTTCAGTCAACTATCAGTCGCAATAAAAAGTGCACATTTTTACTTTTGACTACTTAGAGACTGAAATACCAAGCAACTGAATTTCAGTCACAATTTTAAGTCGCGATTTGGAATTCGTGTTGTAGTGCACTTGGTAACAAATTTCTAAATTTTGAATATAAAATGCTTTTAAATAGAAAAATCTTCTAGCCAAACATAAAATGATGAATATGATATTTTTGAACTAGGAAATAATATATTGTCTTTCGTAAATCATCTTATTTAGTTATATATATTTGGTAAATGATTATATTCAAATCATCTATTTTTCGCTATAAGCCTTTCTAGTTAAAAGTGTTTTTTGTTTGACATTTTCAGGAATTAAATAGAAGGGGCTCACTAATATATTTCTCAAAAACCTGGGAAGCTTTTCTAATTACTCTTTTTTTTTCTTAAAGATTACTAAAATTACCAAAAGTATATGCTAGAAATAGATTAGGTACAAAAAATAATAATAATTTCCACATACTTTTTTGTCATGTAAGATTTTATAGGACTTTTTTAATATAATTTTTTAATACATGTGGCACTACTCTTATTTTTATTTTTAAAAAAATTATAGAAGCCAAAGAAGGATGCAAAGTTTACCTTTGACAATCAAGTCTTTGACAAAGTAATAACAGTCATTTTTTCTATAATTTTTATTTTATTAATTCAAAGTCATACGACATTCATCAATAAAATACAAATGCTCAAGTCCATAGAGATTATAGGTTCATCGATTGTTTCATTTTTGGAAAAAAAAGCAATAATGGACTTATTTTGAGTTCTTTTAAAGCTAAGGCGCAACATATTTTATACCCATACAACTTTTAAAATAAATAATACATATAATTGTTATCCAATTATAAATTATCACATTAATTTTGTGTAGGGTTTTGGAAGCCAAATAAATGCAACGAATGATAACTAAAACCTTTTAGGATTTAAGTGAAACGGGGTAAATTGGGTGTTCGAAAATTTTATACCTAGTCAATTGAGATCTTTTACTCAATTGTTGAGTCGAATCACAAAACTTGAACAGTTGACGTGTTCAAGCTCTTTACGGTATTTATATAAGCCTTTTGGGATTACCACGTCTCCACCATGTCCTGGCAGATGCGTTCCTCTTGCGCACGCAATACTAGCTTGTGTCCTCCAAGGAAGGACAAGGCAAGAGTGTGGCTGGAACTTTCAAAACTATTATGATTTTGTCTTTAGGGAGGCTAGGGCAAGAGTTATGAAATTCTCACTCTATGATGCATATACAGTGAGACTCAACTCCCAAGCCCAATAGGTTTCAAAATCCTAATCCAATTAGGTTTAATTTCGGGCTTCATTAATGGCTCAACCTTTGGGCCAATTATTAATCTAAAATTATTATGAAATCAAAACCCAAACATTTGGGTCACGCATTCAAATAATCCAATTGGCTCTATGTATGAGATCTAATCGGCTCATATCACATTGGTAATGATTATAAATCACATTTATGATCATAAACAATGAGCGTTGTCTAGCAACAAATCATTGCTACCCAAGTGATAAGATAGTCGGTGATTCGACTAAGCCTCTATGATCATTATCCATATATGTCATTGTTCCTTTATCTAAGAAATAAAGATCAAGCACGAGACATGGAATGTGTTACTCTCGTACAGCCCAATTTATGGTTTCTTGATTACCAAATATACTAACTTAAACTGATAACATTGATATCGTATATAAACTCATTCGAGTATTGTCATGCATTTTCTTAGTCTTACTCTATCAGGGAGCCTAAAGATATCACTCCTGTTACATTGGAAGGACAAATCTCATCTTGATCATACAAAACCCTTTGCATGATATGTAACATACTCAATGACCACATTCTTGTTCACTCAGTTACGAGTAATAAAAGGAAGTATCAAAGTATGTGACTCATATATAGAGAACCTTGATGACCTTAGGTCAAATGATTACATATACCATGATCACTATGAGAATCACTTATGACACTTATATAATGATCCATGTAGCGTTCTCATTGTGGGTTGGTCCAGTACACAAGTTATCCAACTTGTACCAATATGCATACTCCACAATAATATTAGACCGGGGACATTTAAGAATACTATTGTTCTAGGGTTATAATTACATTTGATTATGTCACACATAAACAATACAACAATCACAATTACTAGATTAATGTCTCAATAAAATATCATGACTCAAGATGTAAAATACAATCATTTCATGATTAGCTTTTGGGCACAACATTAATAATCTCCCATTTGCACTAAATTCAATCATTCATATATCTAATACAAATGGATCTAGAATGACTATCAGGCTTCTGTTGTGTGAGGTGTTTCATCGGTAGATCAACGATGTTGCTATCTATTGAGGTCCTGCATATCCTCACACTATCCTTTTTGATGATATTTCTAATGAGATGATATCATCGGAGTATGTGTTTGAATCCCTAGTGAGATTGAGGTAACTTAGCCTATGCGATTAATCCATCATTGTCACAATATATCTCTATCAGATTGGCAGTGCTTAGAACTACTCCAAGTTCTGTGACAAACTTCTTGAACCAAACAGCCTCATTCACAGCATTAGAGGTGCCAATGTACTCAGATTCTATTATAGAGTTGACTACTGTTTCTTGCTTTAAACTTTTCATGCTTACAATACTACCACCAATGCAAAACACATAACTGGATTGCGACCTAAAATCATCCTTATCGAATTAGAAGCTAGCATCGGTGTAACCCCTTACAACAACCTCATCTTCGCCTTCAAAGACCAAGAATACATCCTTAGTCCTTCGTAAATAGCTAAGAATGTTCTTAATAGCTGTTTAGTGACTCTCACTGAAGTTTGATTGGTACCTGTTCATCATGCTCAAGGCATACAAGACATTGAGATGAGTACATATTATGGCATACATGATAGATTCAATTGCTAAGGCATATGGAATTTTACTCATGCGCTCTCTCTCCCTATGTGTACTCGGGCACTGAGATCTAGAAAGACTTATACTATGTGACATGGGCAAGAATCGTTTCTTGGAGTCTTGCATGCTAAACCTTGTTATCACCTTGTCAATGTATGTACTTTAACTTAGGCCAAGTAGCTTTCTAGATCTATCTCTATAGATCCTAATGCCTAACACATAGGCTGTTTCACCCAAATCCTTCATAGAGAAACATTTCCCTAGCCAAGTCTTTATAGACTGTAGCTCGAGAATATCATTCTTGATAAGTAGTATGTCATCCACATACAACACTGAGAAGACAATAGTACTCTTACTAACCATTTTGTAAACACAAGGTCCATTTTCAATTCTGATGAAACCAAACTCTTTGATTGCCTCATCAAAATGACAATTCTAGCTCCGAGAAGCTTGCTTTAGTCCATAAATGGACCTTTGTAACTTGCACACTGTATTGGCATTCTCTAGAGTGAAAAAACCCTAAGGCTGTGTCATGTACACATCCTTAGGTAGTTTTCCATTAAGGAATGTAGTTTTGGCATCCATTTGCCATATCTCATAATCCTAGTGTGTAGCAATAGCCAATAAAATTCGGATAGATTTAAGCTGGCAACTGCTGAAAAAGTATCATCATAGTCAATACCATGAATTTGCTTGAAACTTTTTACAACTAATCGTCCTTTAAAGGTAATCACATTATCATCCATGTCAATTTTATTCTTGAAAACCCATTTGCACCCTATAGGTTTTACCCCTTCAGGTGGATCAACCAAAGTCCATATTTGGTTTTCATACATGAATTTCATCTTGAACTTCATGACCTCTAGCTACTTCTCAAAATTTGGTCTCGACATAGCTTCTTGGTAGGTTGTGAGCTCATCCTAATCCATGAGCATCACATCATCGGTGTGAGTGATAATAAATCCATATCTCTCAGGCTCATGCCGAATCGTACCAAACCCAGGTGGGCTCTACACTAAAGGAACAGACTCCTAAACTACAATATCTTGTGGTGTGTGCTTAGGTTATATTTTAAGTTCTATGTCTCATTGTTTTTTTTTTAATTTCTTCAAGTTTTATTTTCTTCCCACTGGTTCCTTTAGAGATAAACTCTTTCTCTAGAAAGATATTAGTTTGAGTAACAAACCCTTTCTGCTCGGACGGATTGTAGAAAAAATAACCCTTTATTTCTTTGGGATACCAAACAAAAAGACATTTATGAGATTTTGGCCCTAGCTTATCAGAGGATTGACGTTTCACGTAAGTCCACAGCTCCAAATCTTCATAAAAGGCAGATTGGGACACCTTCCACTATGTATCTTATATGGAGTCTTTTGAACCGATTTAGATGAAACTCGGTTTAGTGTAAAAGCGACTGTTTCTAGAGCATATACCCAAAAGGAGTTTGGAAGGTCAGCTTGACTCATCATAGATCAAATCATTTCTAACAGAGTTCGATTTCTCATTTTAAATACACTATTCCATTGAGGTATACCAAGTAAAGTGAGTTGTGATACTATACGACACTTTTTTAGATAGTCAAAGAATTCTTAGTCCAAGTATTCTCCACCTCGATCTGATCGAAGCACCTTAATACTCTTCCCGAGTTGATTCTGTACTTCATTCTTGAATTCTTTAAACTTTTCAATGGATTCTAACTTGTGTTTCATAAGATACATATAGCCATATCTACTGAAGTCATGAATAAAGGTAATGAAGTATTAGAAGCCTCATCTAGCTTATGTAGACATAGGACCACATACATCACTATGTATGAGTTTTAGTAAGTCATTACCTTTTTCAATTTGCCCAGTGAAAGGGGTTTTGGTTATTTTGCTTAATAAACATGACTCATATGTCTCATATGATTCAAAATCAAATGAGTCAAAGAGTCCATCCTTATGGAGGTTGGATATGCCAGTCTCGTTTATATAGCCCAGATGACAATGCCAAAGATAGTTCGGGTTCAAATCATTCAATCTAACCTTCTTAGTATTTACATTATAGATTAGATTTTTGAGTTCTAGAACATACAAACTATTGCTAAGTCAAGCACTACAATAAAAGATTTCATTCAAATAAATAGAACAACGTTTGTCTTTTATTATAAATGAAAATCCTTTCTTGTCCAAGCAAGAAACAAAAATCAAATTTTTACTAATAGTAGGCACAAAGTAGCAGTTGTTTAATTTTAAAACCAATCCACTATTTAAAGTGAGAACATAAGTCCTTATGGCTAAGGCAGCAACCCTTGCTTAATTTCTAACACGTAGGTCCACTTTACCTCGGGTCAATCTTTTACTCCTACTTAGATCCTGCACATTTGCACAAATGTGATATCTACATCCAGTATCCAATACCTAAGATAAGGAAGTATAAAAATTAGCCTCTATAACAAAAATACTTGAAGTAAAAGTCTTACTTCCCTTCTCCTTAGCAAATTCTTCAAGATAAAGCTTATAGTTGCACCTCCAGTATCTAAGTTGCTTACAATGGAAGCATTCCCTTTTCTTAGCCATACCATCAGACGGTTTCAGTGCACCTGAAGAAGAATTAGCAATGGACTTTCCTTTAGCTTTATTCTTCTTTTTGTTGGTTTTTCCCTTTCCCTTGCCCTTCTGAACCATCATAAAGGGCTTAGCATTCTTAAGGTTTTGCTTAGCAATTCTCAACATGTTGACCAATTTAGGGAGGGACTTATTAAGATCGTTCATGTTATAATTCATGACAAACTGACTGACTGTAGCTTTTCAGCAACAATTGCAGGACTACATCAACAGCCAACTCTTTTTGCAGGGCAAATCCCAAACTCTCAAGATTCTTAATGTACCGAATCATCTTGAGTACATAAGGACCTACGAGACTTCCCTCAAACATTTTGCACTGAAATAATACCTTACAGGTAGGGGTGAGCATCTACTGAAAAACCGAATTCATTCAGTTTTTTTGGTTAGTAAAATTCGGTTATCGATTTGGTTTCGGTTACAATTGAATTTTTAATTCGGTATTCGGTTCAGTTTCTGGTTAAAGAAATGAAAAAATTGGTGACCGAAATAACCGATTATGTATGGGGGAAATAAGCCTTACCTTGGGCCTATTACATGCCCAAAAGTCATTTAGCCCAAATATGCTACACAAGCCCACAGACTTTGTCACCTTGCCTATTAGCTATTATTGTATATGCAAATTCAGAATCAGAAGAATCAGAACGTAGCTTTGTAAGTCGTTCAGTTGAAATCGCTGCATCGCTGCCGTCTTTCTCGTCTGACTGTCTGGGGGCCTGGGGCTATCAATCGCTGAAGGAGGCTCCGACCTACGGTCTGTGTCATCTAGGGCTATTAATTGAAAATCGCTGATTTGATGAGGCTCCGACGGTCCAACTTGTGCGTGCCATTGTAAGGGAACGGCGGTGACGGGGCATCAGGGGCTGCCGGCTGGTGCTTCATCTACTTTCTATCTAAGATTCGAGAAGGCGAAAGAGGCAGGCAGTGACGCACGGTGGGAAACCGGCTGAGGGGCTGCTATTTCGTTTCCTATATCCTGCGGGAGCAATTGATAGCTGAGAGAGAGGTACGCTCTTTCAGTTTCTGGCACTGGCGGTCACCTAATTGTTGGAGTGAGAGCTGAGTCCAGTGACCCTCATGTCAGATTTGGTGCGGAAAATAGCAGAACAACTGGCGATGGAAGAAGATGATGTAAGTTCTATAATTTTCAAAAATAAATTTTTTTCCTGCTAAAATCCAAGCGTCTGATTGATTGCTTTGGTACTACTGCTTTGCATCTCTGCTATAGATTTTTATGTAATGCATTATGGTTTTTTATTTTGTCTGAATTTTTTTTATCATTTGATTTGTCTAATGGATTAGGTTTTTTTATTTTGACTGAAATTTTTTTTCATTTGGTCTGTTTGATTTTTTGGCTTCAATTTAGCTTTTAATTTGGGAAGGTTTTATGCCAAAGAGCTACTATGTCTCAACATTCTGATTGTATATTTTTTCGACCTAGATAAAAATTTCTATTCAAGTCAATAGTGGGCATTTAATGCATTAGTGTAGTTGGAGTTAACACATTAATTTTTCTTTATTTTTTTGAACAATTCTAACATAGTTTTTACTAAACATAAGAGTTAACAATATCCTAAACTTCAATGCTCTATACAAATAGAAAATAGGAGACTTAAAGGAAAACAAAGTTACAGAGCACTTGGTAGCTTTCGGTCTATTACCATTGTGTGTGAACCAAAAATATATTTATCCAATGCATTAGTTAGTTTAAAGTCACTGTGTGTGTAATAGGTTTATAGTAAAATATGGCTATATGCCACTTATATATATATCGGGGCTAACTTTGTATTATTTCTGCTCTAGTTAAATTATAAATTATACGTACATAGTCACCAATAAAATCTTATCTGGGGCCATTCAATTAATATATGTTATAATAGTAATGCAAATTTAGTCTTTCCCACACTATTTTCATTCCTTATTTAGTTGGACTCTAAAGGACAAACTAATGGGGGTGGTTTGCCTCAAGGCCCTCAACCTATTGTGGGGGATGACGAATCAATCCCTTCCCAAAGAGAAGCAACAACAAGAGCTCCTTCATCAAGTTCTAAAACTGTGAACTCCGACAGCAAAAAAAAAAAAAAAAAATGACAACGGCACTGAGGTCTACTGTGTGGCTTCACTTTGAGAAGGTAATAAATGAAAAAGGGGAGCATAAAGCTAAATGTAAGTACTATGAAAGGTTGTTAGCTGGCCATCCAAAGGATAATGGCACTAGTTCTCTTAGAAGTCATTACAATTCTTGTCTTGCACGTATTGCACTAGAATCTAAGCAAAGTGAATTGGTTTTTACTAGTGGAAATGAAGAAGGGGATAAAGGACTCGGATGTTGGAAGTTTGATCAAGATTCGATAAAGAAAGCACTTACTTTCATGATTATTGTTGATGAATTGTTTTTCAAGTTTGTTGAAAATGAAGGATTTACGCACCTCATGTCTACTGCTTGTCTTAGATTTCATGTTCCCTCACGACATACAGTTGCTAGAGATTGATTTGAACAATATTCAATTAAGAGGAAACAACTGAAACAATATTTTAAGAATACACGCCAACGTGTTTGCCTCATCATCGATACATGAACCTTTTTACAAAAGGTCAATTATATGTGTCTCACTGCTCATTTCATAGATCAAAAATGGAAACTGCACAAGAAGATTTTGAACTTCTGTCCAATTATTGGTCATAGAGGTGAGATCATTGGTAGGGCAATAGAGAATTGTCTTCTTGACTGGGGTATTGATAAGGTGTTCACAATTACAGTTGACAATGCTGGTTCAAATGATATGGCAGTTGATTTCTTGAGAAAAAAAAATCAGTAATTGAGGAACAGGTGTTGTTGGTTGTAAGTACTTGTATATGAGATCTATTGCGCATATCATCAATCTTGTTGTTGTTGATGGATTAAAAGAGATGCATGATTCTGCTACTTGTGTTAAAACTACTGTTAAATTTGTAAAGCAATCTCTAACTAGATATGCTAATTTCAAGAAATGTGTTGAAAGGGAGAAGATTGAAAGTAAGGCTTTGTTGTGCTTAGATGTTAGCACTAGGTGGAATTCCACCTATTTGATGTTGAATGATGCCCAAAAATTTGAAAAAGCCTTTGAAACATATACTAGCGATGATCCTCATTTTGAGTTTAAATTAAATGAGTTGACTGGTGAAATGCTTAAATATGATGATTGGGAGAATGTGAGAAGATTAGTCACCTTTCTTGAGAACTTTTATGAGCTCACTTGTAGGATTTCAGGTTCTTTGTATGTTACATCTAATACCTTTTTCTATGAGATTTTTTAAGTAGATGGTCTTCTGAAAGAGTGGGAAAATAGTGATGACTTTGAATTTGTCGTTATGGTTATGAAGATGAAAGAGAAATATAAAAAATATTGGGGTAATATTGAGAAGATGAATATGTTGATCTACATTGTAGTGATTCTTCATCCATGACACAAGTTGAAGTATGTTGAGTTTGCTTTAAGTGAGATGTATCGGTCCAAGAAAGATTTGAGGATTAAGTTAGCACAAAAGGGCGAAGATGCTTTGAATAAGATGTTTAGTTGGTATGAGAAAATGTTGCAGCCACGTTGTGGTGAGTCAAGTGGACTTAACCAGGCTTCATCCAACCCAATATCTAAAATTCAAAAGAGAAAAGACCAAATTTCAAAAGAAATGAAAAAAAGTTTAGATTACTAGTTGGGAGTGATGAAAACAAATCTGATTTGATTAAGTATTTAAATGAGGAGTGTGAGCCCGATGAGGATGGCTTAGATGTCTTACAGTGGTGGAAAATGAATGTGGGCGTTTTCCTGTTCTTAGTCAAATGGCCCGTGATGTCCTAGCTATTCCCATCTCCACAGGTGCCTTCGAGTCTGCATTTAGCACTGGAGGAAGGGTTATTGATGCCTTTAGGAGTTCATTGACTCCTAAGATGGTGCAAGCTCTCATATGTTGTCAAGATTGGCTTAGAAGATCAATGAACCCTGTTGGCGTGGAGGAAGACCTAGAGGAGATAGAAAAACTGGAAACATGTAGTATTGTATATATTTAGCAGTCTAATATATGTTTTTTTTTTATTTCTATAATTTGCTTATGAATTATGATTCTTCTTATGTTTTTATATTTAATTTTTCTCAGATTTGTCGAAAGTGACAATGCGTAATTCGATCTTAGATATATTTGAAGAATAGGTTTGGCTAGTTGGTTCAGGCAAGTATGTTCCCTAATTGTTAGTTACCTTATTTATAAATTTGGGAAATAGTTCATTTACTTTAATTTTATTGAAGCAAATCATCATACTCTTAAGTTATTTTTTTTGTAGGCATACGCATATGGTGATATGGCTGACATTTTGTGGTGAAGCACCTAGTGGTATTATGTCACTTGTTTGGTTGTTGCGAAACACTTGTGTTGTTGTGTTTATGAATCTATGGTCCTTTGTGTTGTGTTTTTGGAAGTTTGAAACTTAAGTGTGAAATGTGTTTTATTTATGTTATCATTCAAACAAGTTATGTTCTATTGTATCTTGCTAAATGATCCATGGACAGTTTATGTTATGCGCAGTTGATTAAAGAAATGTGTTGTTGGTTTTTTATTCAGTGTATAGCGGGTTGGGGAAATGTTATTAAGAAAATTGGTTATTTCGGATATTTAACCGAAAAACCGAATTTAAATTCGGTTTCGGTTATTTCGGTTTTGGGCGGACATTCGATTATTTCGGTTACTAGCTTCTACAACTAAAAACCGAATAATTTTAGTAATTCGGTTTCAGTTTTGACCGAAATACCCGAATGATTAATCCTACTTACAGGTCTCAAACCTCTCATGCCTAACTTGCTCTTGGAAAAGTATTTTGAGATATTTGATCATATCGAACACCCCCATATTTTCATATTGCTTTTGAAGCTCAGATCTAATGGTAATAAGAATGAGGCAAGTAACATCCAAAATACCATTAGAATGCCTCTTGTGAGCATCCTTTTTCAGCTCTTCGAGCATTGGTAGCAGGCTCATTCAGAATGAACTGCTCTAGGACATAAACTTTTCTCTCTTGCTTAAAGACTATCCTCTTGGTACCATTTACGAAAGTTGGTCTCATTCAGTTTTTCCGTCTTAAGGATCGATCGCAATGAAAGTGTCAATGTGTTTTGCGCCATGGTAATCTATACAGTAAATATATAGTGTAAAAATCATGCATTTTAGTTCATTAAATAAGGACTTTTATTAAACGATACTCTCACTATTTTACTCAACATAATAACTCTCGATATTATTTCGGAACACTTCTATGCTTAGGTATTCTAGTGGGCCAAGATCCATATTTCACCACAACTTGAGTCGGTTTTGGCTTTTCTCTCAAGTTATAGTTATTTAGGTAAGTAACTCCTTGCCAATGGCATTTCATTAAACTCTTGGATAGTTGGGTGAACAATTCTTGTCCAACCTCATCTCGTGAACTTAAGTCCGACTCTATGCCTCTAAGCCCAAATCCTATTAGGATGGCTTAGTTAAGTAGGACCTAAAGTCAGTAATTTGGATATCACTTTTATCCTATCGTGTTTTTATCAATATGAACATAAGTGCTTTTGATAAATGTTAATTTTGTGGTCAAACATGTTGACTTTTTGTCAATTTTGACAACAATTTTCTACCTTACCACTCAATATTTTTGGCCGATTCTTGCTTTGTTCCTTTATTTTGTAGGTTGGAGAAGCGGACCGTAGCATTGGAATGACACCGGGACAAGTGGAACAAAAAATGAAAATGCAAAAGTCAAGGGAAATTACAATTGTGAGGCCTAAGCCCCAGGAGCGAGGCCTAGGTGCCACAATTCAAAAGCTTACTGCCTGAAAAATGCACCTTGGAGGCCTAGGTGCCAGGCGAGGCCTAGGCCCCAAGCACCTGTGAGCCTGGAGGCCTAGGCGCCTAAGCACCCCCTCCTGGGGCCTAGGCGCCAAAACATCTGCAAGCCTGGAGGCCTAGGCGCCCAAGCACTCCCTCCTGGGGCCTAAGCGCCAGTCACCCGGGAAAGTGGTTCCCTACCTCAAATTTGAACTCAAGCCTGCTATTGGCCAAGGATTTCTATCCAAATAATTTGGTGAGTGAAAGGGACACTTCCAAGGGGTAGAAGAACCTGGAACCTAGCAAAAGAAGGGAGCTTCATCTTCATCTTCTCTTCTTAGAACTAGTTTTTCCATATCCACCATAGATAGTATTCTTAGCTTTTCTTAGTTTTTCTTGGTCACCATTGGAGCTAGTTTGGAAATTGCTTGGAGTACTCAAGGAGACTAGCTTGGAAACTTTGGATTCAAGATCTTCTAGCCATCTTGGGTTTATTCTTTCATCTTCCTTATAGTTTCTCATGGATGTTATTATGTTTACTTTCATGATTATGTTTTATTTAGTTATGGAGTAGTCTTCTTTTGCACTTTCTATGGATGTAGCTACTTGGATTGATTATGTTGGATGAATTCATGGTTATGTGATGTTAGTTTTATACTAAATGTATGTTTATTCTTCTTTTGAGCTTAATGTTGTGTTAGCTAGTTGATGGCAACAATTTGTTGTACTATAAATTACCTCTAAACTCTTGAAAAAGATTAGAAGTAATTGGACCTAGGAGAAGAATTTAATGGCTATGGATTTGTTGGAAAATTAGTCTAAGTCATTAGGTAAAGATAAATTGAGCTCTAATGCCTCTTTCTAAGCTTGTAATCAGATGGAAATCCTTATTAAGTTTATATTAGAGAGATTAATTCTTTCACTTGGAAAAGTAAGAATTTAATTGAATAACTTTATCAACATACATTAGAGATTAACCCACTCACCTAAGTTCACCAACAAATCAAGACAAGTAGTGAACTCATAGGAAGTGTTCTTTCATGATTTGATAAAAACTACAATTTTTACATTGCATACTTGCATTCTAGGTTAATAGTATTCCGTTTAGCTAAGTTTAGTCACTTATTTAAGTTGCGTACATTTCCATCTAACTTTGATTGTCTAGCGAAAGTTTACTTTGAGTAGTGGTACTTGGCAATCAATTTAATCAATCCTCGTGGGAATGATACTTACTCACCCCATCTACACGTCCACCGTGCACTTGTGAAGTAGTGGTTTTAAAATTTCACTACAGCTTTATTTTGGCAAACCCACCCAGTATTGATCAAAGTCTTGACGAGTGCCAACATTTAGAAGACATCACATTTAATGAATTAATATTTTGTTTGAGGGATTTTCTTTTTGATCTCACCAATTATTATCTCCAGTTATCTTATATATATATCACATACAAATATAAAACATGCATTTCATGCTAAAACTAAATTAAACGTGACATGGTTATAGCCTAAACTATGCAATATTCTCAAGTTAGTGAGAATATCATAAAAGCCTAAGAAAAGAAAAGGTCTTCACAAGCTCCTTCTTGTTTTTGCTTGGTTATGATCTCACCAATTATTATCTCCAATTATTTTATACATACATCACATACAAATATAAAACATGCATCTCATACTAAAACCAAATTAAATGTGACATGGATATAACCCAAACTATGTGATATTCTCAAGTCAATGAAAATATCATAAAAACCTAAGAAAAGAAAAGGTCTTCACAAGCTCCTTATTATTTTTGCTTGGTTGTCTCTTTGTAGTCACTTTATTGGAAACAATACCTCGGATGATCCCAAATGTATAATTACATCAATAAAATAAACTTTGAGTTACAATCCAGGGGACTAAGGTAAGAGGAGAATGTATAATGAGAGCAACAAGAAAAGGCATGACTCACAGGCAGTATTTACAACTACTACCAACAAGAGCAATAACCATGCACCATGCTTCAACCATCAATCAGCATATCATATCAAATCTCATTCAACAAAATACATGCCATTTAACATGGGTTTATTAACCAGTTTTATTAATATGGCGCTTCGCATATAGCGGTCCAGCTGGTCGGTCAGCGGGCGGGGTTAAGGGGAGTCGCCTTTACGAGGGGGTTGCTGCCCCTCTAGTGCAAAAAATTGTCTTACAATTATATTGCCCGATATTTATTATTTCCAGCAACTAAGCACCCGAAACCATCTTCGTCCGAGCCACCAAAAGTACTTTACTCAAGGTGCCCAAATAGCCCTAATCTGTCCTTGCTAAGGTTTTGCAACTATTGCAACAATCCTAATTTAGATAGGTATCTCATACCTATCAATCTAAGGTTAATCACATTAACCAGTGTATGTCATCTCTTTATATTTCTCATACATACATTACGAGTTCTAGTTTCATGCATCATGAATCAATCTAATTAATCATGATAAAAAGCAATTGAACATATAACATATCATGTGATTCAACACTCAATTCTGATTTAAGGTTTTACAAGTAGCTCTAATACTAGTGTAGGGTTTCGGGAGTCAAACAAGCACAGTGAAAGATAACCAAAACCCTCAATGATCCAAGTGAAACAAGGTAAATTGAGTGTTTGAAAATTTTATACCTAGTCGATTGAGATCTTTCACCTAATTGTTGAGTCGAATCACAAAACTTGAACAATTGACATGTTCAAGCTTTTTACGATATCCATACGAGCCTTTTGGGATCACCATGCCGCCACCACGTCCTGGCAAATATGTTTCTCTTGTATCCGTAGTGCTAGCTTGTGTCCTCCAAGGAATGACAAGAGAATAGTGTGGCTGGAACTTTCAGAACTCTTCTGATTTCGTCTTTAGGGAGGCTAGGGCAAGAGTTATGATATTTTCACTATATGATGTATATATTGTGAGACTCAACTCTCAAGCCCAATGGGTTTCAAAACTATAATCTAATTATGTTTAATTTTGGGCTTCATTAATTGCTCAACCTTTGGGCCAATTATTAATCCGAAATTATTATGAAAACAAAACCCAAACAATTTGTCTTATGCACTTAAATAATCCAATTGGCTCCATGTGTGCGACCTAATAGGCTCCTATCACATTGAGAATGATCATAAATCACATTTATGATCATAAACAATGAGCGGTGTCTAGCAACACATCATTGCTACCCAGTGACAAGATAGTCAGTGATTCGACTAAACCTCTATGATCATTATCTGTATATTTCATTGTTCATTTATCCAAGATTTCAAGACCAAACACGAGACATGAAATGTGTCGCTTTCATATAGCTCAATCCATAGTTTCTTGATTACCGAGTAGACTAACTTAACCTGATGACATTGATATCGTATATCAACTCATCCGAGCATTGTCATACATTTTATTAGTCTCACTCTATCAAGAGGCCCAAAGATATTACTCCTGTTACATAGGAGGGACAAATCTCATCTTGATCATACAAAACTCTTTGCATGATATGTGACATATCTAATGATCACCTTCTTGTTCACTCAGTTATGAGCAACAAAAAAAAGCATCAAAGTATGTGACTCACATGTAGGGAACCTTAACAACCTTAGGTCAAAGGACTACATATACCATGATCACTATGAGAATCATTTATGATACTCATATAACGATCCATATAGCGTTCTCATTATAGGTCGGTTCAATACACAAGTTCTCCAACTTGTACCCATATGTAGACTACATATCTCATATTAATCTCCACATATGATAGTTTTTGTGTATTATTGTAACCCACTCCACAATAATACTAGACTAAAGATGTTTAAAAATACTATTATTCTAGAGTTATAATTACGTTAATTATGTCACACAAAAACAATACATCAAACATAATTACCGGATTAATGCTTCAATAAAATATCATGACTTAATGTGTAAAATACAATTATTTCATGATTGACTTTTGGGTATAACACTAACATTTTGTACAACTAGCTTCTTAAATAAGGTGGGACAAGTTGCTTTTAGATTCAATCACTAGTTTTGAAACTTACCCACCTTGTAGATTCTTTTGTAAGTATAGCATTGTTCTATTTTCTTTATGGTTAATTATAATTTGTCCCACAAGGTTTAGGTGATATTACACTTTACCCATTTTATATTAGAAATATAGACTTTGCCCCATACCTTACACTTTAAATTGTTTTACATTTATAGAAAGAAAAAAATTAATAATTTAAAATGTCTGTTAATTGTAAAAAAATATTATACATGTTGAAATTATTATTTAGGAGATAAATACTATACAATTTAAATTAGAATTTCAAAAGCTGCTGTTAAACAGTATAAAAAAAACAGGGCAAATATGTTCCTGAAATAGGAGGGCCAGAATGTAATATTACCTAAACATAAAAGGAAATTGCAGTTAATACTTTTCTTTAATTACCAAAAAAGGGGAAAGAACAGATAAACCGTAAACGTACGTGGGCGAGTGTACATTACAAATTTAATACCCGAGCAGGAGCAGCTCTCTGAGAAATATACGAGAGAACCAAGGCAGAGAAGGCAGGCTTGTTGCGGTGGAGGAAGTGATTGTGAAGATTGATGGATTGGAGGGAGATTAGGTGGTAGTTGGCGAAGCGTGAAGACTGAAGTGAAAATGCCTTAATTTGTTTCTGTCTGTACCTCTTTTGCAGAGAGGTTCAATTATCTGCTCATAGCTTCTCGTGTTTGCGTCCTCATCAAAGGAAACTGGGAAAATAAAATTTCTGGATGATGAATTACTGCTGGCTTCCTCAGAAATTTCAATTGCTGAATTAATGGAGAGAAGCAATTCCGTTGGCCTTGGATCCGCCATCGCCTCCAACAAATCTAATATCACCCCTGAATCTTCAACTAGAGGTACCCAATAATATCACCTCCGCATTTCAGTACAAAGGACTTGAAATTGATCATCTCTGACAATTCGTTCAAGTTATAATTAGTTTCCACTTTAATTAGTTATAATATCACCTCCGCATTTCAATAATATAGAGATCTAAGAAACTAATTAAAGGGTTAACTTAATTCTGTTTCCAGTTCCACTTGTAGGTTCTTCGACTCCCTCACAGCTCTCTTTGATCTTTGTGACTTTGTTGTATGGCGTGGTAGAGACTGACAAACATCTCCTGATTCTAAGGGAGGCTTATTATTACAGGACTCTTACTGATACAAATCGCTTTGGCTTGCTTGCACCTTCAAACGTTCTAGGTCCATGGGCTTATTATATACATCTATACATAGAGATGTATAGAGCTAGCTCACTATTGCTTCAAGTGTCTGCTCTAGAGAAATGTCTCAAAAATTTTCCACTGTCCCCAATCAGTTTGTTTTGATCAATAAGTACACTAGCTACTTGCACCGATCGATCGGGCCATATATGCCAGTACTTAGGTATGTGTTATTAATTTGTCGGTTGCTGCGTGAATGAGTTGATCAAAAGGGGGATGCCCCTGCCAGATATATATATACAAAATACATCCAAAACTCTGCTTAATCTAATTCCCTTTCTTCGCCAAGATGATTATAATTGGTCGACAATACCATGACCACAACAAGGATCAATACACGGTCCTAATTCTCCTATTCATCTCGTTACTTCTGTTGCAAGGCAAAGATTTCAAAGGCATATGTATATATATATATATTGTCCATACGGATACAATAAAAGCATATGTAATATATTGTCAAGACGAGAGTTTGAATACCAAAAAACTGATTACGTATCTTTGAAATGTTGTCACATTAAATAATTTTGGTTGGTTCATCAAGACCTGCAAATTAACTTGTTTAACACCATATAGAACTAGATAGGATTAATAATAAAATCACAGGAATGTATATGAGAGTATAAGTTGGGTATTTTTCCATTGAAAAGCGAAAAAGAGGGTATATATACTTTTTATGGTTGGGTAGCTATATAGACAGCGACGGAAAGAAAGGCTGCCCGCCCCGCCTGTCCGGTCTCATCCCAGCCATTAATAAACTATACAATATTTCCTCCTATAGCTATATCTCGCATATGAAAATATCCAAACTCGCGACTTGTTTTTTGATGGCTCTTCTGTCTTACAAGTTTACGGAAAGGATTTAAATTATGTTAGCCGCACTAATCGACAGGAAAAGGTTACAGACATCGAAATTGAAAAAGGGATAGGATTTATCTCCCGAAATTACAAAAAACACCCTCCACTTCAAGGCCCCGGAACAAAAAACCCACAAATTATCAGACAAAAACAAAACCGAGAACCCAAGTTTTTTTTTTAACTCCATAACCCTAACAGCATGATTATTCCAAGAAATTAAACAGGCCAACGTTCCTTCAACACCAAGAACAACAACAAACATTTTTCCCCAGGAACTGGTCTTCTTCACATTAGAGACTTCAAAGACCTGGCTTTTACTGGCTTCCTCGTCCTCTTCCTCCCATTTTCCTCCTCCTCGTCCTCATCATCCGTGTAATCGAAATGATCTTCACTATTATTATCGTTTCTCTGCGTCTGTGACCCATCAAACGGCGCCGTATTATTCTGCGTAATGATGCTGTTATCTTTCTCGCATTCTTTCTCTTCACTATCCTTGCGCGCCTCCCCTCCTCTCTCCCCTCTCCTCTTCCGCCACGACGGACCAAACCCAGAATAGTAGTAAAATTCATAAGGGTTGGCTGCCGCCGATGATGAGCCCTTCTTCACCGTGCGCGGCCGACCACGGCGGCTCCCCCCGACCACCACTTGCTTCTGCGCTTTCTTCGAGTACTGCGTCGAGTTATCTTGGCTGTGGATACTGCAAGGTTTCAGTGTGGGCTCGCTTGGGCCATCGTCGAACTCGTATGGGTCCTCCATTTTCGAGTCCTCGTTGTCGTCCAATAGCCTCTCGCTCTTTATCGCGCAATTATCGTCGTGAATCGCAGCCTTCTCTTCAGCGTCGTCCATCATCGACGCCACACTGCTGTGCGCGCGGGCAACTTTAAATTTCAAAAAACCACGAAATCCGAATGCCTCTAATAAAAGCCATTGCTGCTAACAATTTAGCTAGCTAGATGTTACCCAGCTATTTCCAGCTGAATAACAAAAACCCTAATGCGAGATCACGATGTAAATTGACGAAGCTGAAATCAAATCGATGACTAAGAAATGGGCTACCTCTCGACGGCGCCAACAGAGTCGCCCAAGCTCCCATTTCCAGTTAAACTATCCTCAGCATCGAACTGCTTCGCACAAACATAGGAACACGAAGAAACGAGAACCGAAATGAAAAAAATTCCCGAAGCTAGAAGATAATAAAAAACAAAATGACCAAGACCCATTAAGCTAATCGGCTATTCAGAGAAGAATACAAGACAGCGGTGAGAGAATTCAGGGTTCGGACAAAAACCCTACAATGGTAAAAACCCTAGAAAGAAATGAGGATAAATGGAGGCGAAGAGGACGAAAATATCAGCAGATCTGTGGCCGATATTACGAGGAGATACAGGAAAATGGAAAGATGGAAGAGAGAAATCAACTTACCTGGTAAGGGAGGGTCGGGTATGGCGGCTGCTGGTAAGGAGGGGAAGGAGGCGAGAGCGTATCAGTCACATCCCATGGCGACTGGTTGAGCTGGCACACGTGTGTCCGCAGCGCCTCCGGAACCGGCACGTGCGAGAGCGGCAGCGGCGATTGTCTTGCGTTCTTCCTAATCCTCATACTCAAGCGACGGCGAGGGAATCGGCGGCGGCAGAATAACGGACATAAAACGACGGATGAGGTAGAGAAATAAGAATCGGAGGAGAAGCGGGTTCGGTTCTTGCGGCGGCGAGGTGGCTTATTCGCTCCGTTCCTTCGGGCTGGCTCGAGCTTTCTCTACTGGGTGGGTTTTTTTGTTTTTTTGGTAGATCTCGCGGAACTCGATAATCAGGGTTTTCTTTGGCTTTCTGTTCCTTACTCGGCCCTTCATATGTTTCGATTTGTTTTTATTTGGACCATTTTACCCTTAGGTTTCTGAGTTATTTGCGGTGATGCGTCTGGGTGAAAAGAAAGCTGCCGCTATTACACGTCATGATGGTTGTCCAAAGCCATGCCATTTTCATTATTTATTATTACTGCTAGATTTATTTTTTTTAATATTCGCAATCTCCCCGGCTAATGGTGAAGAGAATCCGGCGCGTTTGGGTTCATAATAAGCCATGCCTACTAGGGTTTGGATTTTGGAACTGTTTTATGGAGATTGATTTGTTGGTACTACTAATTTTGTAAAAAGGAACTGTTTTGGTTTCTAACTTCTACTTTTTTTATAAATAACTCTTGTATAATTGTGAGTATTAAAGATAAAATTTACTACCCAGTAGCCGGGTGAAAAAAGACCAGAAATGTTAGGAAATGAAACTGGTTTCGTCCGTATCGATTATGGACCCAGGGACCAGATCCAGTTCTAGTTATAGGGGTATTATGGTCATTTAGGGATTATGGTTTTTCAAAAAGAAAAATGGGAAAATGAAAAAGAGTTCGGATTTTATGAATAAAATTGATGAGACCTGCCCGTTTCGCAGTTGCGCTTGCGCTCCTACTATGGACGGTACGAAGGAGCGTAAACGTGACGCGCTCGGTCCAAAGGCGCTGTGGCAGCAAGTGGCGAGCACGTTTACCCCACAAGACAATTTGGACTTGAGTGGCTTTTTCGAATTAGTTTTGTTTGGTACGTTTAGGGTTCACAAAATCTGACCCAATTTGACGACCTAATCTGACCTATTTAAATCTAAATATGATTTGGGGGTGAGTGAAAATTTGATTATATTTGAAATAATTAAATAATTAAAAAAAGTTGCAGTTTTTAGTTATTACTTTTAGAAGTAATTTCTGTTTTCTATTATAACTGAAAATCAATATATAAGTTTGGTTTGGTTTTTTATTGCTTCAATTGAAATTCAATTAATCAAAATAATTAAATTTTTATTCGACTAATATTCATGTTTGAGATTTAAAAAAGATTATGTAAGTGATAAATATTTACTATGTGTATGAATATGATGTTTGTATTTGGAATAGATTATAGATATTTGATATGTGATTGGAATATATGTTTAGATTGACATATGTTATGGATGTTTGAGGTTTAGAAAGTGCATGCATAAATTCGGTTATTTCAGTTAAAAATCGAATACTCAAATTTTTTTTCAATTTTCTGCTATTTTTGTTTTTTCTTATAATTCTGTCTATTTAATTATTAGTACATAAAACCGAAAAAACTGATTAAGCACCACTAACCCGACCTGACTAGGTTTGACCAGAAAAGTTAATAGCAGGAACCTGACTATGTCCAACCCAAGTCCGATTAAAGTGAAATCTGAGAAAATCCAAATCCAAATCCAAATGACTTAAACCTAAAATGACTCGAATCTGAAATGACCATGACCCGGGACGTATCTGCTAAACCGGAAATGACCCAATAACTAGATTCAACATAACCTGATTTTAACTCAAATCAACATAAATATATGGTTGGCAGATATTTAAAAAATAATGATTTTTTTATATATTACTTACTTGCTTATTTAAATTACACATCAATTATGACCATATAATTTAAGAAATTTTAAAATACTATAAAAATATTTTTTATTTAGAGGTCTTTAAAGAATAAATTAATAAAATAATATGCTTTACATAAGAGTTTTCTAAAATATAATAATTTAGGGATATATCTGTACATTCTTTTGAAGCAGGTAACTGATACACTGAGTCTTATTTGATAGTTAAATTAGATATCGACTAATCTAGACTGAGTAACAGTAGATCTATTTATAGAAAACTTCATTTGCCACACAAAATCTTTCTTTTCATTTTTTTGGGAAGTCTACAAAAATTTGTTGAATTATTGGATGCTTGGATTGGTTATTTGAAGTTCAAATTTCAAGTTTACTACACAAACTTCAATTGGTAATACAATATTAATTTAATATAGTCAATTATTTTAATCAAGGTGTTTGAAATTTGATTCAATTAATATGGTTATTTTCATTATTTGAAATTTGATTCAATTAATTTCAAATATTTCAAATTAGGAAATTTGTATGTCTAGTCAAATTAAATTTTTTAATAGGCTCTTCTTCCACTAGTATTAACATTTCTGTCCTATCTTGTATTACTAATATTCATGTATTTGTATTAATAGGAATGGTAAATACAAGATTAGTATTTAATTATTTATTTTTGAATTTGAATTTAACGCACCATAAACCCTAAACCTTAAACCTAAATCCAAAACCACAGGCACTTACCTTAGCATAAACCATAAGCTCTTAATCCTAACCGTAAATACTATACCTAAACCTAAACCTTAAACCATAAATCTTAAACCCTAACCCCAATTGAAACCTTAACCATAAGCCTTTAATCCTAAACCTAACCTTAAAACCCTAAACCCTAAACCTTAGTACTTAATTTTATTCGCAAATATTATTTTAAACCTTAATCATTAATTCTAATTTTTACCCTAAACCTTAATTTTCATATTTTATTACCTTCCATATTTAATAATTTTTTATATATGGGGATTCTATTTTTAATAACTTCATTTTTTTAGCAACATTCATATTTAGTAAGTCTTATATTCAAATATTTTTATATTTAATAAATTCTATATTTGAGTTCTTCTAAAATAAATAACTTCCATATTTAGTAAATTTAATAATCTTGGTAAACAATTGTGAAATTACAACATTGGTCTCTAAACTTTTAAGTATAGTGCAATAAGGTGCCTCAATTTAAAAAATTTTCATTTTAGTCACTATAATAATTACAACATGGGTCCTTAAACTTTCAAATCTTTACATTTTCACCCGTAATTTTTAATATTTTTTAGTTTAATCACTAATATATAATAGTAAACTAGAGTTATATTTTGTAACAATTTCACAGTAAAAGTTGGATATCACAGCATAATTACAAAAAAAATTATGAATTTTTTAATTTAACATACTAAGAAAAGAAAAATTAACATAAATTAATTGCACAAAAATTAAATTATTTAATTTAAATTTTAACAAAAATTAAACAAAAAATTAAATTGATTTAGTGACTTCAGCATATATACTAGTAACTCAAACAAACCCGACTGGTTAACTTAAGTTTGAACTAAAACTCGACCTAAAATTACCTAAAACTAAAATCAACCCAACCTGTGTTGAACCCAAATAAACTCAACCCAACTCAAACCCGAACCCGAAATTCATTCAAGCTGAAATCAACCCGAACTCAAATGACCTGATCTGGATCCGAATTCATACTAACCTAATTAAACTTAAACCTAAATGACCTAACTCAAACCTGACCTGACCCACCCAATTATCATCCTTAGGTACATTACGAGAGGCGAAGGCAGTGGACATTCAGTCTTATATCTGGCTATAATAATCACAAGTATTAACAATTAACTCTAAACTTTAATTGTTTGTTTCTTTTAGTGAATAGTGTTACAAATTGTTAATCCTAAAATTTTACATATATTTTTTTCAAACTTCAAACTATTCATTTTTCCTAAATTATTGCTAAAAAGTTTCATATGCATAAAACAATTACTGCGACAATTGCTCACTTTTTGAAAACATTTTTTTATTTCTAATTGAAACTATTCATTACCATTTTCAATAAATTCAAAATGTATAATAACTTTTTTATAATTAAAGAATCATTTAACTTGTCATTCTTCTCTTTGTAAACCGTGTTTCTGTTCAATAACTATCTTCAATAAATTTAAAACTAATGTCAACACCTTAATAAATTTTTAGGACTGATTTAGAAAAAAAATATATGTCAAATTTCAGAACTTAAATGGTAAAGTAGAAGTTTTAGGACTAAAAATGTCCTCCAAAAAATGGTACACAAACTAAGGAAAGAAAAAATTTTCTGTGTGGGTTGTTTGCCCTTTTATTCTTATACTTTCGCAAGTAAATCAAAGAGGCTAGGAGGGGGTGTGTGCGATTTTTGAATGACAAAGCTTAAGAAAATGGTGTATAGATATACGGGTAATCCTACATCAGAGTGAAGTTAGTTTCATCTCATGCAAGGCAAACTTTTAATTTCAGATGGCAGTTAAATTGCCTTCTTAATCATTATAAATAAGGGTGAGCGTGAGTGAGTCTATGACACATTTTTATGTATGATATACATGTTGTAATTTAGTCACACGTTGTAAGCTAATTTTCAATACCGGTTATTCAGTTATAGAGATAACCTCATCGACTTACGATTTCGCATCTGTTTAAAATTGCAGTCATGGCAAAATCACAAATTAGGCGCAATTGATAATGAGTAAATTTCATGAATAGTTCCGAATCTTTATTTATTGTTTTCTTTTAGTCCCTAAACTATTAGAAATTCTATTTTAATACTAAACCAATTAAAAATGTTTCATTTTGGTCTTAAATCTATTGAAAACGTTTCATTTTGGTCCTAATTTGATGAAATTTGATAAATCAAAGTATTTTCCCAACAACAATATTTTAGATCATAATTTAAACTATTTGATAACTGTCTTATAATAAATTTAATTTGTATAATAATTTTTTTACAGTTAATAAAAAATTGAAATCACATTTTTTTCCCATTGTAAATTGAACTTATTTCATTTAGAAAGAAAAAAACTACTAATTCAAATTATTTATTTACTGTGAAAAAATATTAAACTGTTTAAATTTACAGAAAGATAATTACCAAATATTTAAATTAGAATTTCAAAGTTTATATTAAAAAATTATTCTGAGTTAATGAATTTCATCTGATGAGGGATCAAAATGAAACAATTTGAATAGTTTTAGGACTAAAATAGAACATTCAATAGGTTAATGATTAAAAGGAAACAATGACTAAATGTTAGAAACCATTAATATAATTTACACAATTGATAATTTATAGAGACTTACCTATGATTAAGGAGTAACCTTACTATAATAATTAAAGAACACAATTTTTCCATAAATGATGAAGTTGCAAATATTAACCTCATCCTGAAGTCTTAACTCAAGTGGTTGAGGCCTAGTACAACATGGTGGAGGCTAGAGCTTTGAATTCTGTCGCCACCAAATTTCTCAGAAACTATCAATTATAATGGTTCGATGGCCTTCAAGGACCCAAAAAGTAGACATTCCCCTTCTATCTATAATGCACCTCCTATCCTTACACAAATGCTTCTAATCACCAAAAAAAATAATAATAACCTCACTATAAACTTGCCGATAGGCTATATGTATAGTAAGGTTGGAAGGATTGAGATTCTACATCAAATCATTTCTTTTTCTTCCAATGACTAGATCATAGATTGTAAAACCTTATTAAAAGCTCAAAATTCCTTATCTAACTAATATAAATTTATATAGAAAACCAATTATATTGAAAATTTAATGAAATTTCAAGTGTTATAACAATGATACAACAGAAGTTCAAGTCCGAATAGAGTATATATCAATATAACCAATACAACAACCAAAACAAGTCTAAAAAAACTCATAAATAAACATATGTTAATTTTTTTTTAAAGAGTAGACTAACAAACTGTTAATAAATAAAAGAGAGCACAAAATGTCTAAATACCTACTAGGCAGAAACAACCAAGCTCAATACACAATTGAGCAAACAAAGAACGAACAAGTAGTTAGAAGAGATAAGCTCGTATTGTTCTATTTTTTTGGATAAATCTTTGTTTTCTATTTAACTAATAATCAAGTCACGTTAGGCAGTGGGGCTAAAATTTAAGTGTAACCCAACAAAAATCAAAAGCAAGTATGATTTGTAGGATCGCTCCTACTGATCTAATGATCTTTGTTGTGATCTTACTACGATCTTACCCTATTTCTAATTCTATTACCTTACGATAAGGTTTCACAATATCAAATCATAGGATTATGTTTATCACTAGAAAAATGATGATTTCTAATAGAAATTTTAAACGATTAGTTGTCGTGCCATTTCCGATAGACAGTCATTGGATACATGTGTGTCTGCTTTAAACATGTCAGAAAGAGGTTTTTGATGGAAGCCGTAAGAAATTCCAATGAACGACAACCATTTGATTTTCTGACGAATCATGACCATCAAAATTTCCGTTTGACGAACAATGGCCATCAACAAACCTGACGAACAGCCATCAGAATTCTTTTCTCTAGAGCAAAAATTCATTCTTTTAAATGTTACACATGGTAGTCCCTTTAATGGCCAAATCCGACTGGGAACGGTAAAAAAATCTGATGGATAGCTATCCGAACTCTTTTCTCTAGAAAAAATCTATTTTTTTTTATGTGTTGCACATGGTAGTCCCTTAAATGGTCAAATTCAAAGCATTGTCCCTAGTTCACAACACGCTAGAAGTTTTGGGTTGGAATTGTCATTTTACAGTGTCTGTTTCTTCACATAATTAAATATGCATATAGTCTCCATCTCCTAGAAATGTTTAGTTTGGTCCCAAGGTCTGTAAAGGTTACCCTTAAATTACCCCTAGGTAGGGGTGTAAATGAGCCGGGCTTTTAAAGGGTAGCTCGAGCTCGAGCTCAAATCCGAACTGAGCCTTATCGAGCTGGGCTTATTGAGCTCGAGCTCAGGCTCAAGCCTTATTTTGAGCTCGAAAATTTATAGGGCCAAGCTCGAGCCTGATGCTACCCAGCCCTAAAAGAAATTGAGCCTAAGAGGCCTGTTGCATATAATATTATTAATCTGGGCCTAGCCTTCTATGAATTCTTAAAGCCCAAAACGCCTAAATACTACCCAGCCCAAACCCATGTCCCCAGTCTCGTGAATCAACTCCCTACCTCCCTCCCCAGTCCCCAGTCCCCAGCCGCCCACTCCTCGGTCCTAGTCTATTCGCGATTCGTGAAATGGAGATGGCAAAGCGCCGAAACCAAGCCAATCCCAAATCTCACCGCTGAAACCAAGCTCTGTCCCTCTCCCTCTTGTAAATTCTTGACGACTGACGACCCAAACCAATCCCAAATCTCACCGCCGGCGATTCGCTCGACGAAGAGTCGACGATGCCGCATCGATCTTCTTTTTTCGTTGATTGTCGGAGCTTAAATCGGACAGAGACGCCAGTCATGACGTCATGCCACCTGCTGGTAAGTTAGATAGAGACGCCACCTTCGCATTCCTTAAATATGCCTATTTTGTTTTGTCTTTATTCCTTCAAGTAAGTTGGTCATCAGGGCAGGAGAGGAGGACATCCGGAGGAGTTTGGTCGTTAGATGTAGCGAGTGTAATGAAAATGGTCTGGTGCTCTGCCCCATCTGTACTTGAAACTTGACGTTCAATTCATGTTATGGTACTAATAGTATATTGTGACCGTTTAACAATAGTATCGCATAAAGTTTTATGCTGAAATTATATTTGTTTGCTTGCTTTGCCAATATGATCTATTTGTCTATCTGTTGATAAGCCAACCTGATGTTTCAACTCTTCATTCCTGTTGCGTGATCTGTTGTAGCGTCGACAATGATTAGATTAGATTATATGATCCTCTGTACTAAATACTACGTCTGCTACCTCCCCAAATAGCATACTGATTTCTGTCTTATTTTCCTAGAGTTAGCGCCAAACTGTGGTATAAAATGCTCTTTGTTGGTTTAATCCATAAGCAGTTTTTAATGCACTGGACTGCCTAGACATACTACCTTTAAGTAGTAACAAGTTTGCTACAAGAAAGTGCTCATTTTTTTGGAGTGTCTGATGAGTCATGAGTGAGCCTCTCTTGTTTTCCAGGAGTTGAATTTGACCACCGATGATTAGTGTCATGTATGACTTACCCGTGGTAGAATATAGAAACATTTTTTTAAAGGATTGTTGGCCAGTGGATTTATGCTTAGGTAGCAGGAAGTTCATTTCCTGAATGGTTCACCTCCGAGATGACAGTTTATGTTGTTGCATTCATATAGTTAGCCAGTGAACTTACAGGCTTTCTATGTCCACTGTAAAAGATTAGAAAGAGGCAGATGGATGAATTCATTCATCTTTAGGATTTTGGGCTCACAGATATTAAAACGATTTATGATATCTTAGAAGATTATTTGCAGACATCACATGAGCATGGTTGAGAAGTTTAGACATTATATTGTTTGTCTTCTGGGTTTTTCTTTTTGGTTGGGGGGTTCATCTCAACATATTACTGAAGCTAATCAATCTGTATGCATGTTAGTACTTTGTTATGAATTTGGTTTTTATGTTGTGACTACCCTTTTCATTATTATGCTTGTACTTTGTTATAAAATTTGATGTTAGAGTTGGTGCTACTTGTGTCTAGATTGTTGATCATGATTGTAGGTTATAGGGGTCTTGAATGACATGTAAAATGTCATACATAAGTTCTGTACAGGGCTAGAAATTCGGGCCTAACGAGCCTAAGGGCCGAGCTTGGGCCCAATTCGAGCCGAGCTAAAGCCTGAAAATTCAGGCTCGAGCATATCGAGCTCGAGCTCGGTAGTACCATTAAGCTAAGGGGCCGAGCTCGAGCCTTAAGGGCTCAGGCCCGGCCCGGCCCATTTACACCCTTACACCTAGGCATCAAATTAGTGAAAAAGATAGGAAGAAAGAAAAAGAAAAATAAGAAAAATAAGTAGAAGATGGTGAGAAATATGAGGGAGGTAGAAGAAGAAGAAAAAAAAAAAGATAATGATAAGGAATAAAAAAGAAGAAGAAAAAGAAAAAGGAAATGATAAGGAAGAGAAGAAGGGAGGAAAAAGAAAAATGAGGAGGAAGAGAAGGAAGATGAGGAAGGGAAAAAAAATAGGGTTTTGATGGAAGTTGATGGTTTTATAATGGTGGAAGATGAGGGAAAAATTAAATTTAAAACTAAAAATTGAAATTTTTAGTGAGACAATTGGGGGGAGAATTTTTCAATTCCCAATGGATAGCAGCAAAAAATTGACCATCAGAAATATTGAATTAAAAAAAAATTATTTTGATCGTCAATTTTAAGCAAAACTTTTCTTTCACCAAACAGGAATGGAGCCAAAAAATTTTCTAACAGCCAATCATTGAATTTTTCGATAAATAACAGTCAGAAAATGTCCATTGGAAAAATTAAATTCAAAACATTTATTGTTATGCATGGACAATTTTGGATGGGAAGAAGTTTGCCAAAAAACAGCTGGATGGTTTTTTATGACTAGTCATCGAAATGTTGTCCGTTGGGAGTTGAGGAAATTTTAGTAGTGTACGATTTGGATAGCGATCTTAATAACTTTGATCTATATACACCTACACTTAACTTTGCTATTTCTAAAAATAATGATAGTCCTAATTGACTAAATAATAACTTACTACTTCAGTCCCACAAAAACCTATTCCTCTATCAATCATAACAATTAATTCATGATTTTAAATTTTATAATTTTTTTTATAGAAATTTAAAATTTTATATGAAAATGGTACCATAAATATTATATTTTGTAACTATAATTGCTAAGAATTTTTTTGAATACAAATATTGAAGTCAATCTTTAGCCAAAATAGATAAAATGGCAACTAATCTAAGACAGGTAGAGTAATAACTATGATTGCATAGTAGAATGGACGTAAAATTACATAAAATAATATTTCAAAACGTGTGTAGCTTATAATTGACATAGATACCTTGAAAATGCATTTTAGAAATTTACAACGATTTTTTGCTTTTGTAACTTGTAATCAAATTCCAACAATTTTTGTTGGTCAAGATTATTGTTCATATCATGATAGGTACCTTTAATTTTTTTTATAAAAAACATAACAGAACACTTTTAGTTTACATATATAACAAAGGAAATAATTGTTTATAGTTTCGTAGCTTGGTACTAATTGAGTCAAGGATAGATGTGCCTTTTCTTGGATTTGGAACTTGGGACACCCTTATTCATATTTTTTTGGACTGATTCAAAGCGCTATGCAGTTTTTCTCTTAATTTCAGATGGCTGTAATTTCAGGTTTCATCTTAGCCTTTCTTTTTAAAAAATTTGCCTGAATAGCAAAAAGGCTATCGAACTTGTATGGTTTTGTACTCAACAACGTCGAAACAATTGAAGTCTTGTTTTCGTTTTCCTTTTTTTTTTTTTCTTTCTGTTCTAATACTCACCGATCATCATACTTTGTAATTGTGTTTGATAGGGATTATAATGTTGTGTTTAGTGACTCAAATTATTGAAAAAATTACCAAAATTTTCTGAGATTTAGTCAAATCTACACTTATATCTCTATCATTTGGAATATCTACACTTTTCCCTTTGAAAATTAGCTCCGTTAATGACTGTTGAGATTAAAAAAAAAAAAAAAAAAGGAATAACTCTCTTTTACTCTCCTAACTTTCTTCCACATAAACTTTGTCCCCACAATTTCTCCATCTAATGAGATACCTTGTTTCCCTAGATCCCTCCCCACTCCCCTCCCCCTACACCTTCACCTCCACTGGAACCTAACCTCTACCGCCATCTGCTGCCCCATCCTACCTCATCAAATCCGATCTCCAGTGCCGCATCCAGTCTGACCTCTTCTCCTCCCTTCTCCACATCCCTCCATCCTCTTGCACCCCACCCCCGCACACCCCCCTCCCCCCTTCGGCATTGAGCTCAAGAGAAAATAGGCTGCCACAACAGATGACCTCCTCAACGACAAAATTTCATCTCAACATATAAGCTTTTTAACAATTCTTGAGACATATTAGATCTTCAAATGCACTTACATAAGTAAATGAAAAGAAACAATCAGAGGATCAATAAATTCTCAATCAATCATACTCACGCCTAAAAAAGTCAACTTACATGGTCGAAAGTCGAAACCTTAAATTTCAATAACCAACAACGAGGAAAAGAAAAACAAAAATTATAACTTTGATGTTAGATTCCTCGGGCTTGTTGAGGAACTTGTTGATCTTCTTGCTGTCGACGATCAGCAAGCTTTCGGGACCGACCTCTGACGCATCTTTATCAATAGATGTCGAGGAGACAGTTACCTCATGAGGGTCAACGTCCACATCTGCCCATCGCGTTGGTTGCTCCACTGAGGGCTTGGTCTCTGGTGTATGTGGCGAAGCTTCATTGGTGAAAGCTGAGTTTTCTGAGACGGAGTCGGCGGTAGGCGTCACGTCTGTCTCCATAGCCAAGCGACAGCTATGGAGAGGGACCGATGACTCGGTAGCCATTTCACTGTCGATTCATTTCCACCACACAAATCGCCTTATCTTAAACCATATTAATAGTAAATAACATTCAACGAGTACATTTTAAGGAGAAGCGTGAACTGTGACCTTTCAACTCTGAAAGCGGGTCATATACCAAACCCAGCGAGTCAAACGCCATACTCGAATAGAGGGGTCTAGCCCTTCACGCAGCCATCCACCGCCTACTCTGTTTTTCAGGGAAGATATGCACCCAAGGGCTCTAAGCATTTTATGGATGGAGATGGGATGTCAGAGATGTTGACGGCGAGCAAGAGCATGTTAGACGCCACATGGAGCTTCGCATACTTAAGGTAGCAGAATTATACAATGAAGAGCAAAGGAAGGCGACTTTTTGGATAGACGTTTCGGAAATGGTCAGCATTGCTGGTGGTGGTGAAGGAGGGTTGAGAAAGATGAGTTTTGGTTTGGTGGAGCTCAGGAGAGTAACTCTGGTATGGTCCTCCATTGAAATCTGGTAGGCTTTCCGTGATGAGAGAGTATGGGTTTCTAGGATTGACCAAAGATTTAGTATGCAGTAGTTCATAAGATGCAAAAGTTTTGGGGCAAAGTTACTGTGCGAAAAAGGTTAGGAAGGTAAAAGAGAGTTATTCTTTTTTTTTTATTTTTTTTTTCTTAACAGTCATTAATCAAGTTAACTTTTGAGGGTACTAAATGCAGGTATTCTAAATAATATAAACATAAGTATATATTTGACTAAACCTCAAAGAAATTTTGGCAGTTTTCCCCAAATTATAAGACTTGAGAAGTTGGAGGTGAGGTTTTCATTTTGCAAGTGTAGACATAAGAACTAGTTTTGGCTTTTGTTTTATGCTTATGCTTGGTTCTTGTGCAGGGGCGAATTTTATTCAACAAAATGGTATCCACGAATCCCACTTTTATTTAAAAAAATGTAAGTAAAAAGTGTATAAAATTAAATATGGACCCATTTTAATTTTCTATGGGATCCCACTATTTCAAATAAAAATCTAGGAGGGAAAAAAATAAATACATTAATATTTTAATAGCAAAATTGTTGAGAAAAAAATTTAAGTCACTCCTTAAAATTTTTTTTTTTATCGTTCTTCTTTCTTATCTTAAAATAGTTGCTTAAATGCAACATTAGCTCTTGTACTTTACTTAATTGGGTTAGTTATTCCATAAATTACAAGTTAGCATATAGTTATCAAACTTCATAAATCAAGATAAGCTTAAAGTTTCAAACAAACCATGTTAATTCCTAATAGAAGTATCTATGTTATCAAATAAGTAAGTCATTTTTCTTTTTTTTTTTTTGTGAAATTATAAACCTTCTATGTGTGAATTATTTTGGTCTAAAAAAATAAAAATAGTATTATAAGCAATCTACCTTGAAAAGTGGAAGGCCAGTACCCTTTGATTTGTTTAACAAATTAACTAAATATCTAATGTTTTACCCATAAAAGTAAGAATACTATTTCTCTTTGAAATTCATTTTTAAAGTTTCTAAATAATTTTAAAGACTTATTCAATTTAAATTTAGATGTAAAGCATATATATTTAGTGACTCTAGAAATACTTTATTTTGAAAAATAAATAAAATTTAATAACTTACTTCAAATTAAAACTAAAGGTTGTTTAAAATAATACTTAAAGAAATTAATTCAAAGAAATTTTAATTTTTATTTGTATGGTCATATTTATTTGTTTGTATACAATTAGAAATTAATTCAAAGAAATTTTAATTTTTATTTATATTGTCATATTTTGTTAATACTCAGAAATTTATAAGAGCATAGTTATAGGAGGTATATAATTTCTAATGGTAAAAAAAACTTCATTCAAAGCATTATAAAGCTGACAAAAGCCAATTGGGGAAGGGGATCTCCCAAGCCACCCTACCAACCACACAGAGGCCTTTTCTAGCTAATCTATGGGTTGCTTCATTAGCTAATCATTTAATGAAATTAAAGACATAACCTGAAAAGAAACTACCCAAGGCATGAGCTTCATTAATGATAGCTCCAAAATAAAATAAAGAATGAACCACCCATTTCTGTAGTTCAGAGATAATAACTGAAAAGTCAGACTTTATAACAATGTACTACAGCCCGTGCCTCTGAGCTTCCTTAGGGCCCCATAAAATTGCCCAAACCTCCAAGAATTTAATGTCCCTTCCTAAGTACTGCATGCTAATCGACACAGTAAAAGATACTGCTCCACTCATATCCCGGCAAATAACACCTGCGTTACCAATCCTATTACTTAAGTCAAGAGCTGCCTTAACATCGATCTTCCTTTATGTACCCAAACGAGACTGCCACGCTTGAACTGGATACTCCGTGAAATCATGATGTGGCTTGTTCCTCCCTACCTTCTTCCAATGATCCAGCCAACTCAAGATGGAATGAACAACCTCATTCAGCCTTTGACAGAAGGCTTCATGCACAACCTTATTACGATTATGCTACAAAAACCATGTAGTAGTTGCAAATAATAAAGCCCGTTCCTCATCCCTTTTCAAATAAATCCATAAATCTTCTTGCCAATTCCCCATCATATTAGGAAAAACGATCCTCACGCTTTGGTATACTAGCTTGGAAAATATGCATTCAAAAAACAAATGCTTGACAGACTCCCATTGGCCATCACAATCTGGGCATGTTTGGTTTACGTCCGTGCCCCTCCTTTGAAGATTTACTCGCATCAGTAAACCTTCTATGCAAAAACTTCAAAAGAACATATGCACCTTGGACGGTAAACCTAAACTCCACATCCATACCCAAAAACCAGAACAAACCAATGAGTCTTGACCATGAATAGTGGAAAAGCTAAATAATATGCCGATTTAACAGTAAATCTTTGACTTTTACACCTACCCCACATTAGCACATCATCTTGGAAGCTGGGAAGCAAAGGAATTAATTTAACCACTTCGACATACCATGGATGGAATAATGCCTCAATAACATTATACTTCTATTAAATCACCAAATGATCAATAAAATGAAACACCCACCAATGTTTTGTGCCTGGTACTGGCACCATTAGCAGTTTGAGGTGTTCCCCAGGTAGCCAATTATTTTGCCATAAAGAAATATCAAGACCATTTCCCACATGCTAGAAAGCCCTTTTAAGAACAATATTCCTTCTACCACTAAACCTTTATAAATAATGAAATAGTACTTGGGAATGTCTACAAGTAAAAAAGGAAAATATTTCCTTTGGAAAACCTTTGCAACCCGCCACCTTGGATTAGTAGCCAACCTTTATGCTTATTTTGCTAACATAGCGAGATTGGAGGCTTCCACATCTTGAAAGCCTAATTCCTCAGCTCTCTTTGACAAATACTTCTTGCTCTACACGCACCAAGCCATCTTTCTATCTTTAAAATTACGGGACCAAAAAAACCAAATTGCCAATGATTTTAGTTCATTACATACTTCCATTAGGATCAGAATGCAACTCATCAAATGTGTTAACATTGCTTGGATTATAGCTTTAATTAGAAGGCATTTTCCTGCCTGAGAAAGAAGAGAAGTTTTCTATCGAGCTAATTTCTACTTAACCCGTTCGATAAGAAATTCAAATTGAATAGTTTTCTTCTTTCCTAGAAGCCACGTAAAGCCCAAATACTTGTCCTCCTTTAAACATAAACTTGTCCCAAGTAGATTCATGATAGCCTAGTGAGCTTTCAGCCTGCAACGCGGGCTAAAGAAAACTAATGATTTCCCCAACTTAACTTTATGGCCCGAGGCATGTTCATATAGCATTAAAATTGCCAACAAGTACCTTACATCATATTCTCTAGCCTGCAACAACAAAAGACTGTCGTCAGCAAATAATGAATAAGAAATACTTAGGCTAGCTTTTCAATTAATGATCCAGTATTTAGACAATTAGCTTTCACATGTCAAAATAGAGCAAATAACCTTTCTGCATATAACAAAAACAAAAACGCAGAGAAGGTGTCCTCTTGTCGAAGACCCCTGGATGGCTTGAATATTCTTAAAGCTCACCTGTTAACGAAGACCGAGAATGAGGTCGTTTCCACAGCTCATAATCAGATCAACCCACTTCACATCAAAACCCATTTTGAGCATGACCGCTACCAAGAAACACCACTCTACTCTGTCAAAGGCCTTAGCCATATCCAGCTTCAGTGTCAACGCACATTCCCTTTTCCCCTTCAACCAATTTATATAATGAGATGTTTCAAGGGCCACAAGTGCATTATCAATTAAAAGCTGACCTAGTATAAATGCACTTTGGTTTTCTGAAATCACCTAAGGGAGGATAGAATTTAATCAGTTGGAAAGCACTTTCGACACCAGTTAATATAAAACATTACATAGACTTATGGGTCAAAATTAGTTACTATTTTTGGATTGTTCACCTTTAAAATTAACACAATAAACGTATAATTCAGTTCCGAGGGCATCAAACCAGTACATAAAATTTCAAAAATGTACTTTGTCACTTCATCATGCAAGATGTGCCAATACATCTGATAAAAAATAGGGGCAAGCCATCTAGACCTGGAGATTTCATCGGGTACATCTGAAATAAAGCAAAACGAACCTCCTCAACTAAGAATGGAGCTAGAAGCCACTCATTCATCAACCTCAAAACCACTAGCGATATATAAGTAATTACTTTCTCCATTGCAGTCAAATGCGAGGTAGCAAAGAGTTTAGAGAAAAAAACCCACAACTTTCTCCTAAATGCCTACTTGCTCAATGACTTCAGAACCATCATTTGTTTTGCAAAGCATGAATAAAATTCGTGTTCTTCCTTCAGAATGCCATTTGATGGAAAAAGCATGTATTCCAGTCACCTTTTTTTTTTAGCCAAATCACTTTGGCTTGCTAACTCTAGTATCTTTTTTTTTTCCAACAAACTATTCAGCTAGCATTCCAACTCGTTCCTACAGTTAATGACACTATTACTGATTCTAGCCCATGCAACCACCTCAAGCTCTTTTCCAACACTTTTAATTTCTGATTTCAACAAAACAGCCCCTTCTTACCACTTCTGCAAGCTTCTTTTGCAAGATTCCAACTTGTTAATAACCACATCTGACCCACAAGTCTGCCACTGCAATTTAATTATATCTTCACATTTTTCCTTCACCATATACAAAGCTTTAAATCATCATATTGATCTATGGAAAAAATTCGACCTCCCCAATAGCGATAGAAGTATGCCATCATCGTCAGAACAAAAAAAAAGTACTCCACATATATATTCGAGAATAAGTGTTTCCATGCAAAATTGTCGAATGCTCTATCTAGTTGCCCGTGCACCCAAACCCCACCTAAGCAAACATGCCTCCACGTAAAGTCCACTCCATGGAAGCCCAAGTCAATAAGATGTGACTCCCATATAGCATCATAGAAGCCTTCCATTTGATTAGCCAGTCTCAGGTGGCCACCTTCCTTTTCTGATGCACATAATATTTCATTAAAGTCGCCCACAACAACTCACAAAAGAATTGGTTGTAAGGCAAGGTGATGAAGTAATGCCCAAGACCCGTGCCTTAGCTCTTGCCTCGAGTTGCTGTAGAAACCAATGAACCTTTACTCTATATCAAAAGCCATTATCTTGACATCGATATGAAACTAAGAATATGACATTAAGTCAACTTGGCATCCTGACTTCCATAACAAAGCCAAGCCTTTTTTCTAACCATCACCATCATATGAAATAGCAAAATAATTTTGGAAGCCAAGCAATCTTTGAACCTTTTCCATTTCAGATGCCGTCTTTTAGGTTTCGATAAGAAAAACAATATTTGGGGTCTTACGCTAGATAACCTTACGAAGGGCGTGAACAATCTGGGTTCACCTGAGACCCTAACAGTTCAAACTCATTAAGCTTATTTCTGCTTGTGGTTGAGTCCTCGCTCAACCCTACCTTAAATAAAAAATTACCACCTAAACCTGCTCATGCAACCTGACCCTCTTGGTCCCATACCTCTTCACTTTTTCATTTAGAATGGATCAAGTTCGATCTTGGCCCTTTTATTTCACCTTTTGTTTAGATGCCGTCATATTTAAAAGGTCTTGCCCCACCATTTTTTGACATTTCAAGCAGCTCAATAAAGGTCCCTTGCCTTAATTGTACCTCAAATTCACTTAGCTCCATTACCAATTGGTGAATGTTGCCCTACCTCGAAACTTCCATGTCCACCATCTACCACCAAGCCAACAAACCCGACTTTGGTTCCAACCTCCCCATCATGCCTTTGTGTCATAGGTCTAGGCTCTTCCTCCCTAACAACAGCTCATGTGTCGTGAAGTTTCTCCATAATTGACTTGCCCTTCCAAGCCTTAAGATCTTATGGATTCTCAACTATAGCAATTTTAAGTGCCTCAACTCTCTATTTGCACAGGGATGGAACAATTGAGGTCAGGGTGTTCAAAAGGACCACTATCCTAGTATCTTGTTTAGTGTCTTTCCGTTGACCAAACCTCATCGTGGAGTCGTGCGAGGTCGCGTCAGGCTATTCCACCTTTCAATCCTCACCCCATCCCCCCATTGCTTGACCTGTTGCATGTCACAACCAGTCCCCATACTGACATTCATTGTCCTCGTTACTAGCTGGGCATTCCATACATTCTTTCTCTGTATGGTCCAGTTTGCCACAAAGATAGCAAAATTTAGCAAGTCATTCATACTTGAGATAAAATCACTGTTTTCCATCAATGTTCTCCACCATCAGCCCTTTCCGCAACAGTTTGGTAATGTCCAGCATTACCCTTATATGCAAATCCGATCTAGAACAATCCATTTTAACACCCCTCTAATCTGACTTCCTAAGGCTTCTGCTATCTCTGGCTTAAACCAATTAAAAAATACATCTTCTATATGGACCCAAAATACAGCTTTGTTGAATAATAGAGAGGAAGGTTGATCACCCTTTTTTAAAACACGCATCACAATTAGCCTATTGTTGAAGGATCATATCCCGTTATGAAAGACAGAATTTCGGTCACCTTTGTTTTCAAAAGTTATAATGAATAGATTCATATTTGCATTAGAGCTTGCCTTCCGGATTGTAAAACGAATTTGATATCTCCACACTTTCCTCAATGATTCTTAAAGACCATCCACACAAATAGTCAGATTGGTCAAGATTTTGATGCCCACCATCAACTTTGACACACCCCCACAGGATTAGTCCATAAATTCCTACTAGTACGAATTCTTCTCCTCCACTGTCAAGCTCATGTTCATGAAGCTTTTTCCCAACACATCCATAATCTGCAATCAGGGAAGAGTGAACATGTTGGCCCAAGTGTAATCAATAGGGTGTGAATTGGTTATATTAAAAACTTTAGCAAAATCAAATTTTACAACTAAATTCACTTAACCAAAAATCAAAAACAAACTAAGCAAGTATAAGGAAAATATAAAGCAAAATATAAAGAGAGACAAGAAAAGAGTGCACCGGAATTTATAGAGGTTCAATTCCACCAATCGGAGTCTACGTCCTCTCCTCAAGCTTGCTCACTTGAGATTTCCTCCACTATCTCTTGATCAAGATTATAATGGTGTTTTCTTCAAGGTTCACATCCAACCAATCTCTAGTTTTCACTAGCTCACTAGAAACCACTCTCTAGTTTTCTTCAAAGCTCACTAGAAACCACTCCACACTTAAGAGATTCCAAGACTTGAAATGTTTAAAAACTCACAAGTTCACACAATAGCACTCTTTGCTAGATATACAAGTGAAAGCACAAGACTTGGCTCTTTTCTTAAATGATGAATACTTTGATGAGCATTTGATGATGAATCTTTGCTCTTATTGTCAAGTTAGTTCCCAAAGTATTTCTCCATGTTTTTATACTCATTTGGGGGCCAAAGAGATGTTGGAAACCTTCTAGAGTCGTCTAGAAAAGTTCCACAAATTTTGATGACCGTTGCTCTGTTTTTTTGTGCAAAAGAGGAAAAGTTCCAGACTTTGCGTGAAGTTTTGAGTTTAACAAGCTAAACTCAATTTCGTCCTCCAACGGTCAAAAACGGCTAGAGATAGCTCATTAAAAGCTTTGCCAAGGTGTCCAGGTGACGTCCTCTGATTCACCCGAATGCTATTCAAAAATCTGGCTAAAATCACGCCACTCGAAGAAATTGACAGGAAGCTTTCAGGCTTCAACTTAACACGTTAAAACCAAAGTTTAACACGTTACCTGATACTTAGAAAATAAACAACACTTTCAAACTTCAAATTAAATTATTTTAACACATTAAAGTATAAACTTGGAAGCAGGTTAGAAACACTTGTCATTTGTAAAACAAACTTGATTCAAACATTAATATATTTTGATGACTTACCAAATTCTCTTTAAAAACAAGTTTCATCATCAAACTTAAAACATATTTTTTGAAATAAGACTTAAAATACATAAAATTTAAGCACAACTTTAACAAAACTATTTTGACCTAATAAAATAAGATTAAACACACTAAAACAATTCACTTGTCATCATCAAAATTAAATATTTGCTTAAAACAAATCTAACAGAACAAAACACGCCAAAGTGACCTAACTCCACCACAAAATGGAAACCTAAGATGCCTACCATCGGGCAATCGGCCAGCACAGTAAATCGAAGTAATTTGCTTTCACCACAAAACAGGCCCCAAGATGCCGATGAATAGACGATCTGTCAGCAGCGACAAACCTGAAGTGGGAAGAGTCCTAGTTTGAATAAACCTCTAAATTGAGAATGAAGCTCTCAGCGAGGAGAGGTTTTTTTTTGATAATTCTATACTATTAAGATATTCTTTTTAGATAGTTATATTATAATTTAAAATTTAGCTTTTGACCAATTCAAATTTTATGACTAATTGTAACTTAGGCTTATATACAAACCCTACTTTAAAAATGTTATAGATCTACCATTTTTCTTGTGCCAAAAGGCTTGAGTTATTACATATCTGGAATCAAATAGGTTTGCGTAATGTTTAATCTAGTCCATGTTGGCCTAGGTTTTGCGCATCCATAAATAATTGTCGCATGTTAGACATTTTGGGTAGTGATGGCAACTGGGTGGGTCAGGTTAGGTTTGGATCAGGTCATTCAGGTTTGGGTCTACTCGGGTTAGCATGAATTCGGGTCCAAGTCGGGTTCAGGTCAGGTCATTTGGGTTCAGGTTAATTTCAGGTTGCGTTGATTTCGGGTTCAGGTTGGGTTGGGCCGGGTTTATTTGGGTTCGGGTTCACTTCAAGTTGGGTAATTTTAGTCTCGGGTAACTTCAGGCCAACTTTCAGGTCAAATTCGGGTCAACCTTTGTGTTCATGTGGGTTACTGATGTGAAGTCAAAACGATTGAATCTATTCAATTTTTTTAAAATTTAAATCAAATAATTCAATTTTTTGTGTGATTTAATTTAAATTAAAATTTCATTTTTAGTATATTTAATTAAAATATTCATAAAAATATTCTTCATTATAGTTTAGTACATATTTAAGTAATTTAATATTGATAGTAATATTTGATTGTTTTTCTAAACCCATACCCTTTAACTATCATTGTATAGATTATTCACATCTTCACCCAGCTATCACTCAAATATACACACCGACAATTTTGTTACACTTATGTTTCAATGAATTTTCTTTGAAATTACAACGGAATGCAAATCAAGTTCATTATCAGTGACTAAATTATAAATTTTAAAAAATTTTGGGTGAAAGTGAAAAGATTTCAAAAAATTTAGGATCTATGTTCTAATTATTATGGGTGACTAAAATAAAAATTTTTAAAATTTAGGTACCTTATTGCATCATACTTAAAATTTTGTGGATGAATGTTGTAATTTTAATAATTTCCTATTAAGATCATTAAACTTACTAAATATAAAAATTACTTCCGTTGGAAAAATTCAAATTTGGGATTCACTAAATATAGATGTCTTTTCCCCAAATAAGATACTTGTAATATATAGAAGTCCTAAAAAAATAGAAGTTACTAAATATGAAAATCCTTTCTCCAGATATGAAAATTATTAAACATAAATATCTTTAAAAAAAAATGAAACTACTAAATATGAAAGTCTCATCTCCAAATATAAGACTTACTAAATATGGAAGTACCAAAAAATGGAAATTACTAATAACGGAAGTCACCATTCCTAAATATAAGACATATTGAATATGAAAGACTCAAAAACTGGAAGTTACTAAACATGGAAACCTCCATATTTATGACTGACTTAATATGGAAAATAATGAAAGAGGAAAGTTAAGGTTTAGGGTGAGGGTTAAAATCAGGTATTATCGGGTTTAGTTATCGGGTCATCTCGGGTTCAGGTTAGGTCAGTCTCGGGTTTGGGTAATTTTGGGTTCAGGTCAATTCAGTCTCGGGTCATTTCGGGCTCGGGTATTTCGGGTTTGGGTCATTTGAGTTCAGATTTTCTCGGATTTCTCTTTAATTGGGTTCGGGTTCAAGCCGAGTTGAACACAGTCAGATTTAGGTCATTGACTTTTTTAGTCAGATCGAACTTGGATTTGGGTGAGTTGGTCCAGATAAAGTTGGACACAGTCAGATTTAGGTCATTGACTTTTTTAGTCAGATCGAACTTGGATTTGGGTGAGTTGGTCCAGATAATCGGGCTGTGTCTGATTTTGACATTCCTAATTTTGGGGGAGCCGTGAGCCGCATAACGAAAAGTAGAGATTGACGGGTACGAAAAGTTGATGTTTATAATTGCGTTTTCAGTTTTCTTTAGTGAAATCATTACAATTATAAAGAAAATTTTATTTATTTTTTGTTTCTCGCTTCCCCCCAACATATAATGAATAAAGAGTACAATGAATAAATTTGAAGTTTTGACTCCAGAAATAATTTTGTAACAGGACGTTGTTTGTGGAGAGCCAATGTTGAGCGACCAATATATGTGCCAAAATAGTTTAGGGATATTTACAGTTAGAGAAAGTTCTATGGTGGCTCCTTTTCTTTCTTTCTTTTTTTTCTTTTATCCTATCAAGATTCCATATGCCATATACTACATTCTCTCAGAGTTATTTTTCTGTCATTGGGACGTTAACTTTGATGAAATTTTAATAAAAAAATGCTCAGTTTAGTGCTAGAATTTATTTATCATATTCCTAACATCCTAAAATTTATGCATCTAACATTTCAACCAACAACTTCATATTATTTACGGAACCTCGCGTGCAAAACCTCCTACCTTCTCTCCGCCGCCCCGCCGCCACTCCCCACCCTCTTTCGCCATCTCACACCAATTACCGCCTTCACTCTCTCCCTCTGCCTCTTCCATCATCTTTCCACACGAGCAGCAATACCCACCAATCACCGCCCTCGCTCTCGTTCCCTGAACTGATCATGTCACGTTTCTTATTTTCTAGGTCTTGACTTGGGACTTGGTGGCGGTAAATCTTGTTTACTTTTGTGATGGCAGAAAGTGGGGTTGAGCTTAGAGTGGTTATCACTTTTTTTTTTTTTTTTAAGTCTAGTTGACCAGCTCGGGGAAATGCCTCTCATGAGCCGAAGCTGCAAATATTCAAAACACGAGCACAAAAGCATCCCCAAAAGCCCAGCTTCCCTGCAGAAATTTTAGTCCCAGGAAAAGCGAGAAGCAAGAGGAAGAGAGAACCACAGCAATTGCAAAATCCAAAACCAAACCATTCGCCATTTCGAAACCCCGTTTGGAAAACCATCTTTAATTTGTAGCGGTTCTCTCCAGGACTAACACACGGCTCCCGATCAACTAGCAACAATAATAAAAGCGTATAAAATACAGAAAACTTCAAAAAAATAAATCAAAGCAAAACGCAAGGAACCAGCCTAAGATCACCTGAATCTTCCTAAAGATCTCAGAGAAGTAAAAAAAACCGCTCTCCAGTCCTGTGAAGGAACCTGCCCCACGGCACTCCACTTCAGAACCATCCGGCTTCCGTTTGGTCTGGAGAAGCTGGCCAATGAGCGGGCGGCGAGTGCGTATGTCATTTCCGGGGGGGCAGGAAGTCGTGACGGACAAGTGCCTCAACGACGTTGGACTTGCCGCCTCTCTGGATTCCGACCACCGCCGCCTGTGGCAGCTCTATTGTGCTCTAACTACCGAGCTGTCCAAACATATCCAGAGGCTTGTCCACTACCAGTATCGCTGAAGATCCAACGGAGTTGCTACAGTTGACGGAGACGTCGACGCTGCTTCTTTCGCTTTGATTTCGGCTGCTTTGTTTGATTGACCAATGGATCGATCGATGACGGAATAGCCACTGCAAAACTGAACCTTGTTGCTGACAGGCGCACGCGGTGGCGCTTCGTCGAGGCCAATGTTTTATTTTCTATTCTCTGTCTCACACTATTTACAATATTAATATTTTGGATCGTCCAAGTTATTTACATCATCTCTATATTCGGTAAGTTTTTTATACTTATTTTACCAAATTACTCATTTTCAACTTTCATTTCAACATTAAAACATTAGCCCTAAGTTATTTAAAAAAAACCAAATTGGTTCTTATACTTTTTAAAAATTTTCATTTTTGCCCTTAATTTTTTAGAAATTTTTAGTATATTGAGCGCAAAATTTTGATAACATTTTTAAGTAAGGTACTAAATTTTAGAAAATATCAGTTTGTTCATTGACAGTTTTATAGGGACAAAATAAAAAAATATATAAAATTTAAAACACCTTAATTTCATACCAAATCCAAATATATCAAACAACATCGATGTAAGAAATATATGCGTACGTACAAATAGATACAGAAGAAACGGACATGCCGATTAACAAGATATGTTGATAAAATATGAAAGATTGGTGATTTTGATGTGGGTATGTTCTGAACTGCTTTCCAGCTAACAAGTCCGCAGCCACCATTCGGAAACTATTTTCTATTGTTTTATTTTTGTTTTCGAAAGAAAATTACTAAGAAAAAGAAATTTGGTTAACAAACAACCTCTGAACTATGAAAATGTCTAACTAGGCACAAGCTTTTACAACCCCTTAAATGAGCTCTTAGCATTAAGCCCTTAACCTTAGCATCATCACATCTAGGTACAAATTGTGTTCAACAAGTTTAATTAAATCAATTTGATTAATCTACCTCTTGAAATTCAAAGACCAGTCCAATAATTATACAGTAATACTTACATTATGAAAAAATTGAGCTTTTGTTCCCTACCCTAAGCTATGTAAGTTCCAGTTATTTGTTGCAAGGATTGCAATCCAGGGGCCAATCAGACACTACTTTAAGAGCTCAAGAGCTAATTGAGAACAGTTTCAGTCTAAGCCATTGTGTCATCTAAAAAAGGAAGTCCAGATTCCGATTTCTGATTCAACTTTCGCAGCCGTGACCCACCAACTGTCTTTACTTCCCCAGTTAAGGTTGCGGATTAAGACTAAGCTTGCTGATCATTTGTCTTGATCTTGCCATCACAGTTCCAATCAGAAGACTGGAGGAAGGCCCTCTGATGTCTTCTGCTTCATCTGATGAAACTATTCATCTTTATGGCCTCCACCACAATCTTATTATCTCCACAGCCGCTCAAGTGTCTGTTTTTTAAGGATTTGACCCCCATAATTTATTATAGGCCCTCAGGCTCATTAGACCCAACAAGGCCCAATGTCCTCTTAAGCTCAATTATTTCACTACCCTACACAGGCCCAATAGGCCTCGTTTTTCAGAAAGCTCAAGATGAGTTTTACAATGGTAAAGTGTCTCTTAATGTAATGGTTTCAAAATTACGAATAACCACCACTTAAGCGGCACCCCCTCTAAGAGATATAAAGGTCACTACTATTTATTTATGAGGCATATATGTTGAACAATCTTTGAGCACATAATTAACCACATCGGAAGTATAGCACTTATTTTGACACAAAAATACCTTTTGTAGATATTCACTCTCAAGATCCACACATGCATTATTAAACTACATAGTGGAAAATTTTGTTTGACAACAATTTTGAATAGTAAACTTGCTATGTTTGCTTCCATTAATTGTTTGCTTCATATATATGCCATCAATTAATTACCACTAATCCCAAACAAGATCTGCTTCCAATTCAAAGGGGCCCTCCAAATCCAATACCCTCCAGTGATTCCATCAGTATATTGTGTCATCAAGCGAAACAACACCAACAATGGTCAAATAAATACTGTTGTACTTGTTTAATGCTTATATAGATGTACATAAACTGTGAAAGTCGGCAGTTGGCTGGTGCAAGCAGAACATAGACTTGGCAGTAGTGGCTGATGGTGTGTTGGAAATTGGAGCTATCATTCAGTCAGAGAAGGGGGAAGTACTGGTTGTTCTATGAGTTGGCAAGGAGTGGCCTTCAACGCATTTTACGAGGAGTGACTGGCTGGGCTTAAAGGACAACAACTGGCGAAAGACCTCAATGTTAGGACCTGTGCATGGAGAGGGACTTGGCATTGGCGGTTCAGGCACGCCCTGCTCGTTCGGCAAAGAGGGCGAGTTGGAAGCGCTCAGCTGTGTCACGGCGGTCCGGAAGGTTGGTTGGCTTTTATTCTTGGCAAGTTCTCTACACTCCACAGGATTACAGCAAGCTCCTCATTTTTTTTAGCTCAGTTAGGGCTTCCCTTTCCAGCTTGAGAGTATAGTTACTCCAGGACATGTTGGTTTGATTGTTATTGAGATGCTTTTATTTAAAAAAAAAATGGTTAATCCGAATAATCCATGTGATTAACCAATAAATTTCTTGCTTCGTGTTTGTCATAAATTATCCAATCAAACTTATATAGCACTTGAAATGTCATACTTAAGGACAGAGGTGAGCATTCAGTTAATTCAGTATAGAATTGATCTGAACATAATAGTTCAATTAGTTTTTGGTTTTTATATAGTGCATCCGAATTTTCCGAATTATATATCAAAACTAATCCAAATTATCCAAACTATATTTCATTTCATTTGGTTTGATTTATTTAATATATTCTCTTTTTAAGATTAAGACACATAATAAATGAAAAAAAATAAGATAAATATAAAATTTTTTACCTCTCATACCCAATATTAAAGGAAGATAGACAACATATTGTCTAAAACTAGTAGGAATATATATATATATATATATATATATATATATATATAAGGTCATTATAGAGAATGGTAAAATTTTTATTACTATTCAGTTTATTTGGTTTTAAGTATATGATCTAATAATCGATCTGATAACTAAACAAGAAATTCAGTTTTGATCCAAATAGATAGAACTAAAAAAGAAACCAAAATATTTTTTTCAAATGTAATTGGTCTTTTTAATTTTTTCTGTTTTATTCGAATAATATTCACCCCTACTTAGGGAATTCTAAAAAGTAGTTTTTAAACATTTTTTTTAAAAAGGTAGGTGCTTTTTATTTTTTATTTTTTTGGGTATGAAAGTAATTACTTTTTAAAAAGTTATTCAAGTGATTATTAATTAAATACAATATTATATTTCAAAATGACATGGCTTTTAGAAAAAAAAACCAGTAAAATTGAAATTAAAGAATTTCGCGTTATTCCTCTTTGTTGATTTTCAGAGAGTGAAGCTAGTGGTCGTGGATTGTAGCTCGATTCCGTTTTCTGATGATGTTTTTAAAAAAAAAAAATCATAATACTGTTGTTCTGTGCATCCAACATTAATTTGGTGTTTTTTTCTTATTCCATTCGGTTCCTATTATTTAGCTTTTATGAAAATTTTAAAATACTTAATATTTTATTTAAAAGAAGTAAGACATATTGCTATTTATATTTATCTTTCCTATAAAAGCACTAGAAAATAAATTCTCCTAAAACTACGTAAAAAGTCCAAAGGACCAGCTAGTTTGTAATGGATGGAGTGCTATTTTTGTCCTAAAATAAAGTTACAATCTTGATATCCATCAATCTAAAATATTCTCATAGTGGAGCTCTTCAATTGGCTGTGTTTCTATTCCATATATATAACACATTAATTCAAAGAAAAATTTAATTTTTTTTGGTTGTGTAAAAAGAGTGAAAAAGGTAAAATATTCGAAATAACACATTTTCGAACGGATGGAGTAATCTCTTGTCTAAAGCAAGGATCATCTATTTTATCATTTTATACAATTAAATGGCATATTGGTAATCACATTTTGTTCTAACTATTTTATCCTAGAGTTAAATCGTGTTCTCCACTTTACCCCCTTAGGTTTAGGGCGAATTTCAAAATCTTATTTAGAGCAAGGATAACTACCAATGCTACTGACTATTTAAATTATTGATGAACATTTCACTTAGAAAATTCAATAATTGGCAGTGTTTCGATTCCACATATATAACACATTAATTCAAAGAAAATTTAATTTTTTTTGGTTGTGTAAAAAGAGTGAAAAAGGTAAAATATTCGAAATAACACATTTTGGAATGGAAAAAAAAAGTGGAAAAAGTAATCTTTTGATTTCATTTACAATAATTAAATTAAATTATGTATTAAAGTGTAAGGTTTTAATAAATTAATCTTTTTATCAAAATAATCACCTTTATGTAAGATTTAATCGAAACAATAAATTTTTTTAGAATTTTTAAAATGTAAAGCTCAGTAAATTAAAATTTTTATTAAATAATGGTAAATTTTTTGAAATAAAGTAAATAATAATTTAATATAAGAATAAATGTACATCTATTTTATCATTTTATACAATTAAATGGAGTCCCACTATAAATTTCAATGGGATCCTTTTAATAATTACATATTACATAATATTTGTAAAAAATTTAAAAAAACTAGTGGGGTCTTACTATTATTAATATAGACCCATTCATGTGTATATGGCCCATGGCCTTACGGGTCGCGCTCGGCATTTATTAGTACATTTTGGTTTAATTCTTTCTAAGAAAATTATGATAATAAAGAAGTAAGTTTCTGTGCCATGAGCACTTAACTAAACAAAGGCTAAGAAGGGACGAAAATTACTATAGAAAAGCAGTTCTATAAATGGGACCGACAGTTAAAAGAGATGGACAAATTAAATAAATTGCAATTACTATTGCATAGCTGTTGTCATGGTAATAATATTATAGAATATTATAGAAAGTACATTTACAGAAAGGAAAAACTGATAGTTTAAAATGTCTATTAACTATAAAAAAAATACTGAACAGATTGAAATTACTGGAAAATGATTATCGTATAGTTTAAATACAGTTTTAAAAGTTGTTATCAGGCAGCATAAAAAATATGGGGGACAAAGTGTAGGTTTTTTAAAATAGAGGAGGCAAACTGTAGGTTTGACCAAACCAAAGAGGGGTTTTTGTAACTTTCCCTTATAGAATATACTAATCTGCTTGCATGCTTGTCCTCACACGTTTCTGCTATTGAAATTGGAACTATAACAACCACCACCTTCCACTGCTGAAACAAAAAATCGCAAGTTTATACGGTACTTGGACTGTACGCCACGCAACAACTCGCGTTCTTGACTGACCATAAAGCTCAACGTTTCCATTCATGAATTACCCGAAACTCGGGTTAACACCAATCACATATAGCATGCGAAGCCAAGTAGAAAGCACTGAAGTCTTTTCTGGTGCTTCCTTCTTTCATTTGGCGACCAGTGGCGGCGGGAATATGGGGCTGGGGTGCCCGCCCCAATATTTTTGTAAATTATATATATACATATATGTATATATGTATGTATATGTAAAAATAAAGATAAAAAAAATACATTATCTCTCTTGTGGCCTCCCAATTTTTTAATTGTAAAATATAACAATAATTTTAAGAAGTACATATGCAAAATGGTAGTAATTTTCTCTATCTCACTAAAATTATATATAAATACATGTGGTTGATTTAGGGGTGTAAGTGGTGACCTTAAACCCGAACCCGAACCCACCCCTAATTTTAGGGTTAATGTCGGGTTTAGAGAAAGGAAAAATGTGTGTTCAGGTTAACCTGACCCGATCCGTTTTTGAAATTTAAAAAATCAATTTGGGTGGGGTTGACCCAAAAATATCCGACCCAACCCTATGTTTATGCTTACTATGAATTAAGCCCATTAGCCCATCAGTCATTTAACCTGCTATCCAATTATATATTTATATTACATGGATAATACTAAGAGGCAAAGCCCAACCCGCAGCCTAATTCCATTTTTTAAGCCCAAAATGTCAGCCCAACAACCAAATCCCTATTTTCCTAATCTAACCTTTGTCGTCTCCTCTAGTTTGCTGCCACTAGTCTTCTTCGTTCGTTCTTGACAACTAACTTCACCATCCTGTCCCGATTCGGCAACCTCCAAAGTCCAGACTCCAATCGGACCACTCCCCCCCCTAAGACGAAACGGTAGTGGCATGCCAACAACGCAAAAGCTCGCAAGCGAAACAACAACTGCAGCAGAATAAAGCGCCATTTGCACTATGATGCCATCCAGCATCCGACCTCCATCCCATCGACCACCGCTCTCTCCTCGCCTCGCAGAGTCACAGTCACTGGCTCACTGTTCTTGCCGTCGTTTCTCAAGCTCGTTGAAGCAAGTAGCAACTGTAGCATTCTTGTTGTAAGTTTGTTCATCATGGAAATAGCAACAACTCTGAATTTCGGGTAAACTTGATCCTAGCCCGAGTAAGGTCGATTCAGGTTATACAAAAATAGGATCAGGTTAGGGTCAAAGTTAATCGTGTTAGTGACAATCTATAAAAGTCGGGTTTTAACCCAAACCCAAACCCAACCCTACTACCTGAACTTACACCCCTAGGTTGATTTGTGTGAGAAATGTAGGAAAATTCCAATATCAAACAATTAATTCTACTCTCTTAATAAAAATAATTAATTATATTTTTAAAAGTTAGAAATGTAAAAGTACAACATTTCCACTTCTTTTGTAAATTTTTGCATTAGCCGAGGCGTATCTGGTGAGAAATAAAGGAAGTCTTTTAGCAAATAGATGACAAAGCTTCTTTTTTCTTAGTGTTGCTTTAGATCCTAGAGGTTCTTATAAGTCCTTTAATATTGAAAATATATGTAGATTGGCCAATAAATTTTAACCTTCAGATTTCACTAAACAAGAAAATATTCATTTGAAGTATCAGGTACAACATTATGAGTTTGATGTGCCCCACCATTCATAGTTGAAAAATGTATCTACAATTGCTTAATTGTATAGAGGACTAAAGAAAACATGAAAGTCTGAAATTAATCCTTTTGTGAGCAGATTAATTCGTCTTATATTGACTCTTCTTGTTTCAACTACAACAACGGAACGAGCCTTTTCAACAATAAAAATTGTGAAAACAAAACTTCGTAGTAGCGTGAGTAATAATTTTCTTAAGAATCACTTAATTGTTTATATTGAAAATGAGATTGCTGAGACTTTTCCACTACAAAAAAAACTTTAAAGTAACAACCGGCAAAAGCTACCGTTTTTTTGGTGGCTAACAAAATGGTTGCTAAAATGGTGGCAAAAAAGATTTTGGAGGTTTGTGGTGACCGTTTGGCCACCGACTGTAGTTGGTCGCCAAGGCAATCGTTTTAGCCACCGTTTTTTAGGACCTCATGTTTTGGTCGCTATATGGTCGCCCAAGCAAAAAATGGGATGGTGGCATAATTGTAACTTATTTAAGTTAAAGTGAAGCTTTTAGAACTACGAGGACTAAGGTAACAAGTGCTAGAAAAATTCAAGTAAATATGTAACATGGAAATAACTTGGGGGACCAAAGCTATATATCACCATTATTAGTTGTATAAAATCATCACTCTATCTATTTTTCTTCCATCTCACTCACATGCGTCTGCTGCATCTATTTATCTCTCTCTCACATTTCTCTTTAACATTTGACGTTGCAGAATCCGACTTTAAACAATTTTCTGCCGTCGCTTCTGGCAGTTCTCGAAGAGCTGTTTATATGGTCCGATTTCATTTTCTCTTATCTTTAACTTTTTTTAAAGAACTATATTCAATTTTCACTTAGATTTCGCTAAATCTTAAGTTAAATTTTAATGCCCTAACCATTTTCCTTGTGTTTTTGGGTTATGCGTTGATTTTTTGGGAATGACCCTTTAGAGAAAGTTGTTCACGAGATTGAGAGGAGTTGGTGCCCTCCCTCAGTGGCAGTAGATCTGACGGTTACGGCTTCACCTTAGCGATTTCCGACCGCCATTGATGGTGGACCTCAAGTAACTGATTACATGGTTTGACTCAAATTCTCTATCTTTTTAACTTTTTCTAAAGAACTATCTTTAAATTCCTTTTGAATTTCTATACATCTTGGGTTAAAGTTTCATTTTCTAACTATTTATTTTCTGTTTTTTGGTTTTAGATTAGTTTTTTTTTTTGTGGAACGAAGTTGTTCGCAGGGTTGTTGGCATTGACGGCCTCCACTGGTGGTGGAGACGCCCCCGCCAACGGGCACTATAGGCAAAAAAATAGAACACTAGAATATTTGATGAATATTGAATTAATGAATAAATTGAAATTTTGAATTTGAATTTAAATTTTACCTCGGAATATATTTGTTTTTAATTTCAGTTTGGCTAGCGATCGTTGGGTGACCGCTTACTTTTTGTTTTTGATTCGGTCGCCAAATGGTAGCTAACCCTTAACAACCAGGCTTTTGCAACCGTTTGACCATCGTCAATTTCTGTCTCCTAAAAGTTATTTTGGTGACCATTGGGCGACCGAAATGCTGGTCACTTCAAATTAAATCTGTTGTAGTGTTCAACAAATAAGATAATAGATGATTTTTATGCATTAAAAGAAAAATGTGCTCACTTCAAGATGTAAAAGGTATTATCTTTTTATTTGTCATATGATATTAATTGAACATGTATAAATGTATAATGACATAACTAATTTTCTATTGAGAGGAAAGCTCGTGATTTGATATGAATTTGAAGTTTATGATCACTGATTCATTATATAAATGAAACCTAAGATTTAATAAGTTTTACTTGCTATTTTGGAAGTGTGTAACCTATAGATATAGTATTTCAATAGATTTAAAGTTATTTTTGTTTTTTTTCTTTTTATATTGTGGAAATACATTTAGTTCTTGATTCTCTAATATTTTCAAAATAAAGTCCGTTCCCCTCGACCTTAAAATCCCAACTCCACCCCTGTTGGGGACCAAATTGGTCAAGCTAGAGGCATCAGAAGACTCTGGAAAATATAGTTTGCTTTACATACATACATACATATGTATCCAATTTATGTACGGACAATAGAAGTAGCTAGCAGAAGTTTGAACGGGTTGTTGTGGGAGATCGCAAATACAATCTCCGGAGGTATTGCAAGACGCCGTTTTGCATGGCTGGTCATCACACGGCAGAGAGTTGACGCAGAAGGAACCGAGCAAGAAGAAAGGCAGCAGAATTAAGCCAGATCTAACTTGAGCGGCATTTCTGGATTCAGAGAGCGGCTGTTCTGTTACCTGTTCCTAGTGCATTTATTCTCTCTCTGCTTCCGAAATTCAACTTGGGAAATGGCCAGGCAGAGAAGCTTATTAGCTTGTGGCTTAAGCAAAGTGTACGGGTTAATAAAATGATATTATAGTACGTATTTTGGTATCGGTTCAGAAAGTCAAACGAATGAGAATGAATGAAATCCGTTTGAGACAAGTTACCGAAATGAATTGCGGCTCGCAAACATCGAGAGTTTTGAACCTATTCTGGATTTTGGCAGTTTAACTACTATTGGGCTTGGGAGAAAGCGACAGTTGAATTTTACTTACGGTAGCCCAATACCCATGTAATTTCTCTGAACTTTCCTTTTTCAGAAGTACGGAGTATTTTTTCTTTTCTTTTTTTTTTTTTGTATAGATTTGGCAAGGAAAAAAAATAATTAAAAGTCAATTATCTTTAATGATTATCATCCAGTTAAATATCAGACCGATAAGGTGCAAGTTTTCAAATAACATTTGTCCATACAAGGAAACAGTAGAAATATGATTCACACTTTCCCAACTCATTCCCAGTCTATTCACAGTCCAGTCCATCCACATACCAACCTTTACTTAATCTCCCTAATCATAGCCATCACTCTCAAGTCTCACCTCACCCTCATTGCCTCCGCTCCGCCCCTCCCTAGCCTTGCCTCCTTAGACCTGCTGTTTGCCATGGTCCGTCCTTCACCGTTCTCCGTTCGCCGTGCTTCGCCGATTACCCTGCGTCGTAGACCATGAACCTTACTGAGTTTCCTTAACCTCACCTCGTAGACCATGAACCTCGAAGGCGTTGACAGCGATCTTCGGGAGCCATTGCGCCAATCAGCGTGATCCTCCTCTGCCCTCTGTAGTAGCACTTCCCCCTATCTGCCGAAGGTGTTATCGCCTTTGAAGCTACTTCCATTTCGAAGCTTCAATGGGTGATTTAACGCTGCATAGAGAGGGCTAAAACTAGGGCTCTGTCATTGTGGGAGGGACTGGAGATTGGTGAAATCGCCATTGCAGATTAGTGGAGAAGATCCAGGGCATTGTGTAAGGGAGACACAGGAGAATCATATGGTTAAGCCCAGCCCATAATGGCCCATCAAAAGCAAGTTAAAATTGGGTTTGACCCGACCCTAACAAAAAAATTTCGGGTTAGAGTTGGGTCTGGAGAGCATGAATGGGTTCAATAATTTCGGGTTTAGACCCAAACCTAACATAAAACTTTAAATTTTTAGTCCTAAAATTGTTCCATTGTCTGGTTATAGTTCCACAATAACTTATTTTTCCAGCACACAATCTAACGGTTTCTCTTTTCTCTTGGTCTACTCTCTGATATGAATATCAAAGAAAACAAAAAAACATAATTGTCAAAATGCAACTCAATACTCTCTAAGTTCATAAGACGGACAATTCAACCATTAACTTTTCAAGAAGAAGATTACTACTACTTTTCCCTTAAATATGTTTTTAGCATGCTTCTGAACACTAAAAGAGAAAAAGAACAACAGAAGATAAGAGGGGAAAAAACGAAAGCAATCTGGAGTAGGTAGAATCTACATACAATAGGGAATTACCCTTGGAATCCGAGTAGAGCATGGTGGAGTGTAAGTTGGGAGAATGAATGCCTAAATGATACAGCTGGATAGATTCACTTGCCAGTGAAAGGAGCACCTAAAGGGAAATTTAGGAGAGAGTACAGAATACGGATTCTCTAGCTTGAGATATTTCAAAGCTAGCTTCCATTTTTCAAAAGAAATTGAAATGAAAACTCTTTATTTGTTCCATTTCATCCATTTAAATAAAAGAGAAACACAAAACGTTGATAAGGCAGAGGAAGGCCCCAGCAGATGTCAGGCCATGAACAAGTAAACAACAAAACAGTAATACTCTGTCTGTTGGCATTTGAAGCATGCAACTGCAGAAGCCCTCAGATAGAGATTGATCAGGCGCAGACTCCAACTAGTACTACCCTCGGCTTTCTTCTACCATTAGACCAACAAGTTTCAACCTTTTCTCAAATCGGCCTCGCCTCCCCCAAACCCCCCCCCCCCCCCCCCCCCCCCCCCCCCCCCCCCCCCCCCCCCCCCCCCCCCCCCCCTCCTCTCTCCTCTCCCCTTTTTTTACTTTCTGTTATCAAGTTTAAAAAAATAAAAGACTAAATTCCATATCAGGTCCCTTAACTTATTTTTGTGTCCTAACAGGTACCCTATTTTAAAGTTATCTTATTGAAATCCCTTAACTTATATTACATATGCTAATTTGATCATTTCTGTCAATTCACTGTTAAATCTGACAAAAAATGCAAACATGACATCAATTAAGATTAAAATAAATGTAAAATAATAATTTCGGTCCTCAAACTTTTTTAATGAACAATTCTAAATCTAAACTATACTGCGTTTTAAATTAGCACTACCATAACTTAGATGTGATAAAGATCTCACTGCATTTCACAACCACAGTTGAAAACAGAGTGGTCAACACTTCTCCCACCTGCATTTAGTTGAACATTTCAAGGCAACTGCACTCAAACCTAGCAAGAAAAAAATTCAAATGAAAAAATTAAGCCTCTTTCTCATTTTCATAGGCTCGGGCATAATCTGAAGAACAATTTGGTGTTAATTGAGGAAAAAGATTAAGAATCGTATGAGAAGTGGGGGAAGTCAATGAGGTGGTGGGAATCGAAGTTGGAGGAGGAGTAGGAGGAACGGTGAGGCTTTTGGCACAGAGTGGCGAAAGGCAGTTAGGTAAGACTGGAGAGGTGAAGAACGTTGATTAGGAGGATGTAGGATTTTGCAGCCGTGGGTTTAGAGGTTTGAGAGAGTTGGGAAAATTTGGGGTATGGATAGTTAATTTAGGATTTAGAATTGAAAAAAATTTGTAGGAAAGTTCTTTTTGGGGACTTTTATTGGAACATATACATAACGTAAAAAATACTCTCCTATAGTAAAGTTAAATTAAGACAATGTAAATACTCTATTATATAAAATGAAAATATCGCAGTACAAATAACAAGTTTATGTAAAATAACAGGAAGTTAATTAAAAAAACAAACAACCATTACTAAAATGACAATTAAGAGCTGATAAAAGAATAAGCCATTGAGTAAAAGAACGAGCATACACTAACACAAGAACAACTAGTTTATTTCAAAATATAAAACAAGTAGAACATGAAGTTGATTTAAAAAAAACAAACAGTTATTGATTAAAAAAATAGGTAGTTTATAAAAAAGAACACACAAATGCTAATAAAAGAATAATTAATTTCTTTAAAAAACTAGCAGTTACTCATAAAAAAAAACAAACATATAATAATAAAAATAATAATAAATAAATAGTTTATCTAAAAAAAACATAAAAACTTGTAAGAAAACAATAAGTTGAGCCAAAAGAACAAATGACAACTAATAAGAAGAATAGTTATTTTTCATGAAAGAGTAAATAGTTAATAACAAAAGAACTGATGAAAGAATAAATGATATGATTAGAGAATAAATAAAACTGATAAAAGAATAAATAATACTTATAAAAAAATAAATATGATAAGAGAACAAATAAAAATGGATAAAATAATAAAAAAATATTAATAAAAAATCAAACTAATGAAAGAATGAATAATAACAGATAAATGAAGAAAGAAAACCATGCAGTACTCTAGTAACAATTGAAGATGAAGAAAGAAAACCATAAAGTACTCCTGTAACAATTGAAGACAGGAAGGCAAACAGTGTTTTAGATTTTAATGGTCTTTGCATTATAATTCAATATTCAATTAAGGGAATATCTTTTATGCCTCGTATTTTCAAAAAAAATCTAATGAATTGAATATAGAAAACATTTAAAAGCACATAAAGTAGATGAATTATTTTTTAAAAAATTACAAGCATCCCCACCGATGTTTACCCTAACATACAATTACAACCACTTATTTCGAAAAACCAATACTTTGCTCCCTAAACAATTGCCTTCTCTACACTGTGGTCTGTTACTTTTGTTCCTAAATTACACTCGTGAAGAAAGACAATTCTGCTCCAGTCCAACTTTCCTTATCCTCCTCCACCATGAATTGGTTGTCGCTAGACACCGTTTGAGGCTGGCGGATCTGTTCCTAACTCCATCAAATGGTTGGCGCGGTTCAATTCGACGATGACCTACTTCAACTGCGATGCTCGATCGGGCTTGTACCAACGTGTTTAAGGGAGTCGCTATCAATCAGTTTCACCTAGATTGATTAAACACCTTAAAACGGTGTACGAGAGTTCAAGGGTTTCGGGAGTACGGTTACACTAAACAACTTTGTTATAATGCCCAAAAATTAACACCTTAATTTGATTTAAGTTTTGTTTTGCTTGTTTTCAATTAATTTGACTAATATCCAAACCATGAATTCTAATTGAACCACCTGGATATGGACTTCTAAACCTTTCTACTTGATTTCATTCATTTTTTTTATGAAATATTGACATTTCCAAGCCATAAATCCTATCGGACAACTAGATATGGAACCTAAAAACTTAATCCATTTTTATCTAATTTCATTTATATTTATTTATCTTTTAAATATTTTAATTAATTATTAATCCAAACCATAAATCCTATTTGATCACCTAGATATGGATATTAACATTTTAATTTATTTTATTTATCTATTTTTTTATTTGGAAGATTTTAGATAATTATCCAAACCATGGATCCTATCAGATCAGCCAGATATGGATCTTAAAATTTATTACTATCCTAAATTCATCCTCAGTTTTATTAAACTCACGCGGAATGAATTTTTTTAAGTATGATTTTTTGAGATGCATTATGTATATCAAATTTATTTTTTATTAAAATTATCTATCTAATCGAGTCCTATAATCATGCCTAGTGCTAATCCCTAAACTAATTCATGACTTCAATAAACAAAATAAACAAACAATGAAAGAAATACACATAAAACAATGCCGTCAATGGCCAAATTGTGAAGAAAGAAAAATAATAAAAGTTAGGGACTTAGATGGATGAAACAAAGAGGATCAGGTGCTAAACAAGGGTTATACCAAAAAAGGATGGTTGACTGGATCAGAGATAGGAATCCGGGTCAGGTCGCGGGTTATAAAACGGGTCTACTCTCGATGCTCCCTATTCCGATGACGATGGAGAAAGCGGTGGCCTGGGATTTTGTTGGGGAGGGGCGGCGACCATCGGGGACCGGCGGAAGGCTGGTGGTGACGTCTGAGGCGATGGATCCCAGACGGGGTGTGGCGTCGCGAGGCTCCTCCTTCTCGTTTCGGAGTCACCGGCCGTGGGTGACGAGGTGGGTAGCTGTTCAGCGTAGGTCGAGGCGACGGATGCTGGCTTGGAAGGGTGGCGATGGCGGATAGAGGCCGGGCAAGGGGCTGGAAGCATCGAAGGGCGGTGGCCGCAGTAGGGTTTTAGGGAAGTAAGGCTGTGAGACCCAGGGGCTAAAGCTGCTGTTTTCCCTTTTTTTAGCTAGGAGCTTAGGTGATGTTTGGATGTGAAAAATTTTCTTATTTTTCTTTTCCAAATTTTTTTTATAAAAGTTCGAGTACATAGCTAGCTTTAAGAATGTGGAAAATCTTATTTTCTAAATTTTAGAAAACTCATGTTATAAAATAGAAAACTTTCTTTTAGATGTTTTCCATTTTAACACATGAATTTTTCAAAGTTTAGAAAACAAAGTTTTCCATGTCTTTAAAACATGTCATACACTCAAACTTTCATCAAAGAAAATTTGGAAAAGAGAAATGAGAAAATTTTCTACAACTAATTTAGGGTTGCCAAATTTCTTTTCCGTTTTTTCTTCCAAGTGTGACTTATATTTATATTAGAGGAGGTTTAAAACTTTATCCAAATCAGACTTGAAGAGATTTGAAGAGGTTAAACTTTATCCAAATCAGATTTGAAGAGGTTTAAGTCAATTAGGATATTATATGGTAAAAACACTAGTTTAAGCCCAATAAAATTCTCAAACTGCTGATTTAGCCCTAAACTCTGTTCAAATTTCAATTTGACCCAAGACTTCCACGATTTATCAAATTAGCCCCAAAACTTCACAAAATTGTGTAGACTTTCCCAAAATTTCATAATTTTGCCAGATTTACACCTAAACTTTCCAATTTTACCTAGAATTTTTTAAATAACCTCGGCTTTCACCCAAACTTTTTCCTTTTACCTAAATTAACCCTATAAAACCTTTAGGACTCCAAATTAGTACCTAAACTAAATTAACTTCTATTTTGACTCTAAATGATCATTTTAAATTCATAAAAACTCATAACACAAACAACAATACAACCTAAAAGTAACTAGACCAACTAACTCTAAAATGACAAAAATGACCCAAATGTCCTAAGAATTGACTAAATTGTCTCTAAAAATAAGTAGGTCCTCTAAACTAATTTTCCAACCAAAAACTTAAATAAGAGTTAGTAACGGGACAAATTTTGGTGTCAACAGGGCTCATGACATCATCGGCATCTCCCCGGTGGCCGTCCAGTTCAGGAAGTATTGCACCGAGCCACTGATGTTGTGCGGTGGATCGTGATCTTGACGCATCTGTTGGAGGAGGTCAGGGATTTTGAACCGTCGGATGCACAGGCGTAGGATTCATCCTCAGCCCCATCCCCGTTGTTGGATTGGGTGGCCGACTTGGCGGTCGCTCTCCAGACCACCAAGCACTTGCTCTCTGCCGCTTCGAAGTCATCTTTCTGAGAAAATTGTGATTTTAGTTTTAGTGGCTAAATGCCAACTTCAGTCTTATGTCTTGTTCCCATGAAACATATTTACCACTGATGTTTTAAATGTTTTGTCCAGAAACTATCATATCTATTTTATTACAATTAGCTCCTTTATGTTTTTGTGATTTATTATATTTAAGAATAATAATTAAAAATTTCAATCCATATTTTTTGTTAGGTTTTATAATCAATGAGGGCACAAACATATATATTTTTTTTCATTGGATTTCTTGTGAGACACATAACATATTTTTCATATCATGGAACTAAAAAATTCTTTGTCAACGAAAATAACAATAATTTGAAAAGTTTGAGATATGTAAATGAAAAAGTAATAATCTGCCAATGAAAACAGCACTTGCATGGAACTCAAACTTCTTTAGTTATTTAAGCCATTTATCATGTGAATATGAAAAGTGTGATATATGTTAATGAAAAAACAACAATCTACTATGTTAATATGAAAAATGTGAGATGTGTCAATGAAAAAATCACAATCTATCAATAAAAAGTAACTACATGGAATTAAAGAACTTCTATCATTTGAGCTATTTAGCAAGCTAAAATGAAAGCTATAAGATCTGTCAATAAGGAATTCACAATTAGGGCTGCTTATTCAGTTTGTTTGATTTAAACCGAATTGAATAAGTTGGTTTATTCGGTTTTTAATTTTTTATGGTGACAAACCAAATAGCCCAAAATATTGTTTGGGACCAAACTCAAACCAAATCAAAATATTTTGGTTTGGGTGAAACTGAATTAATCGGAAAAAAAATTATAAAGAAGAGAATGAGACTAGCTCCTCCTGAACTGAATTGCCATATATTTGGAGCCAATAAACCCAAGAAAACACCCAAATAATATCCAAACAAGTATGACTTAAAAATCCATAACATAGCTACATAAATAAACATGATAACCAAACATTAAGTCCTACAACTTCATAGCTACATAAATAAACAAAACTGAACATGACAATATCACATGGCTGCTATAGTCCAAATTAACATAACCGAACACAAGCCATAATAACCAAACAAGTTCTAAATAGACAAAACAATATCTCATGGCTCAAGCAACAAGCATTGAACATGAAACAATTGTACCATTCCCCACGAGCAACACAATCACAACTCAAGTCTCACCTTTCCTACAAAATTTAGTAGTTAAACCCATCAATCAACCATCATCAATTATTTAGAACAACAAATAAAATATATAAGTTTAGTAATGATATTGATACCTCCATTAAAAATTTCAATCAACATCTAAATATCAATTATGGTATTCCCCCCCCCCCCCCAAATGTATCTCATATAGTCTTCTTGGATAGCTCTAACCAACGTCTTCATCCATCATCTATATTAGAAGCAAGTAAAAAATAAAAATCAGTCATAGAATACTTACATTACATCGGTCAATCTCATCACATATAAGCCCCAAAAAACCAAAAAAATTATATAGATAAATAACAAAACAACAAATTTCAAAAGATTAGCTTACATTGGCTATGACTGAACCCTTTGTTGAAGCCGTTTTGAGTCTTGAACTTTATACCCTTTCGAATGCCTTGATGAGCTTCCTAATTAAAATAATTTCACTTAAATTAGTAATCCACTTATCAACATAGTAAGCCTTTTGTTTAACAATGAAAACTACAAAATAATACAATTTAAATTATTTAATTAACAAAATAATTATCAACATGACAACATTTTCTATTCGGCCAATTTTACAATTCCCAAACAAAAATCATCCAACTTAAAAATGTTTCTCTTATCAACATTTTCTTACAAAATATTTAATTATCAAAATTTATAAAACATTTAATTAACAAAATTTACAAATTTTCTCTCTCTTCATTACCTAATCGGTTCCTCTAACTAAATCTAACTAAATATAATATTAACACAACAAATAATCAACAATAATAACATGCCCAATGTTACCTGCTTTGAATCGAGCTTGGTGGTGAATGGCTGACTGTGATTTGTGCAAAAGAGCTGAGAGAAAGAGGGACGAGACTGGCCGAAAAAGTAAGGACTAAAGGCCGAGAGTGTTGAAGACTCTGAGATAGAGTGATGACATGTTAGAGATGGAGTGACCAGACCGAAGCTGAGACAGGGTGCAAGGGCCACCAAAAAAGTGAGACACACAACTGAGGCAATGGCAAAAGAGCTAAGAGATAGAGGATCAACAGGGCACAGGGGAGGGGTGTCTGGTCTAGTGGTAATGTGTTGTCTGCACTTGTATGTTTGAGTGAGTAGTATAGACAATTTTGAGTTTTGGTTTTCGACATAGGCCCAGTAAGAAATAAGTCATTATCAACCCAGATAGTGACCCGACCCATTGAAAATAAAAATTTGAAGGAAATACAATTTCGTTTAATTCGGTTACCAAATTAACGGAAGCCCCTACCCAAAACTGAATAATACATATTTCAGTTTTCACCGAAATAAACCGAACAACCGATTTAAGTGAATAAAATTTTTGAAATTTTTCAATTTTTTCAATTTGACCCGAATAATGATCACCCCTATTCACAATCTATCAATGAAAACAAAAAGCCTAAATAACATATTTTATCATTTGGAGCTATTTACTAAGTTAATATAAAGAGCTATTTACTAAGTTAATATGAAAAGTGTAAGATGTGTTAACAGAAAAGTCATAATATCAATGAAAACAATAGCTACATGAAACTCAATAATTTATTTTAACATTTAGAGTTCACTACAAAAGGTAAGTAATGGAGCAACTGAAACTAGTCGCTAATTAGTCACTAGCTTGTGGGTCATCTAAATTATTGCGACTGACTAGCAATTAAAATATTCAGTCACTAATTTTAAATTTCAGTTGTTAGCCAGTCGCACATTTTATAATATTTTTGAAAATCAGTCGTTATTCAGCTTAGTTTACTTCAGTTGCTAAATCAAATTAAAACCTTCAGCTTCGGCCTCTCCTTCTCCTTTGTTTCTCCTTCCTTCTTCGTTTCTCTCATTGTTTCTCTTTCTTCCTTCTCTATTTCTCTCATTGTTTTAGTTAACCTCCGGGCACCACCGCTATATTCCGTTTGCACTTCTAGGAGTCGCTGCTATCCTCACCGCCCAAGCCCTGCTGCCTGATTGTCTCGAAAGCGCCGCCATTGAGAGAATCAAAGCTATGGTTGATCTTAATATGGTCAGTTAAGTAGTTACACAACAAAATCGTACTTCTATTTCGGTAGTTGATACCATGGGTGAAGTCAAAAATTCAGATGATGAAGATGCTGGAGATGTTTTGGTTATAATAATAATTTTGGTTGTAATAATATATTTATACTTATATATATACTTAAAATATACTTAATGTTATATAAAATATATCATTAATTCAAAAATCAGAACTTAAAATTGAATTTAGTCTAATAATTAATGACTAAAATGATAGGCTTAGCGACTGAATTTAAAAATGACTAGCGACTGAATTAAATGTATTAATGACTGAACTTTCAATTGCTATTTTAATAAAGTTCAAAATTTTAGCAACTGACGTATTCAATCATTAATTTTAGTCACCAGTCAGCCACTAACAACTAACGACAAATGATTTTACTACTGAACGATTCAGTCGCTAGTCAGTCGTAGTTAGCAACTGGCAGCGACTGTTTCTTCAGTCGCTAACCTAATTTTCTCTTGTAGTGGTTGTTTATGAGATTAATGTGAAAGTGTGAGATATGTTAATGGAAAAAATCACAATTTATCAATGAAAACAATTGCATGAAACTGAATTACTTATTCTATGATTCAAAGTTATTTAGTAAGCTAATATCAAAACTATGAGATATGTCAAGAAAATAACAAATCACATGAAACTAAATAACTTGTTTTTATCATTTAGAGCTATTTTTTCTGGTTAATATAAAAAATCTCAAATGATATGAATAAGTTGGGTATTAAGAAACTAAAAGGTTGGATACTAGAAATATACAACGAAGTGATTTCATCTTATGTATAGTTGGTATAAAATATTGCATGAAACCAAAAGGTTGGACATGAATTCTGTGAGTAGATAATATTAAGGACCATGTGAATATCAGGCCCAAATTTCACCATCTTCCTTTCCACTTTCCAAGTCCAAGTCGAGTTGCAGAGGCCAAGAAAGCAAGACATTTCCCCATTTAGATGAAGCCTAGGGAGAATTTGACTTGGATTCGATCAAGCGAAGGCCAATCGTAATCAAGGTGGCCCATAGCCGATTGATGAGTTTCGACTTCTCGCCGGCGGCTACAATGTCGCTGAACTCTTCGTCGACATTGTCACTGCCGCATGGGTGGTCACATTCGATGAGGGAGTTCGGGGTATCGGAAAGGCAGAGGGAGCCGAGGCTGATGATGATGGCGGGTACCACAGTGCGACCGAGGCTTAGATGCCATCTCTAGCCGCGTTGTATATTGGCAAAGTAGCTCAGAACATTGGCCGCCAAGATGCCGATTGTTGGTTTGCTGATAATAGAGTGGTCGCATTTTGCGTGGAATTAAATATCTATACATTGGGGGTAAGAGGTACGCAGCATAAATATTTTTATATTTTATTATTTTATTATATAGTATATTGTATTATTTCACATATTGTTTATTTTTTATGTATAATTTATTAAAAAAATTTTGGTATATTGTAAATATTGTGAGGTACGTACTGCGGTATTTTATTTTTTTTGCATGTATGTGAAATATTTTTTTTGTCATTTTACATAAAAAATATCATAAATATATAAAACATTAAAATATAAATTAATACACATATCATAAAATAAATATTTAATTTTATTATTTTTTATTTTTTTAATTAATATAAAAATTTAATGGTTACTTTAAGCCACCTAGAAACTTAATGTAGTATTAGAAAATGTATTGGTATTATTATTAAAGTATTATTTTTTCTCTTATATCAATAAATTAATTTCTTTCTGAGTATTATTTATTTTGCTCTATATATAACATTTTTTTATGTTTTTTGTATTAAAAAAATATCTTTCTATCATATATATTTTATTTATATTTGACAAATTATAATGAAAAAAATTAGAATACATATAAAATATCTAAAAAAAATTATTGAATTTATGTCTTCTTAAAATAATAATCTAACATTTATTTTTTAATGAAAACGATAACAGTATATAATGCGGTATATCATATAATATATCTTAAAAATTTAGGATGTAATATACTTAACGGTAACAATATTTAATACATTCATATTTTGGGAAAGCGGAAATCCGATCCATCTATCAGTTTAGACATGGGTACTGAATAGCAGTACTCCTAAGTCCTAAACCATCAACTCCATTAGGCTCTCTATTAAGATGCTTGGTCCAAAGGTCTAATAGACCTTCAAGGATTATGAAGCATGTGTATCGGCCCCTAGATTCATAAATGATAATTAATTGAACCAATTAACTATTTTTATTTATATTTCTACTAAATATTTAAATTCTACTGTTTTTTTCCCAAATAATTTCAATTTTATTATGGAATGCAATTTTTAGTGTGGATATAGCAGACATCCTAATTGGGTCTAAGTCCACAGTGCTATCTAACAAGACTCAATGTTTTCTCTCTTTTCAACACGATAATTCATAGATGCCAAAAAAGAGAAATACACAGAAATTTGTTAGGGGTGAGCATTATTTTAACAAAATAAAAAACACCCGGAAAAATTCAATTGTATTTAAAAAAAGGAAAAATTACAAAAACTCCCTGTGGTTTAGTTTAACCTACACTTTGTCCCATATATTTTCAAAAACCTACACTTTATCTCTCTTTTCTTTATAGTGTCTGACAACAATTTCTAAAACCCTAATTTAACCTAGCTAATATTCATGTTCTAATAATTTTAAGATTTTTTATATTTTTTCATAGCTAACTGATCTTTAAAAAATACTGATATGCATTACAGAAACAAAAATATATTTACAAACAGAAAAAATTGATAATTCATAATATCTATTAACTATAAAAAAATATTGGAGGAATTGAAATTACTGAAAAATAACTATCGTATAGTTTAAATTACAATTTTAGAAGTTCTTTTTGGACAATGTAAAAGCACCAGGGGCAACGTGTAGGTTTTAAAAAATAAAATGGGTAACAGTAAGTTAGGGCAAACCCCAGGGTGATAATTATAAATTTCCCTTAAATAAAATAGTTCAGCTATTTTTTGAGTTAGGTCTTTTCAAACCAAAACCATTGGTTATCGAATAAAAAATTGGTTCCTTTATTTGAAATTGAATAAAACAAATAAATTAAAAAGTAATAAATGTTTTACCATTATTCATATTGATCCTACATATATAAAGCTATTTGCCTTTAATTTTTGACTTTATGTTGCTCATCCTTCTTTAATTTTTAGTATGATAATTAAAATTCTAAATATTCATCTCATTTTTACATTTACAATATACTTAGGTCTCACAAAGAGGAACAAACTAAACCGAAGTATAATTCAGATGGTCCATGTTGGTTCTTGCATATATTTCAGACGGTTTGGATTCATTCTGTAAAAAGTGAAAATCAATCACATCATTCTGTTCAGATTAGTTTCAGGCCGAACAAATTGAATGTTCACCCCTAGTACTAAGAATTATTGTATGATATATGTATTACTTATATAACATATACAATGCCAAGCAAAAAAGCATTAAGAAAGGTATTTTTACTATTAATTGTTAGATAATAGATGGGGTTGGGTGCCTGGGCCTGGGGCATTCAATATATTTTTTATAAGTTTTTTGGGGTTTGGGGCTTTCATCATCTTTTACTCTAAGATGATATTTGTTTCATTCAGTTTTATTAATAAAATTTGTTATTGCTGATAAAAAAATTGTTAGATAATAGACTTATTTTAATATTAATTAACAATTCAAACTATTCTCATAAAAAGAATTATCAATTCAACAACTCCAATGAGACAAATTACACGGTTTTGTTATCAAAATAAGTTGTGCCAATTGAAAAACCTATTTAATTTACTCCCAAAATGCTAGAGCTAATTACTCTTTATTTTCCAAATATAATTTCTAATTTGCCTATTGATTTGCTTGTATTCTTTTTTGGGTTTCTCGAACTCTAATGGTTTCAAAATGAGAACAAAGCCAACTAAAATTAGACACAAAAAAGTCTCAAACACAAAACTCTTGGCCTAATGGCCGGAGTTCAAGCCTCTCCAAAGGCAAAAAATTCACTCAATCTCCAATTTCTTCTTTTAACCTCGTAATATATTGTATTGTATTGCATTATGAGTACAAAAAAAAAGTTTCAAACATTCAACGAAATCAATGATGTTTAGAACTATGTTTTCAGTATTTTTCCCTCACTTTCAGATTTCGGATAAAAAAAGACAAAGGTGGGGATCCAAAATCCAAAATCTTGTGCTTGGCAATTGCCTTTGACTCTCCCTAAACCCACAACCACTAGTTGCCACTTTTCCAGTACCATTGCTTATTCAAACTCCAAAGCCTAACAATTTGTTGATCAGCAATAGAGACCGATATGACATTCAACATTTACAGCAACCTATACCTATCCTCATCCTCAATTTCCTCCTCTTCGACCACCTTCTAATGACCATATTGCTAGTTATCTTCAAAGCTCTGTAGGGTTTTAGGAGCCAAACAAATGCAGCAGAAACTAATCGAAACCCTCTAGGATCCAAGTGAAACGGAATAAATCGGGTGTTTGAAATTTTTATACCTAGTTGGCTAAGATCTTTCACCCAACTGTTGAGTCGAATCACAAACTTAAATAATTGATGTGTTCAAGCTCTCTACGGCATCCACACAAATCTCTCGGCTCATCATGCTTCCACCACATTTCAACAAGTGCATTCCTCTTATGCCTGCAGTGCTAGCTTACGTCCTCCAAGGAAAGGCAATAGAAGAATACAACTAGAACCTTTCAGAACCCTTTTGATTTTGTCTTTCGGGAGGCTAGGGTTGGGGCTGTGAAAATTCTCACTATATAATGTATATGTAGTGAGACTCAACTCCCAAGCCTAATGGATTTCAAAACCCTAATCCAATTAGGTTTAATTTCGGGTTTCATAATAGCCCAACCTTTGGGCCAATTATTAATCCAAAATTATCACGAAATCAAAACCAAATAATTTGGCTCATGCACTCAAATAATCCAATTGGTTCTAAGTGTACAATCCAATAGGCTCCTATGACATTCACAATGATCATAAATCAAATTTATAATTATAAACAATGAGCGATGTCTAGTAACACATCATTGCTACACAAGTAATAAAATTGTCAGGGATTCAAATGAACCTCTATGATCATTATTCATATATGTCTTTATCTTTCTATCCAAGACATCAAGATCGAGCATGAGATATGAAATATGTCAATCTCGTACAGCCTAATCTAATGTTTTTTTATTACCAAGTAAATTGACTAAAACTGATGATATTGATATCCTATATCAACTCATCTGAGCATAGCAATGCATTTCGTCAGTCTCACTTAATCAAGGGGCCCAAATATATCACTCTCGTTACATAAAAGGGACAAATCTCATCTTAATCATATAAAACCTTCCGCATTACATGTGACATACCCAATAGCAAGCTTCATGTTCACTCAGTTATGAGCAACAAAGGGAAGTATCAAAGTATGTGACTCACATGTAGGAAACATTGATGACCTTAGGTCAAAGAACTACATATACCATGATTATTACGAGAATCACTTATGACACTCATATAAGGATCCATGTAGCGTTCTCATGGTAGGTCGGTCCAATACACAAGTTCTCCAACTTGTACCCATATATAGACTATATTTTTCATATTAGTCTTCATACATTCTAGTCTTTATGTATTATTATAACTCACTCCACAATAATACTAGACCAGAGACGTTTAAAAATGTTATTATTCTAAGGTTATAGTTATATTTGATTATGTCACACAAACATAAAACAACAAACATAATTACTAGATTAATGTCTCAATAAAATATCATGACTCAATGTGCAAAACACAATCATCTCATGATTGACTTTTGGACACAACACTAACACTTGTGAGACAAGAGTTTAATGCATTTATCCACACTGCAAGTCTATAGTGCATGTGTAGTAAATGAATGGGTAAAAGGTAGGGATGGCAATGGAGCGGGCAAGAACCAAGAATTGCGGATATCCACCCATGACGAACGGATAAACGGGCTAAAATACCCATGATGGGGCGGGCATGGGTAGAAATTTTCATCTATCTGGCCGGCACGAGCGGGTGACGAGTAAGGGGTATCCATCACGGATAATTTTGCACCCGCCTACCCGTGAAACCCGCCTAGTATATGAAACTTCAATTTTAACCTTAATGCAAATGTTACCTCTCTTAATTTTAAATGGCTAATTCAGTAATTATACCTTTACAGTTCACACGTTTCATGTTTTCAGCTTCAGCCTTCAGCCGAAGCCGATTCTGGCTTCTCTTCCTTCACCGATTCATTTAGAATTAGGCACGACCGCGCACAGCTGCTCACATCCGTCACCGGTGGCACCATCATTTTGTTTGACGGATCCTTCAACCGAGAGGGAGAAATCAAGCTTAGGCTATCACGCACTGTATTGCTGGCTATGCCCCCTCGACGGTGACATTTTCTTGCAATTTGTGAATCCGAGAGGAAAATAAGCCAACGAGGGAAAAGGAAACTGTTTTGATGGCAACAGGTAGCAGCGGTAAAAGGGAGAAATTTCAGTGAGCATATATTCATTTTCATTTGATACCTAGGCTAATTATATAAAGATTCATAAAAAAGACAATATGTTTGTTGTTCACAATGTGATTGTTGGTTAGCTTTTCAAGTTAATCTTCAGATGCATTGGAATAAAGGCTTTTATGCCAAAAGACATGTCCTTATGCATTTAAATCATCTTCTTAGAATTTGAACTTGATTGAGATTCTTCCTTTGGAAAGTTTGAGGGAAATAAGGGTTTAGCATTTTGAGCTTGTAATTAGGCAATGCTATTTATGAGACTGGATATGGCAAAAAAGTCAATTGGGTAAAAGTTAGGGTTCTAGTTTGTTGATTGGGGTAGAGTGTCCATCTGTTCAGAAAGAGCTCTCAGGGCATATTTTCTGTAGTCCATATATTTTATCTTTGTTGGTGGATTTTTCACAGTGATAGATGTTGATGAGTTTAAAAGCTAAACCGCATTAATCTTATGTATGTTTGGTTGTTGATTTGCATTTAGTATTTGATGTGCTTGGCTCTCGTTATACGAGGAAAATCTTCACGAAACTTTTCATTGTCCTTCTGGCATTCATGGTTCTGTTCTTGAGCAAACCGGCAATCAACTGCTCTAGATTCATTATATAGCATTGTCCAATCTCCCTTATCAGTTGAAATATCTGTTAAGTGTACTTGTTATCCCTGCCTTTTAAGCTTGTCTGTCTTACTGCTACTAGTCCCAGTTTCTGGCAGATTAAACGGTATTTCAGATAAAATAATAGTACTTTTGGCTTATCAGCTTCTTGAAAATAAAGTAGCACCTGAACTCTAACTTTCTCGCTAATTGTAATGGGGATGTGAGGTAAAAAATGGACAAGGATAGATAAACACACACATTGGAGACAATGTGTTGAGTGTTGCTTTGGGAAGCTGTTTGGTTTTTCAGTTAAGACCTAGAAATACACGGGTATTTGATGTCTTTTAAGCAAAGGCGAAAAGACTAGAAAAGAAAATATGCTTCTGTATTTGTTCAAGATATGTGAAATGAAACTAAGATATTTCTTGAATACAACGGCCAGAATTTCTATTTTTATTACTTTGTTCTAATTTTTACAAACCAAAAAAGAAGTACTTTAACTGATACAGAGGCTTTATATTTTTTTTTATTTTGGCCCTTAAAGATATGGAGTAATGACATTGACTAGGAAGTAACAGTTAATTGATCAATTTGTTAAGTTGTGATGGCCCGTGGTGCATTTCACTCATCAAATATTTCATTTGTGGTAAGAAATGAGCTTGATTAAAAAAGCTGCAAATAGTGTTTTCCCTTATACAATGTATTTGTAAACATTATATATGTATATACAATTAGTTAATTTCTTGGTGAAATTTCGTAAGGCTCAGCTCTACCAACTCTAGCATCCCTCCCAACCTTTACCAAGAATTGACCCCTTTTTGACTAAAAGCAAAATAAGCATCTGATAGTGGGTGGTTTTGGGTGAGGAGAGTTAAATGACTAGTACACAGGCATATACTATTCATTTTATAGCATTATATATGTACACTTAACAAAAATGCTAACTTGTTATGCATAACATTGGACAATGCTTCCAGCCATTTAAATGATTCATTGTAAAACAATTGTATGGTGTTGAAGGTTACATTGAATTCTTGGTCTAAATGTATCGTACATAATTTTGTTATTGTATATGTTGAGTGTTTGTTCACAGGAAAATTTTCTTAATTCTTCTTGAATATTTTCTTAATTTGTTCACAGGAAAACATGTCGAGTGAAAATGCCACCTTCATCTCAAGGTTCCACCCCTCAAGGCTCCACACCTGAAGCTTTGGCTCCTTCATCAACTCAAAAAGAATCTGCTTCTAAAACTCCAGTAGAAGGGGCATCTTCACATTCTACAGTTCCAGAACAACTTGAGGCTCTAAGAGAATCCACTATGACTTCTAGCCCTTCCACTCAGGCTAAAAAAAAGTTAGAGCTGGAAAATGTAAGATCCCTTACATCCGAAGTATAGAAGCATTTCAAGAGACAAAAAGTGGATAATGTTTGGAAAACAATATATGAGTATTGCAAAAAACAGTTGAGTGGAAATACAATGAATGAGACAAGTCATCTAAATAATCATTGGAAGGTGTGTCCTCTTCGTATCACAAGAGATAGTAAGCAAACAATGCTTAATCCAAGAAAGGAGAGAGATGGACATGTAACTCTTCGAACCCATGCATTTGATCAAGGAAAGGCAAGGAAAGAGCTTGCAAGCATAATTTGCTTACATGAGTATCCATTATCCATGGTTGAACATGTTGGATTTTGGCGATTCATGAATGCCCTTGAACCCTTTTTCAAGCCCGTTGCTCAAAATACCATCAAGAAGGATATCTTTGCCATTTATGATTTTGAAAAGGCTAAAAACACAAGCATGTTAGAAGCAAATAAATGTAGGATTGCCATTACAACTGATATGTGGATATCAAGTAATCAATAGATGGGGTTTATGGCTGTGACGGCTCACTTTATTGATGAATCTTGGGTGCTAAAAAATCGAATAATAAGGTAAAAAAAATATTTCGCTTATAGGTTTATATATATGTGCCTATATATATGTATCATGTCAAATACTTATTATTTATTTTAATTTTCTTAGGTTTATATATGTACCATATCCACATACTGTGGAGGACCTTTCTAATGAGCTTATTGATGCATTGGTGGACTGGAACATTGATAGGAAGCTATCTACAGTAACACTTGATAATTGTTCAACTACTGAACTGCTGATGCTATGATTTTAATAATTGTGGACAAGCTTTCTGAAAAGCATCTTTTGTTGGATGGAAAAATAATGCATATGAAATGTTGTGCTCATATTTTAAATTTGATCGTTAAAGATGACTTGGAAATGATAGGAGATGCTATTGAAAAAATTCATGATAGTGTTGCATATTTAAAGGCAACTCCTAAAAAAATGAAGAATTTGAACGAATGGCTTGTCAATTAAAAGTTCAAACAACAAAGAATTTGATTTTAGATTGCAAAACTAGGTAGAATTCAAAATATTTGATGCTTTATGTTGCTTTAGGCTACCAAAAGGTGTTTCCACTGATGAAACTTCGTGATAAGAGATATATGTGTTTGCCATCTAAAAGTGATTGGAAGCTAACTAAAGAAATTTGTGAGAAGTTGAAATTATTTTTTGTTGTGAGCGAGTTATTTTCTAGTACTGCCTACTCCACTGCCAATGAGTATTTCCCTTGGATATGTCAGATTAAGATAGAATTAACTAATTGGAGATTTTGTGAAAATGTTACTATTTCATCTATGGCTGAGAGCATATTGCTAAAGTTTGATAAGTATTGGTCCACAGTTAATTCTATCAGGGCTATACCAACAGTGTTGAATCCTAGATTCAAAATGAAATTGATTGATTTTTTTCCCCAACAATATATAGGGAGAGAGCCTTGAGTGCTATTGCAAGTGTGAAACAACTTTGTTATGAATTATTTGAGGCATATGCAAGCAACATGAAATCAGGAAGTGGTGGGATCAAGCTAGAGTGGCTACAAGTACTTGTGACAATGTTCTTGATCAACTATCCCAATATGATGCCTTTGTTGAGGAGAATAAGTCTACAACTCTTGAAAAATTAGAGTTGGATAAATACTTGTCTGAAGGGGTCAAGCAGAGAACACCTGATTTTGATGTTTTGGCATAGTGGAAGGTAAATGCCCGTGATTATCCGACACTTGCCTTGATTCCTATAGATGTTTTTGCTATTCCAGTGTCTACAGTTGCTTTAGAATCTGCCTTTAGTACTAGTGGTAGATTTGTAAGCTCACATCGTAATAGACTTCATCCAAAGACATTGGAAGCTCGAGCGGTGCTTCAAGGGTAACAGCGGTAGAGGGAGGAGGTCAGGGTTTTGGGAGGTAGGTAGCAAGGAATCAGGGACCAATAGTGTAGTTTTTCTTTTTTTTTTTTTTTTTGCTAGAAGCTTATGGTTTCATAATTATGGGTTAGATTTAAACTATATGTGTAATTGGAAACTATATTGACTTTAAAATGAAATTGGTTTCCGATAAAAAGATAAAAATAAAAAAAATATTTTTTTATTAAATTAACTTAAATTAAAATAAATTGATTATAGTTTAAACATCAAACTTCTTTACCATTTAAATCAGTTAAAAATGGTGACCTATCTGTTGTGTTTTATTTTGTAAAATAGAAAGAAATTCGTAGCTCTTGGAAAAAAAAATCACTTCGAAGTTTACGAGGAAATCAGACATTATCTATCACCTGTGAAGAAAAATGCATTCCAATCTTGATTTTCTCAGGCTTATTAATTTGTGAGTAACACTCAATTGAGGCCACTCGCTCCTGCTTGCAGTAAGCATTAAAGAGATGGCCAATTCTTGCGTGTGCCCGGCGCACGTGTGAGCCATGCCCTTAAAGTAATTTATTTTGTACAATATAATCCCTAAGATTTAATTTTTATTTTATTTCCTTGAACCATCACGCCCCGCGTCCGGAGCCTCAGATCGGACCTCTTGCACGTCAACGTAGAAACGCCCAGCGTCTGCACCAGCTGGCCCTTCATCCGTGCCTACCGACCCTACATCCGAGAGTCGTCGGTGTCTGTACCGTCCGGATCGGGGCCCTCCTTCAACAGCGAGAGCTCCGCCGGCCGCAAGATCCCCAATCGAAACATAAACAGCTCCGGACACAGGGCATGGTGGTTCCTCTACCGTCGATTTCCATAGGACTGCTGGGAGAGATGAAGTGGAAGCAGGGAGAGAGTGAAGCGAGTTAGGGAGGAGGGAGAAGGGAGAGCGACGCGACGAAGGGAGAAGAGAAGGCGTCGGCAGTCGTTGCCGGGAGTGAGAGGAGAGAGAGAGAAGAGAAAAAAAAATTTTCCTTTTCTGGTTCTAGGCCCCCCCCTTTCACGATGGTTCTCACGTTTTCTTTTTTAATCTTTTTTTTTTACATCCCCACACACACACGCATATATATTATTTTCAACTAACCTTACAAAATAAAAATGCCCCCTAAACTAATTAATTTAATTTAATTAATTAATTTTTTTTAAAAAAAAATCTTTTTAATGATAATAATAATTAATTAATTTTTTAAAAATTTTTTTAAGGGTCGGACGAAATTGGGTGTCAACACATGTAAAAGAAAGAAAAACAAACATTGTCTTCTAAAAGAACAAAGATGACTTCTAAAAGAACAAACATATCATTCTGAAAGAACAAACACTAGAAGATAAAAGAACAAGAAGTTTACAAAAACAAAGTCATGTATAAGAACAAACAGTGTATTCTATAAGAACAAACACTTAAGTAACAAAAAATAAACATGTAAAAGAAAGAACAAACATTTCCTTCTAAAAGAACAAAGATGCCCTTCTAAAAGAACAAACGTATCCTTCTGAAAGAACAAACATCAGAAGATAAAAACCAAGAAGTTTTCAGAAATAGGATTATGTATAAGAACAAACAGTGTCTTCTATAAGAACAACCACTTAAATGACAAAAATTAAACATGTAAAAGAAAGAAAGACAAACATTGTTTTCTAAAAGAACAAGGATGCCCTTATAAAAGAACAAACATATCCTTCTGAAAGAACAAACACTAGAAGGTAAAAGAACAATAATTTACAAAAACAAGGTCATGTATAAGAACAAATAATGCATTCTATAAGAACAAACACTTAAGTAACAAAAAATAAATATGTAAAAGAAAGAACAAACATTTTCTTCTAAAAGAACAAGGATGTCATTCTAAAAGAACAAACATATCCTTACGAAAGAACAAACACCAGAAGACAAAAACCAAGAAGTTTATAGAAATAAGGTCATATATAAGAACAAACAGTGCATTCTATAAGAACAAATACTTAAGTAACAAAAAATAAACATGTAAAAGAAAGAACAAATATCGCCTTATAAAACAACAAAGATGCCCTTCAAAAAGAACGAACATATCATTTTAGAAAGCATATAAAAGAAAGAACAAACAATGTATTCTAACAGAACAAACATGCTCTTCTAAAAGAACAAACATACCCTTCTGAAAGAACAAACATACTCTTCTGAAAGAACAAATACCAGAAGATAAAAGAACAAAAAGCTTATAGAAACAGGGTCATATATAAGAACAAACACTTAAGTAACAAAAAATAAACATGTAAAAGAAAGAACAAACAATGTATTCTAAAAGAACAAACATGCCCTTTTATGCCCTTCTAAAAGAACAAACATACCCTCCTTAAAGAACAAACACCAGAATATAAAAGAACAAGAAGTTTATAGAAACAGGGTCATGTATAAGAACAAATAGTGCATTTTATAAAAACAAAAACTTAAGTAACAAAAAATAAACACAAAAAATAAAGAACAAACAATGCCATGGTGTTATATATACATATATACAGAAGCAAAGTAGCAGTAGCGTATAGTAGTCTAATGCCATGGCGATTTCCAGCAGTCGTAGATAATCTTCATCATTGATTTGGTACTTATGCATCGTGTTTTTGGGCTTGGTCAGAGGATCTTTTTCTAAAGAGATTTATCTTGATTGGAATACTATGATAGACAACAATGCCAATCCGTTTCACTCCGGCCAACCGGTAAGCTAGTTAGCTCCCTTTTCTTCCTTCTCATGTTAATTTTATCCCAACAAGCCAGCTCCTTGTTTTAGCTGGGGTTTCTCGATATTGCTCTAACCAATATTTTTTAACAATTCTAGGATCCAACAAATTAATTAATTCCCCTAGTTTGACCAAATTGAAAACCTAGATTAGTTTCGTCGATCGGGTGTGTGTGTGTGTGTGTGTAGGGATTTCGGTAATCGATATTGATGACTGACATAGTAATGAGGAAACAATTTCATAAAAATTATAGCGCGTCCGTCGAATGATAATTTTTAATAAGTATGGGTTAAAGTGACAGTAGTAATATAATAGAAGGAAGGCTTATGACATAAGCCAGGTTTACGCAATCAGTACTCGAAAGAGATTATGTGAAGCCGGAACTCCCTGCTTGCAATAAAATTGTTTGCTAAATGACCAAGTTAACAAACTTAACTTCAAGATACAAGAGAAACCATTGCTCATTGCAGAATGCTTTATCAAATATCTCATAGACTGAATCCTTTCCTTTCCGGAGACTAGTCCAAGTAAAAGTTTAGCAAAAGGAAAAGAATTGGACCTGTCCAAATCTCATTTAAGTGTAGTATCAATGGAATAGCTGTAAATCACTCGAAAATAATTTTATATAAAGGAAAAGAATGGGACATGTCCAAATCTCATGGTCCAGTTATCCAGTCCAGTGAGGGGGGCAGATTCTGACAAGAACCTAAGAAATCGGTTAGCCACCTGCTTCATTAAATTTCAACATGTCCCAAATCGGTTATTTATTAATTACTCCACTCATTCGTGTTTTATTTCCCTTAAACAAAAACAAGTTCACACTGTGTCAGAATTTGTTCCATGCATGATCAATGCCTAATGTAACATGTCGATGTGGATCTTCCCATTTAGTCCTAAGATTTTTCTTTTTTATTTAAGTATTAAAATTTTTAATTTTTTATGCCTTAAAATTTTATAAGAAAAAGTTAATAATTTGTCATAATTTTATTAAAATGGGGTTATTGAACAGAAACACACGGAAGTGTACTATGAACTTTTTAAAAACTACTGCAAAATTTAAATTTACTTAAAGACAGTTATCCAGTATTTCAATTAAAACTTTAGAATGTCAATGTCAAAAAATTAAATAATTTTAGAATTAATTGTTTATATAGTTACAAAATATTGGTACTTATTTAGAAATGCGAAAAGTTTAAAGACTAACGTTTTCTAAAATTTCGATGTTTTAAGACTCTTTTGAAAAAATAAAAAGTTTTAAAACTGAAATAGAAAAGAAAAAATTACCAAGATCCCCCCTAAGGTTAGGTCGAACCAACACTTGTGTCACACATTTTTCAAATACCTACAGTTGCCTTCCTAATCTTCTTTCTTGGAAACTTTACCCCCTAACTTTCAGATCAATACAAATCACGTTACAAATCCTTCCACCTCCTCGCCCCCACCGTTCATCTTCTCCTAGCCACCATGTCGCTGTCCTCGTAGCCGTCCGGGTTGTGGCCGGAACCAAGCCGGACTTTCCTAGTTCTTCTTCACAGTAAGCCCTTCACTAACAGTGAAGTCGAATCGCGACCATGGGAAACAACAGATGACCAATTTCACCGTCAGTTTGTCGGAGGGAGACGCGGCTTCTTCTCTCTCTCTTCACTACCCAAATTCGTTCTAATTCACCCCCTCTTCTTCACCTATTTTCCCAACTGGCACGATTCGCCCCCTCTTCTCCTCTTCTTCTCCCTCTTCACCACACCCGTAACTTAGCCCCAACACTCAATTTTGTCTGCCTCTGCTCCGATGGGGGGACTTGATTTCGTCTGCCTCTGCTTGATTTTGTTGGATTTGAGCAGATTTGGCTTGTCGTTTGTTCACTCGTGTCATGCCGCCTCCTCCAATTCCGATTTTCGATTCGAGCAGATTCATTTTTTCTTCACTTCTTGTAAAGTTGTAGAATGGGGATTTTACTATTTTTTTCTTATGCCGAGCAATCAATTTACAGCGCTTTATACTATCAGAAAACAGGACTTAGAATCCTGGTTGAACTGTACTTAGAATCCTAGTCGAACTATAACTTGGTGCTCAAGTAAGCTACGTATTCAATACAAAATACAGCAGGAATAGGACTGTTATATCCTAGTAGAGCTCTAATACCCCCTCTCAAGTTGGTGCGTGAATGTTTTGAATGCCCATCTTGAACATAAGATGCTCAAATTGCTCTCGACTTAGAGCCTTAGTGAGTACATCCGCTCGTTGCTGACTGCTGGCAACATGAACTGCTTCAATATCACTGGTTTGTATTTTTTCTCGAATGAAATGGCAGTCTATTTCAATGTGCTTAGTGCGCTCATGGAAGACAGGGTTCTTTGCAATATGGATGGCTGTCATGTTGTCACAATGGAGTTGCATGGGTGTGGTTTGTTGAACCTTGAGATCCTTGAGCAAGGCCTTCAACCATATGAGCTCACTTATGGCTGAAGCCATGGCACGGTACTCGGCCTCAGCAGAAGATTTTGAGACTGTAGATTGCTTCTTAGACTTCCATGATATTGGCGCATCACCAAGAAAGGTGATATAACCTGTAGTGGACTTCCTTGAAATGGGACATCCCGCCCAATTAGAATCAACATATGCATGAACACTCAGTTTACCTTTTGCTGGAAAGAACAAGCCAAGGCTCGGTGTCCCTTTTAGGTATCGAAGAATATGCATGACACAGGCGAGATGAGCGAAAGTGGGCTGTTGCATGAATTGACTCAGAAAATTAACTGAGTAAGTGATATCTGGACGAGTAATCGTAAGATAAATTAGTTTTCCAATTAGTCTTTAATACGGTCCGGGGTCATTCAGCATCCTTTCTTCTTTTGAGGCCAAATGGTGTTGTTGTTGTAGGGGAACCCGAGCAGGTTTGCAACCAAGCATACCTGCTTCCTTAAGAATATCCAATGTGTATTTACGCTGAGAAAGAGAGATACCCTTGGGGGATCTAACAGCTTCAAGACCGAGAAAGTATCTCAACTTCCCTAGGTCTTTAATATGAAACTCCTTATTCAAGTAATTCTTTAGCCTTTGTATCTCTTCATGATCATTACCTGATATGATCATATCATCAACATACAATAGCACGGCAGTAAATGTGGTACCTTTTTGTAAGGTGAACAAGGAGTGGTCTGCTGTTGATTGCGCAAATCCATACTTCATGAGAGAGTTGGCAAATTTTTCAAACCATTGCCTTGGAGCCTGTTTGAGCCCATAGAGGGATTTCCTGAACTTGCAAACACGATCATCCCTTGGTTTCAAGATTCCTGGAGGGGGAGTCATGTATATTTCTTCATAAAGATCTCCTTGCAGGAAGGCGTTATGCACGTCCATTTGGTGAAGTTCCCAGCTTTTTTTTGCTGCTACTGCCAAAAGACATCTGACTGATGTAAGTTTGGCTACTGGTGCGAACGTTTCAACATAGTTTATGCCCTCTTTTTGAGTGAACCCCTTAGCTACAAGTCTTGCTTTGTAGCGCTCAATGCTTCCGTTTGATTTGTACTTTATCCTGTACACCCATTTTGAGCCAACTGATTTTTTTCCATCGGGAAGATGTTCAAGAGTCCAAGTTCCATTATCCTCAAGGGCTTTTGCTTCAGCCTTCATGGCATCTCGCCAAAGGGGATTTTTGACTGCCTGAGCATATGTTTGTGGTTCCATTTGAGAGGAGATAGCTGCAATGTAAGCTTTGTATTCTGTACTCAATTGAGTGTAAGAAAGGTAACTTGAGATGGGGTATCCCTTACCTGAGGCAACTGTGTTGGCATCAGTTGTAATGAAAGATGACTTATCTGCGTTCGGGAGATCACATACATATTCATTTAGGTATGAGGGTGGCTTTCTTGACCTTTGGGGTCGGTTTTCTTTTAAGACGACACAAGGGTTTGAAAGGTCAGATTCATGCGAATTTTCAGGTTGTGGCTCTTGATGGTTTGGCATTGTTTCTTGTTCCTCTACATTTTCAGTACCAATGTGTGTGGCTTCTTGAGGTGGTTGGACTCGTGGCATATTTGACTTTTGGAAGGGAAATTTATTTTCAAAGAAAACCACATCTCTAGATACAAATAGCTTTTGAGCTTCCATGTCCCATACCTTGTAGCCTTTTTGGCCTGGTGGATAGCCTAGGAAGACACATGGTTTCGACCTAGCTTCAAACTTGTCATTGGTTCGATGGTGAACATAGCATAAGTAGCCAAATACTCTTAAATATTCAAGAGACACTGGTTTTTCGAGAAGGACTTCAAGAGGGGTTTTGCCACAAAGGTTTGGAGTTGGAGTAAGGTTTATCAAATATGTGGCTGTTTGTACGCACTCCCCCCAGAATTTAAGGGGTAAATGAGCCTGAAAGCGAAGGGCCCTGGCAACTTCCAATAGGTGTCTATGTTTTCTTTCCACAACTCCATTTTGTTAAGGGGTTTCAACACAAGAGGTCTGAAGACATATTCCTTTTTCGTGCAAGAAGGAGAGCATGGGTCTAGCTTTGAACTCAAGGGCATTATCACACCTGACAGTTTGAACAGTTTTATTGAAGCGGTTCTTTATCATTGCATAAAAGGAGGTAAACCAAGTAAGCATCAGACTTCCTTTTTAAAAAATAGGTCCAAGTACAACGACTATGGTCATCTACCAAAGTAAGGAAATAATGAAAACCTGACAATGTAGGAGTTTTGTAAGGCCCCCATATGTCCATGTGGACTAGATCAAAAACAGACTCAGACCTACTTAAACTTTTTGGAAAGGACTTTCTTGTTTGTTTTGCTCTAAAGCACATTTCACAAGGCTCGGTTTTGTCCCTATAAGGTACTTTAGAGAGATATGGAATGAAAGAGAGCTTATCTAATGGTGCATGACCTAAACGCTGATGCCATGTTTCATGGGAAACCTTTTTGTTGGCTGAAGCAATGAATGATGTCTTGATCTCCTGAAAGTAGTATAGGCCATCTTTCATCTCACCCTTGCCAATCAGTTTCCTCGAAGTCAGGTCCTGTAGTACACAAAAAGTAGGGAAGAAAGTCACTGAACAGTTAAGTTGTTGAGTGATTTTGCTAACTGATATCAGATTGCATGTGAAAGAAGGGATGAAAAGGACGTCATTCAGTTTTAAATGGGGTGACAGGCTGATTGCCCCATAAGCCTTCACAGGCAAGTCCGTGCCATTTGGGAGTTTAACTACATTTGAGCTTCTTGTAGATTTCATATTTTCGAGCCACTGATTATGATGAACCATATGTTCAGATGCTCCACTATCTATCACCCAATCTGATTTTTGCTTACCAACGAAGTTCACATGACTTTCATGTTTTTGTCCCGAGATCATCGCAAGGATTTGCTCTATTTGAGCCTGAGTGAATGGCATTTGATCTTGCTTGGCATTGCTGGTACTGACCTTGTTTGCTAGAGATCGCCCATCCTTTTTCCAGGTTTGTTGATGTTTCCTCCTAATTTTTTCTTTCCTTGCCACCAATCTGGATACCCAATGAGTTCGAAGCATTTTTCTGGATCATGACCGCTCTTCCCACAGTGCTTGCAAGGTCCATTTGACTCCCTCTCTAAGGTGTTTCTTCTTGCTGCAAAGGCAACTTCTGTTGTAGGTGCCCTAAGTGTTGCTACACTTAACTGTCTTTCTTCCTTTACTACGAAGGCATAGGCTTTGTTAATAGATGGGAGCGGCTCTATATTCAGGATTTGCGATCGGATAATACTGAATTGATCATTTAAACCCATGAGGAAGTGATGTAGCTTCTCGTTATCTCTTTCAGCCACCATCTCCTTAACAGCGCCACAAGTACATGGAGGAATCTTGCTGTAGGTGTCGAGTTCATCCCAAAACTCCTTCAGTTTGGTGTAGTAGACAACTACAGACATTTCTTTTTGTTGCATGAGAACCAACTCTCTTTTCAACTCATGAACCCAAGGAGCATTGCCTTGTGAGAACCTGTCTTCCAGTTCCCGCCACATCTCTCTAGCGGTGTTAGCATAGGCAATGCTTCCATGCAATTCAGGAGCAAGAGAGTTGAAAATCCATGAGATCACCATAGAATTACATTTTTCCCAGAGATTGATCTCTGCCTCATCATCTCCAGGTTTCTCCATTGAGCCATCAACGAAGGCTGTTTTATTTTTTGCTCGTAATGCATTCAACATGGCACGACGCCATGTGGGGTAGTTGTCTCCCTTCAATTGGCAGAACACCAATGTGATTCCAGGTGAGTCGGAGGAGCTAAGGTGGTAGGGAGATGTTGGATCGTTCCCAGAACTCGGAGGGCCTCCTCCACTGCTGCTCGATCCTCTTCTGTTGTCTGACATTCTCAGTCAGCTAGGATTGTCAACGTCAACGGAAGTTTGATTGGAAGAATTTTGGGATCAGGCGAGTCGCCTGCTCTGATACCATGTAAAGTTGTAGAATGGGGATTTCACTCTTTTTTTCTTATGCCGAGCAATCAATTTACAGCGCTTTATACTATCAGAAAACAGGACTTAGAATCCTGGTTGAACTGTACTTAGAATCCTAGTCGAACTATAACTTGGTGCTCAAGTAAGCTACGTATTCAATACAAAATACAGCAGGAATAGGACTGTTATATCCTAGTAGAGCTCTAATACTTCTTCGCACCCATTTTTTATTTCCGTTGACAATGTCTGAGATTCGAGAGAAGAAGGGCTTGGCGGTGACAGAGACGAGAGGGAGATGGGGAGATGGGCTCAGTGGCGACAGCGAACGAGGGCGACTGTTCATGTCCTCGCCGCTCTCGGCGACCATTCTTGATCCCGATGCGATCCCTCCTCGCCGGCCAGCCATCAACGACACTCATGTCACTGCCCCGCACGGCGGTTTCCTCTGGTTGATTCATTCCAAATTCGCTCATGTTTGATTGTTCGCTCGAGCAGCGGATGAAGATGGGGAGACAGGGAGACAAATCTGGGATTGAACCGGGACTAGGAGTTGTAGAGATGGGGAGAAAGTTATTGGTGGGATGGGTACATTTGAGGGTAATGGTTAGGTTGTTAGATGAAGAAGTTTGTGGGGCAAAGTTCTGTAAAAGAAGGTTAAGAGGGTAAAATCAGATTTTCCTCTTTTTCAGTCTAACGGTGAATGAAGGTGTTAATATTTTAAGGAGTAACTGTAGGTATTTAAAAAATGGGGGATACAAGTGTATGTTCGACCTAAGCTTAGGGGGGTCCTAGTAATTTTCCAATAGTTATGTAAAGTCTTAGGTACATATTTATTATGTAAATCATTTATTTATTCACAAGGGCTGAAATTTGAAATGTTATTTAAGGAAAAAAATGAGTTATGTACAATCCCATCTTATAAGCAGGCTAAACTAACTGGGCCTAAACAAAGTATCAGAGAACCGCATATTCACAAGGGCTGAAATTTGAAATGTTATTTAAGGAAAAAAATGAGTTATGTACAATCCCATCTTATAAGCAGGCTAAACTAACTGGGCCTAAACAAAGTATCAGAGAACCGCATAACTGCACTTTTTTTCTCCTTTTTTCTTTTTTTTTGTTAAAGTACCAAATACATGTTGCTTTCTACTAAGCAGTTCTCAAAACCTTCATATCTAATAATGTAACCATACATGGTAAGTGGCAGTAAATAAATCATTATCCTTCCATTTTCCTAACTGTAGTGTTCTATTTTAGCTCAAACTACTTACTCATTATGATTATGGCGATCATTCTTCAAAAATTTTGAAGTGCATCTAGGTGTTTTTGCATGTACAAGATGGCATTTGGGTTCATTTAGTTTTAGATTTAAAAGGAAATTTGAATTAATTAGGATAAATTCCCAATTTTTGTGATAATTTCACTGATTTTTTTTTTACAAATTAGTAAATTTGGTAATTATCATTTAATTCGTGTAATTTTCTCTCTCCCACCTGTATTCTTTTTTCGCTTTTCGTCTTGATTCTAGTTGTCCCCCTTCTTTATCTCTTCGCTCCTCTCTAAAACTCCTAATATATAGCTTTCTAAATAACAGATCTTCTTAATCTATTGCTACCTTATTCGTTTCATGGGTTTTTCTATTCAAGTTTTGCTTCTCTAACTTGATTGATTTGTTCCGCAACTTGTGTGTTTCTCTATGATCGCAAAGGGTGACAACAGCAATGATTTCGAGTGAAGAATGCCAAGATTTGTTTTGGCAGTATGTCATGAGGACACGAAATCTATCCAGATTTCCACAATTCATACGTTGTTCAAAGGGAGATGATGATGCGAAGTTGGAATGAAAAGTAGTTGAAGGCAAAAAGGCGAACAGTCGTGGTTCGGATGATGATTTGACGAAGAAACAGAAAATGCATATGATTCTGGATTTTTTTAAAATAACACAAACATATATATGGTATTTGTATCTTTCTGGGTTTTTAATGTATGCTTATGATTTCCAAAGAACACATATATTTATGTATGTTTTTGGATTTTTTTTTAACGATTCTAGTTTGTAAAAGACACAAATATATATGTATAATTTTGAGTTTTGTTTGTATGATTCTCATTTACAAACAAAACACAGATACTTATAAATGCTTTTGAGTTTTGTTTGTATGATTCTGAGTTTTATATGTATGTTTCTGAATTATATTTGTATGTTTTAAGATTTTATTTGTATGATTCTGGGTTTTATGAGTTTCTATTATATGAAATTGAATATTTTTAAAAAAGTCTAACAAAGACTCTCTAAATATGAAACTGAATTCTTTAAATATTAAACTGACAACTAATTGTATGAAACTAATATCTGAATGTATACCACTATCTGAACACATTTGATTATGTGAAAAAATTGAATGACTAAAACTATTTTAAATAATTACCATATTTATTATATTATATTTATTTGTTTCATTAGTATTACCTTTTCAAATGAAATCAAATTCAAAACTTTCCCATAGTTAAAAATTTGAATAAGGTTATTATTTTTCATAAATATAACAATTAAATATGACTTATTCTAAGAAATAAAAGTTACAATTTATACTTAAAAACTAATGAAATCCTAATAATGTCTGGTTGGTACTTGTGCACCTAGATGCAAAGTTTCAAGTCTTATCATTCTTCAAACTTCAAAGGGATGAGACTAGCTAATACATGATAAGAAGAATCGCATTATAATAGATTACTACTAAAATATATTACAAGTAGCTAGATTACTACTAACCTCACATTTTTTTTCTAATTGGAACTAGTAAAACCAAAAGTTTTATTTACATCTACAGTCAAGCATTGTTTTACGCTGAAATAAAACTGCGAAAAAAGTTGGAGAAAATGACAAGTAAGGAAGCTAAAATTTTCATTTTTCACGACCCATGAACCGAAGTCTAGTCACCGTAAAAATCAGGAATCCCAGAAACAGCCCAGAGCCGTCGATTAAACTCGTCCCGCAAATAATCGGGCACGAACGGCGTCCGACAAAGCGGACACGTGTCCCGATCCTGCTCCATCCAACGGTCCAGACACCCCCTGTGGAACACATGCCTACAGTTGCTCAGCCACCGGACGTCCTCCGCGCCCTGGAACTCGTACAAGCACACAGCGCACGTCTCCGGCAGCCCCGCCAACTCCTCGAACTTCAGCACTGGAAGGATCTCCTGGATCAACACGGCAGGTACAGACGGGCGATAGGGAATACGGGTTGGGGTTGCGGCTTCCGGCTCATTTGCGAGGAAATCGGAGAGTCCCACGGTGCGAAGGAGCGAGAGAATACGAGTTCTTACGATACCGAGGAAGAGAAACGCGTAGACGAAGAGTTTGGGCAAGAAAACTTCGGTGTACCCAACCGGAAAACCCATATTATATCCAGCGGAGTGGCCGGTTTTGCAGAGAGATTGTTAGGGAAAACGAATCTGCTTTTCGGCTATTAGTGGTTTGTTAGTGTAACTCGTAAGCGAGCAGTGCCACTATTAGTCTATTATAGGCAACAAAGTGGGGAGAAGGCGTTAGAGTCACTGGCTGTGACAGTCGGATATGCTTTTTGATTTGATTTTATTTTTTTGTTTCCATTTTTTCCCTTCTATTTGAGGGCCTCCGGCGGGTTGGGTTTTAGGGTAAGACACTTGCAGCCCACTCATCGAACAGTACGTTTCCCGTCACACTCAGATTCCTATTGGGGTGATAGAACAGAAATGTGAAATCACGCATCTGTGATGTGCTTCATTTAAAATTTGAAATCAAGCATCCGGCCGGATCTCATAAAATCTGGCATAGGTTTCATACCCTGCGCAGATGACAAAAATCATTTTTTTAATCAGTCTTTTTCTTCTAGTGGTTTAGTACGTAGTATTCTAGCAAATCTTGATAGTTAAGGGCCTTAAGGATATTTTCCAAACAATTTTGGTGAAAATACACATTCGGTCCTAAAACTTTGACACATTTCAATTTAAGTCTTAAAGCTTTTGGAGTTTCTATTTGAGTCATAAAACTTTTGAAACATGTAAATAATTAATCCTCAAGCCTTAGTCACTTGTCATGAGGTTAACTTTATGAATAATTATTTATACGTTTTGCTAGTTTTGGGACTCAAATAGAAACTTGAAAAGTTTTAGGACTTAAATATAAAAGTTGCAAAACATTTAGGACTAGAAGTGATCTTTTCCCCTTCGACTTGAAAAGAAAAAATATACAAGTAAAAGTTTCTTATAATTTTTTAATTTCCATTTGAGATTTTTTTATCATAATCTTTTAGGTTTACAAATTTTAAAAATAAAAAGCTAAAAAATACATTTTTTTGCAAAATAAAAAATTAAAAATGCTTTTTGAATATCTTAAAGGATGATTAAAAGTTTCAAAGAACAAAAGATATCAAATATGTTTAGTTATTAGAAAATAATCGCTACCGAACTCATACAGAAGTAAAATGCTTATTAATGGGTTTGAAAAATTTTCAAAATGATAAATAAAATAAACATCAACAGAACAAAAGACGGGAAAAGACCACTTTTAGTCCTAAATCTTTTGAAACTTTATAAATTTCAATTTAAATCCTAAAACTTGCAAAATTTGTAAACAATTAATCCTAAAGTTAACCCCAAAATATGTGGCCAAGGGTTTAGAACTAACTATTTACACATTTTTTAAAGTTTTAGTACTCAAATAGAAACTCATAAAGTTTTAGTCTTAAATAGAATAGTCACCAAAGGTTTAGGACTAAATGTGTTATTTCTCCAAAAAAATTAATTACAGCTTTAATTCAAGCAAATTTTTTTGAAAAAAGTAAATTCTTGCGTGTGACTGGTGCAAGTGTTCCTTTAGATAAGTTAGTTGTTCTTTCTCTATAAAAGAAAAAAAAAAGTTGGGTAAATTACATTCATTGTCCCTAAACTATCCCAATATTGCTTAATCATCTCGAAACTATAAATTTGTTGCATCAATCATTCTTAAACTATTAAATTGTTACACTCATCATCTTGCCATTACTTTAGTTGTTAAAAAGTAATGGAAGTCGGGGAAAAATTGCACAGTTAGTCCTAAAACTTAGGAAATTTTGCTATTTGAGTCCTAAACTATTTTATTTAAGACTTTTAAGTTTTTTTCTTTTTTAAAGCATTTTTGTCTTTTTTTTCCTCTTGTTTCTTGGAAATTTTTTTGTTGATTTATCGAAGCACCTATATTAATCATTTTTAGGATTTATGGGACATTTTTTTGTTGATTTATCAAAACATCGAAACAAAAGTTTGTGGCTCTGTTTTCTTGCCATAGTTCTAGTTCTTCACACTTCTTTAGTTGGGCCAGTGGTTGTGTTTTGTTTGTATGCCTCTATTTCTTGAGCCACATTGGTTCAATTTTTAGAAATAGAAGAGGGTCTGTTGTTGAAGAAGCGAAAGAAGATGAAGACTAGGGGTTGATGGGCCTATGGGAAATAGTGTTGTTTCTTCTTCTATTATGTGCCGTTGCAACTTCACTTAGCGACAAAGGTTCTATTGTTTGTCTTTCTACTTTGATCTTTGTTTTTTTTTCTCCTTTGTTGCATTTCTTCTGGGTTTGGAGGATTTTTTAAATTTTATTTGATGTGTTGTCTTTCTTTCGATGCTCCAAGATTTCTAGTAGAGAAGGTCCATCTTCAATTGTAGATTTCTAAAGAACCTAGGACTTATCGAAGAACCCATAATTGATCGATCAAATAATGAGATTCTATTAATCCTTTCAATGAGAACCAAACTATCCCTTAAAACTTGTTTCTAATTGTAAGTTTCTATAAGATTTTCAAATCACTTCACCATAAAACTATTTGTGTGTGCTTCGTGTGCACATGTTTAGGCTCCTATGTTATTGTATCTGATTATTACTAACTTGATAAACTAACCAAAAAAATTCCCAATAAGCAAGGAAAAAACAAGACAAAAAAGCCTTAAAAAGTAAAGACTTAAAAAAATCAAAGTGATGGAAGCTATGTAAAAATTGAAAGGAATTGTAATCTGAAATAGAAAAAAAAAATAGAACTAACAATATATATATGTTTATAGTTTTAACCCAAAACTAGAAAATTGTAAAGTTTTAGGACTCAAATAGAAAAGTTTCTTATGTATAGGACTAATTGTGCAATTTTTTCTTTAATTTCCATCACTTTTTAATGTCTAATATAATAGTAGGATAACAAATGTAACAATTGAATAGTTTGAGGATATTGATGCATCAATTTATAGTTTCAGGACGATTAAGCAATATTGAGGATAGTTTAGGGACAATGAGTGTCATTTACCTAAAAAAAGTTAGTTATTCTTTTATTAATTCTTTTTTGTATGATAAGTAAATAAAATCAAACTAAAAAATACAGAAATTGACAGGTTTTGAAATTGGCTTTTTCATTCTATCAAGCAAAAAGGAAGAAAAAATTTAAAAGATGATGAGACTTGAGACATTTTTTTTTTTGTGTGTAGTAAACTGAAGATGTTTAAGCCTTCAAGTAGTAGTAGTACTAGTAGGTACAGTATATAGTCTATGTTAAATGTATTCTACAAGTATTTTTTAGGCAAAAAAATATTTTCATAACTTATGACTTACTAGATTTTTTTTATCTTCTCAAAGATTATAAAAAAAAAACATGGAACTAATATGAAATTCATGCTTTCTACTAAATGAATATGGAATTTGAATGTAAAATGATATAAACTTAGCTAAAAAAAATAAACATGAACAGATAAAAGACCAAGAAATTAAGTCAAAGGAACAAACAACTACCAATAAAAAGCCACTATTTTCTTTAAAATAGTAAGCAGTGATAAATAAAAGAATATGAAGTTGACACAAAAGAAAAAACACAATTACTAACAAGAGAACAACTATTTTCTCAAAAAGAACAAGTAAGAAGTGATGAAAAGAACAAACATGAATTGAACTAATAAAAAATAAATATATACTAATAAAAGAACAAACAACTACTAATAAAAAAATAAATTGCTACTATTAAAAGAACAACTAGTTTCTCTAAAAGAACAATTGGGAACTAATAAAAAACAAATAATTCTTCGTAAAAGAACATAAAGTTGAGTTAAAAGAATAAATAGGTCATAATAGCATAATCATCACTATTTTATCTAAAACAACAAATAACCACTAATAAAGGAACAACTAGATCCCCCAAAATAACAATTAGAAACTGCTAAAAAATAAATATCTAGTAGTTGAGCCAAAAGAATAAATAGTTATTTTTTTCTAAAAGAACAAATACCACTAATAAAAAAAATAATTAGTTTCTCTGAGAGAATAAGTAAAAATTAATAAAAGAATAAATAATATCTCAATTTTTTAGTATTTAACTGTTTGTTTTGTTTTGTTTTCTTTTTCTTTTTTAATGTTTACTTTCTTGTGTTAAGTTTCAGACTTCTTTCTCGGACATTCTGGAGAGAAAAAATAAATTAGTGCAAACAATAAAATAAAAATTTTAAATCAAAGCAAACAAATGAAATTAGAACAAAACCAAAGTCAAAACTTGTGTACAAAAAAAAAAAAGACAAAATACCTAACTTCGCCCCTAAAGTTTTATCCAACATTACAAATTTCCCTAAAATCTATTTTTTTTTTCTCTCTCTTCCACCATCCTCTCCCTTCTTCCCCTGTCTCTCTAATGAAACCAAGCTCTCTCTCAGCATTTTCATCTTCCTCAATGAGAAAACTATATTTACCTGCGATTTGAAGAAATCGATGATACTTGGCATCATTGAGATCTAGTCATGTGGAAGATCAAACGCCCAACTCAATGAGATCAAAGAACTTGACATTGAATCAAAGTTCGATGACAAACAATTGAACACCCAGAATAAATGAACTTGAACAACCTCAATATCAAATCTTTGGTTTTGTTCATGATCCAATTTGTTCGCACCTCGGAAATCTCCAGATTTGTTTGCGATCCGATTTGTTCACGGCTACTGCTGTTACTTGTTCACGGGGAATACTCTGATTCGTTCATGTTCTAATTCGTTCACTAGTGGTCTGTGTCTGTTTTCGAAATCGGCAAGCGAATCGGCTCCCAGTCCCGGCAAGCAAATCGGCTCTGATTCCGATGTTCTCTTCCGTATGCGCTCCCATTCCCAGCATGCAAATTGACTCCAAGTCCTGGTGAGCAAATTGGCCAACCTCCACTCCTGGCGAGCAAATCAAATCCCAGTCCTAAACCGCCACATTAGCTTGGCTTTTCATCCGGGTTTGGCTCTACCAAATGAAGTTGTTCCGCTTATAGTGGAAAAATTGTTGGGGAATTTAGGGAATGGTGAAAATTTTCATCAATTTGGATGGGAAAGGTGAGAAATTGTTGGGGAATTGGTTAGAGCTAGAGATTTTGAGAGCAAAATTTTGTGCTGATGGAAAGAAGATGGTTATTTCACTCTATTTTTTTAGTTTAGGGATTAGTGTGTATAAGAGCCTATAGTTTAGGAATGAAATTTTGTAATTTATCATTTTAATTAGCCATGTTATCAACACAGTTAACGGAATATTCCAAATTTTGATGAAATATTCTGTCCATTAACACAAAGGATGGCTCATTTATCTACATTGCAAACTTTACTTGTTAATATCATAGCCCACAAAAACTAACATGATTTTTTTAATTACAAAAAAACTTTAGTAGCTGATGTCTGTTAAGGTGAAAAATTGAGAGGTTTTTGTGTTTCCTTGAATTTCGCTATGTTTTGGTCCGGTTTCCGACATTTGTTTTGCTGCAACCTTACACAAAAATAAAAAAAGAAACTTGCAGAATGTTTATGAACCAATGACATAATTGACTAATTCATAAGAACTTGAAATAAATTTTCATTTTTTATATAATAGGAGGATGACTTATAGTATAAGTCAGGCTCACATAAGTTTTACTCTTTAATTGAAGAATTGTTTAACTGGCCACGATGAGGGATTAATATCATCATCGTCATAGTTGTTGTTATAGTATACTATTGTTATAATCAATCATTACTGATGTGAAAATGGTAAATTATACTTTTCCTCCTAGGTTTGGTACTGCTATAATTACACTTACCCAAGCCTCAGTTTTACATATATCAAAGTTTTAGAAGTTTAATTTAAGTTATTTGGTGACTATTCACTATATTTAAATAGTTCAATAATTTTTTAATCGATAATGGATATTTAATTTTTCTTTCCTGCAATTACATGAAAAAAAATTTTCTATTGAGAGAGGCAAAAAGTAAAAGGTATGAGAGAGTTCCCAGACTGCTGGTACAGGTAAAAGTGTAATGAATATTAAACTTGGGAAAGAAAGTATAATAGATCTCACTTGAAATCATGTGGCAAAAATCATGAATAAAACCTCATACTTATGACTGACTTTAAACATGTCACCATTATTTTTTCAAGGTCATTTTTTCAACTTCCCCAATTTTTTTTTACCGAGGTTATCATAGTTGGATTTTTACCTTGAGGCATTTGGATTCTTCTACAGACGTTAAGTCAAAAAATCATACGATTTCACCAAAAATATCTTAGAATAAGATGAAAAAAAAATATAATCATCCAAATTATTTTAGAAAGTTCATATTACGCAATATTTTCACTTACTGATACTATAATACCATAAAGAAAGTATCATGCTATAAATGTACAACATAAGAAAAACAAATTATAGAATCCACGGTTCATAATAAGGAGTTTATGCAGATGAATATCTTAATGATCATAGATGACTTGTAACATCACGACCAATGCTAGTGTCAATAATATCTTTTTTAAAGTTCATTTATTCATTTTATTCTCTTACCATTTCATCATTTGAGAAGCCAATCTCATTTAGATAAGCAATTGCACCATCATTGGCAATTTCTTCAACTATATCTACATCTATATAATTTTGATAACTAATGTTATCAAGCTCATAATGAAGGAGATCAGTCAGGCCAGACAAAGAGCCCAAGAAAAAAAACATAGATTATTTGTTTCTTTAGTTATCTTTAAATTTCATTTTTTTTTTTACTTTAAAGCCGTTATATAAAGATTAATTGAGGAATAAATTTATATATTTTTTGGCTTACTATTTTTTTTAGCGCATTTTAGCAAATATGATCTAATAATGTACAAACATAAAGTCTTACCATTTATAAGTTTCTAAGGTTATATCAAGACTCTTAACGTTTTTATCTACATATAAGTTTCTACAAAGACTTGCCATAGTTTTTTACTTTTATATTCTTAGAAACGTAAGTATATAAGAATAGGTCCAAATTTTAATGACCATATTTTTACCAACTAAAGATTAGTTGAACTCTAGGTTAGAGCTTTCTTCTTTCATCTTTTATGGCCTCTCTTCTGTATCTGCTGGAAATTTCTAGTAGCTTACTCTCCTTTTTTCAACTTACATTGTAATTATTTTCATCTCTATGCGCTTCAACTTCCTGCTTCCTCCAACAAAGAAGAAAATTTTTGTGGATCCCTAACTTTGAATTCACAAGTCATTCTAATTTTTAATTTAGTAATTGTTTTCAAGTAAATTTCATAAATTGTTCATAACCTTTACTTATTGTTTTCTTTTAGTCTCTAACCTATTGAATGTTTTATTTTAGTGTTAAACCTATTAAAAATGTGCCATTTTAGTCCTAAATCTATTAAAAATGTTTCATTTTGGTCATAATTTGATGAAATTTATTAACTTAAAGTATTTGTCTAATAACAATTCTTTAGATCATAATTTAAACTATCTGGTAACTATCTTACATTAAATTTAATCTGTATAATAATTATTTTATAGTTAATGAAAATTTTAAATCATTTTTTGCTCTCTCTGTAAATTGAACTCATTTCATTCAGAAAGAAAAAACTACTAATTTAAATTGTCTATTTACTATAAAAGATTAAACTATTTAAATTTACTGGAAGATAGTTTATTAAAATTTTAAAAGTTTCTGTCAGACAATTATTTTAAGTTGGTGAATTTATCTGATGAGAGACCAAAATAAAATAATTTTAATAGGTTTAAGACCAACAGAACATTCAATAGATTAGGGACTAAAAAAACAATGAGTAAAGCTTAGAGGCCATTTATGTACAACTATTTTCATTTAATTCTATTTTTTTAAAATATTTTATAGTCGGCCCCATAGAATGAAACTTACTTCATCTAGCGTTATTACCTCAAGTGACAACAAGCTAACAAACTTGAGCTCTTCTACAGTCCTTAGCCCAGATTCAAATCTCCTTTTTTTCCTTTCTTCAACCCTTAACTATTTGTAATGTCTGATTTTGTGTACTAAAAGAACATCCACTTCCATCCAAACATATATAACTCCAAATCTTCTGAAAAAGCCCCTTCGTGCTCTAGAAGTGTGGGTAAAATTCAAATTTAGTCCATTAACTTTAAAAGTTGTCCTAATGTGGTTCCCTAATTCAAAAAGTAACTATTAAAGTCCTATAACTTAACTAGCTTATCCTATTTTAGTCCCTACCATCAATTTAGTCATTAGTTTAGACAGAAATTGCTTACATGGCATGTCAACAGCCACGTGACATTATATTTTTATAAAAATAAGTGACAAGACTGAAAGAATAATAGATATCAGGATAGAATTGACGTAAACAAATAATTCTAAGGACCTAAAACATACATGAAAATAAGTGACAAGACTGAAAGAATAATAGATATCAGGATAGAATTGACGTAAACAAATAATTCTAAGGACCTAAAACATACATTAACCCAGAGCAAGCCATCCTACATGACTCCGGCTATGATTCGGCGGTGGCAGCAGCGCCCGAATTTCCTAGGCAAGGCAAAGGTCAACGAGCCGAAATCGATAGGGAGAAAAAGGCTCATTGACTTGATTTTACTCTCCTACGCCAGCCGATTTGACTTTATCACGCCAAATGATCTCTTTTTCACCAAGCCGACATACACAATGGTTTTTTGACCAAGACCTAGCATCGAGTTTTGCCATCCATGCTTATTGGTCAAGCTCCGCAATGAGGGATAGGAAGACTTTTCGGGCAATGATAAAGAGGAATTAGAATCGGAAGAGGAATCAAACAATGAAGAAGAGGATTGGATGATGATGAAGACGATTTGGCGATGAAGAATAGGAATCGGACGATGATAAAGGGGAATCGAGCAAGGATGAAGAGGAGTCAAATGACAAAGAAGAGGAATCCGAAAATGAGAGGAATGCAGGCGGCGATGGGTATTGGCGGTGGTGAGATGGTGGCGGGGACGGTGAAGAGATGAGAAGGGGATGAAATTTGGATTAATCACTTTTTAAGTCTAAAAAAATATTTACCTTTATCAATTATACCCTAAGTTTTCATTGTTTCAGTCTTATCACTTTTGTCATAAAAATATGATGCCATGTGGCAGTTGGGATGCCATGTAAGCAATTTCCGTCCAAACTGACGCCTAAACTGACGGTAGAGATCAAAATAGGATATGTGAGTTAAATCTGGGGACTTTAATAGTCATTTTTTGAGTTAATGGACCATATTAAAATATTCCTTAAAGTTAGGGGACTAAATTTGAATTTAACCCTAGAAGTGTAATGATCCGTGATATGGGAAAAAGGGCCGGCTGGGCAGCAATTTCATAAAACAAGGATTAAAAGGCACTTTACAGGTTAATTAATTGTTCTATTGTTTCTAGGCAGTCGTCCAGCCATAGACACCATAGCCTCTAATCATTGTTTACGGGCAATATTGCCACAGGTGCAAGCGTGCAAGAAATTCTCTGGGCACAGTAATCAGCAGAGAATTTTACAGAAATTTTAATATGTTTAACATTTTGTACTTTTATTTTTAGCCTGTATTGGAAAAGTGATAAATAGACATCAAGAGGAAGGTGATGCTGGTAGTTTGACTCATATTTTCTTCATTTATGCATATAATATTATTTAAAGTTGGTTAAGGTGCTTTCTAAATCTTGAAAAAGATAGAAATTTTTTTATCCATATACTATTATATATCTCTTACATTTCCTAAACTTGTAAAGATGTTTTTGTGTACAAAAAAAGAAAAAACTACACACACACATATATATCATCATATGCACATATGTAAGGGGATGAATATTAGTTATGTTTGTATCATGGCATTTATGATTTTAATCAATTTTTAACCATCTAATGACATACCAAAAATGTAAAAAAAGAAAAGAAAAGAAAAACTTACAACGATGATTATGACTTTTTCATTGTGCGATTTAAATGCTTAGATAAAACTTGATCCTTCTGTATTATAGAGGCTAATATTTTGATTTAGATTCATTTGTTGGTGCCTTTGTCATGTAGCCGCATTTTAGGCTTTGCCCTTATCCTATCTTTATTCTAATCATATTAAGAAAAGTCCTTTACTAATTGCCTCTTTAATGTTCAATAGTTATGAATAGACAAAAAGGTTTAAAAAGATTCAAGTATATCAAGCGATCAATACTTCGATTTAAACTATATGTAATACGCACATTCAATATTTAAGTATTAATTTGGAGAGGATTAAAGGAAGTTGAAGCGCATAGAGATTAATACTTCGATTTAAAATCCCCTTTTATAATATAAGCCTATATTTTAAAAGTTAGATTAAAGAAAAAAAAACCTATTAATTTTGAGAGGATTAAAGGACGTGCAAGAGCCAAATAAAAATTGGTGGGGGTTGGCCAGGGGAAAGCAAAAGTCTCTGAAGTGATTGACAAATGTTTGCTGAAAGAGTACTTATATTGGTTTGCTTTACACATGTTAAAATTAATGCGAACCGTACGGAATGTCCGGGATTTAAGGTTTAAAACAAACTTTTCCTTTGTAGCTTTTGAATGAAATAGAATTTTTGGAAAAAAAAAGTTAAGCGTATATGCATTTTATATAATACAGGTTTAAATTATCTAAGTTGGGGCAAATATATAGCTACTTAGTGTTATATAGTTGATGAGTAAATTGCATAAATACTCTCTAACCTTTAATTGTCATTTCATTTTAGTTTATAACATATTTAATATTTTGTTTTGGTCATAAATCTATTAAAATTATTTAGTTTTGGTCCATCATCAGATGAAATTCATTAACTCAAAAATAACCATCTGACAAAAAGTTTTGAAATTCTAATTTAAATATGGAAAAGTTACAAAAACCCCCATGTGATTTGGTCAAACCTACAGTTTGCCCTCTCTATTTTGAGAAACCTACACTTTGCCCCCATGTTTTTTATACTGCCTGATAACAACTTCTGAAACTGTATTTAAACTCTACGATAATCATCTTCCAGTAATTTCAATCTGTCCAGTATTTTTTTTATAGTTAATAGAAATTTTAAACTATCAGTTTTTCCTTTATGTAAATGTACTTTCCCACTTGTAATTATATATCAGTATTTTTTAAAAGTCGGTTTGCTGTGAAAAAAATATCAAAAATCTTGAAATTACTAGAGCATTATTACCATATAGTTTAAATATAGTTTCAGAAGTTGTTATCGGGCAGTATAAAAAATATAGGGGGCAAAGTGTAGGTTTCTCAAAATAGAGGGGGCAAACTGTAGGTTTAACCAAGCCACAGGGGGGTTTTTGTAACTTTCCCTTTAAATATTCGGTAACCATCTTCCAATAAATTTAAGTAGTTTAATATTTTTTGATATCAAATAAATAATTTAAATTAATAGTTTTTTCTGTTGGAATAAAATAAGTTCAATTTATAGAAAGAAAAAAAAGATGATTTGAATTTTCTATTAACTATAAAAAAATTTATATACATTAAATTTATTATAAGACAGTTATCGAATAGTTTAAATTATAATTTAAAAATTTTTTATCAAATGAATATTTTAAGTTAACATATTTCATTTAATGAGGACCAAAATGAAATATTTTTAATAGATTTAGGACCAAAATGAAACTTTTTAATATGTTTAGGACCAAAACAGAATATTCAATAGATTAAAGACTAAAACAAAATAATAGTTAAAGGTTATGGATCATTCATACAATTTACTATATAGTTGATCAGATAAGTGTAGAGGAGGTCTAAGAAATGCTGTTTTTTCATTAAAAAAAAGCTATTTTAGCAAAAATTTCAAGGACCCAATTTGATCGGATAAAAAAGTATTTGCAATTCTACTTTAAAATTATGCAACACGGATGGAAGAACCTTATTTATGGCTAGGTAAAGCGGCTAAAGGTGAAGCCATTAATCCTAGGTATAGGGGAAAACTAACAAAAAGTATTTATCAACTTCATCTAGATGTACTGCTCAATAGCCGGCAGGTAAGATTTGGTTATGTTCAATGATTTTGCTTAGTATTCATTGTATTGCCCTTATTTGAGTTATAGAGTTGAGGTTAGACTTTTATTTATTCATTCTTTTATTTTGGCACTTAGAATTCCAGAGAGGGTTATAAGGAAAATTATCAAAATCTTCCCAAGATTCTCTTGAATCTACACTTTTATCTCCATTGTTTTAAATACCTACACTTGTCCCATGTAAAAGTTAACATCATGATTCATCGTTAGACCAAAAAGAAGAAAAATCTAATTTTGCCCTCCTAGCCTTGTTTCATAGAAACTCTTCTCCACAAACTTCTAGATCTAACGACCTACCTCTTGTACTCAACTAAACACATCCCATATACTTTTGCACTCTTTCCTCCAAACCTCTATCCCTCATCCTGCTCGTCTTCATCTTTTTCCTTATTTGACTTTGCTCACTACATAGTCGGAGTCATTGTTGGTGTTGGCTTTGTCAATTGCAAATGCAATCTCAACAAAACTAAAGATTTTTAGGAAAAAGAACGATCCAGTGGGAAAAACAAAGAGGGCTATGCTTTAGAGTAAAATCTAAATTTGGTCCCCTAACTTTAAAGATTGTCCCAAAGTGGTCCCTTATCTTCAAAAGTGCCTCTTAAAGTCCCTTACATCTCTTAGCTTGTCCTATTTTAGTCCATTATGTCAATTAAGTCGTTATCTTTGACAAAAAATGCCTATTTGGCACTTACTTTACCACATGGCATCCTCTGTCATAACAATAAGTGGCTAGAATGGAAGAACAAAAACAATAGGAAAAATTTGATAAAACACATAATTCTAAGGATTTGAAGTGACATTAACCCCTAATTTTTATCTTCCCCAAATCTTCTTTGATTCGAACTGGAAACATTGCCCGGCCTACCCACTGCCCATCGGAAATCCGCCTTGATACTCACTCAGCCACTCCCTTGTCATCCATCATCTCGCCGCCCTTTGTCTCTCCATCTACCCTACCACCATCTCTCCATCTTCCACGATACCCCTACAGTTCTCCCCACTAGTAACCACTCCTAATCGCCGATGACCCCAATTTTCACAATACCCATCCTCTCTCTCTCTCTCTCTCTCTTTCTCTCACTCTCTCTCTCTCTCTCTCCATGAAGTGATCCTTGTAGAGCTTCGACGCCATGAACTCAAAGAACAGAGTGTCAGATAACTCGGTCAGACTCTCGATTTTGGCGGTCAAGTCAAGGAAGGTAAAAACATTCAGCCAGTGATTTCGGACTCCTAATTTCGGCGGTCGGTCAAGAAAATCAAAAAATCTTCTTTGGCACAAAATTTTTTGGAAATTGAAGAATAGAGTAAGTAAGAAAAGTTCGTACGGTGATTTTGATTTTGATTTTGATTGGAGAAGTGGAGATGTGTTTAGTAGAGGACAAAGCCGGAGTTCAGTCAGAGGCCTAAGAAGCAGGTGGAGATTTGATGAGTTGTTGGCCAATATACATTTAAGTCCCTAATATTATTAGTTTGTGTCAATTTTAATCTAAAATTTTGTATTCTTTCAATATAGTCATTGATTGTTATGAAATAGGATGCCACGTGTCAGTTTGAATGTCACATAGGCTCTTTCCATTAGAAATAATAATTGAACTAATAGTAAGGACTAAAATAGGATACAAAAGTTGAGTTAGGAACTTTAATAATTATTTTAGAGTTAAAAAACATCCTTAGGACGACCTTTAAAGTTAGCAAACTAAATATGGATTTTACTCCCTTTGGTTCGATGTTCAGAGCTGGGAATGAAAGCAAGAGATGTGATGGAGAAGTGGGGAAGGAGAAAATTGCGAAAGACGAGGGGAGGAGATCGAGATCAATGACGTTCATCGAGACTTCACTGTCTCGCCAGCCCATAATTCGATTATGTGGGTTTCGATTCTACTCCCTTCTCTCCTTTCTGGACACAGGATTCGTGTGGGTTTTAATTCTATGGGTTTCTGGCTTCGTGGTTTTCAATTCTTAGCTGCCAGGCAAGGGTGCTCCGCCAAGGGAGAAGGAGAATTCAACCGACGCCGAAGCAATCTTCCTGACGCATAAGGAACTCGAAGAAAGTGTCCACTGAGGCCTCTCCAAAGCAAGAGATCAATTCCATCAATTCCTCGTCTAATGATTGAAACATTAAGTTCGATGGTGCTGCAGTGAGGAGACCCATCTATCAGAGCTAGACGGTGCTGCAGCGAAATTGAAGGAGAGGTAGAAAATTGGTGGCATTGCATGGGACTCCGCCATTTTTGTTGGGGGAACAGAGCTGTGGTGATTAGGACAGAGAAGCAGTGCGTCTGTAGCGACAACTGAGCCATAAATTTTGGATTTAGGTTTTATAATTTGAGAGCTTTAGGTTGGGAAGTTGCTGGGGTTTTGGTTCCTAGTCGTGAGGGATTGTTGTGACGGTAGGTTTCACGACAGGGACGGCAACAAGCACGAGAAGGACATCGAAGGAGAAGAGGAGGAAGACACGAAAGAGGCGAATGGGGAGGGAATGAAAAGGGGCAAAGTTTTAGATGGGGTAGCTTGTTAGATGTATAAGTTGTGGGACAGAACTTTTATGTTAGAAGGCTAGGAGGGCAAAGTCAGGCATTTTTTCTTTTCTTTTTCAACGGTAAATTACAATGTCAACTTTGCAAGGGTAAATACAGGTATTTGAAACAATGAGAATAAAAGTGTATGTTCTATAAAATCTTAAAAGGATTTTGGTAATTTTCTTAGAGTTAGAAGGTGAATCGTATTAATAAGTTTACCTAGACTCCAACCCCGCTCAACCTAAGACACTGGAACATAAGAAACTTATTACACATGTCAAAATTTGAACCTTGACCGACTACAAAAGTTAATGGGTATCATGCTAATTTGCTAAAAATTCATTTACTGGACTTTTATTTCAAATTTTATTTTAGGAAAGATTTTGCCATTTTGCTATCCAGGCCATTATCTTTATAATGTAAATGTTGTTAAGTTTTTTTTAATAAAATAAACTGTCCACTCAGCATGTTGTTTCTGAAAAAATAAATATTAAAATTTTACAATTTCAATTTGTTTCCTCTTTCATTTCAAGTTTGTTTTCTGCATTACTATCGCGTCAACCAAATGGCTTAAGTTCATCACAACTTCACATCCTTTTTCTGGCGGGGGCTTATTTCCTTTGACCCCTTACTTTGGATTATACTACCACAAGTTTTTGTCTTCCCTATTTCGCCTTAGAAAGAAAATTATGAGCCAATTCTTTTTAACTTAAATTAATTTAATTTACAATGAATTATTTCTATTTTATATTTTTTTATTTAAAACTTATAATTTTATTTAAAATTTAATATTATGTAAATGTAATAAATCAAATTAAATTGGTTCCAGAAAAAAAAATAATATATATATATAAATTAAATCATTTTGGATTAAGTTAATTTAAGTTAAAATAAGCAAAATATAGAGCCCAATGATTTGGGCCAAGGACCAGCCTGGAGCGATTAACTTGATTATCATCAAGCCTTTGCCACAGCCCATTTACATGATCTCTCTCTCTCTCTTTTTCCCCCCTTCCTTTTGGGACAAGAAATAAGAAGAATAAAAAAAAATAATAAGAAGAAGGGTTTAACATGACTCTTGCCTTGCAGTTATTTTCAGATTGAACTGGAAGTTGGTATTCTAGAAAGCCTGTTGGACACAAAATGAATTCAACTTGCTTGATCATTTGTGTGTTTGGTCATCAAATCGTGGATATTTTTATTGGATGCTCGATCATTTACGATGGATCTAATTATAGGTATGAGTCGTATGACTGGTTTCATTTACCCACACCTTTCTTTTAGTGAAGATATTGAATTTGGAATCTATATAAGTGTTTGCTTTACTAACCCAAGAATATACCTACCAGCTCTGTCTCTTATAGGAATGACAAGTTCATCTTGTGCCCTTCTGCTGGTCCTCCTCGATTGGTGTGGAGGTCCGTGTTGTTTTGGACAGATATTTGCAGGTCTTCTTTATAGTACTATTCCTGCCATGCCACTTGGTTTACACGAGAGGATAAGTTAACATTTCCTTAATTTTGCATTAAATAGGATGCCTCCGTTGTTTCTTGATTTTGCAATTTTGCCTTTCCCCTTCCCCTGCATATTCCACATATTTGTGGGCTTACCAAACCAAACACATACGTTTTGTGTTTTTCTACTCGTAGCGTGGATGCAATTATTTATCTTTATTTTGTATTATATACGTTTCAATCAAAGACCTTGCACGTCCACTTGCTATAAAGTTCTGGTTGAAGTAGTAAAATGGCACAATAACGACCGACCCAAGTTTACTCCATGGGACACATCTCAATCAAACATATAGTTGTACACAACAAATGAAGGATCCAATATTTTTCACCAGCTAAAACTGATAGACTCGTAATGTAAATTATCTGCCATACTTGATGATGAACAGATTCTTGCCACGTCCTGTCTCATCTTCTTCGGACCACAAACCATCACTCCAACACTTGTCCCTTTTAGCTCTGACAAGATCCCTGCACCCCAAAACATCAAACACTTTCATAAAACATTTTCTTCCTCCCACATTTGGATGCTCCATTTTAGACAAAAAAGAGTAATGAGAGGAAAGGGACATTGGCTTTTCAAAAACTTACTCTTCAAATCAGGCCTTTCTCTGTAGTGAACCTCCGTAGCTCCAACAAGAGACTCTTGGGGATGGCTTTCCAGTTCTCTATCAGCATCGTAGAACCTTGACTCAGCTGATGGCCCTGTTGGGGTCACTTCTTCAGTGTTAACTTGCCTGGCAGCTACTGCACCATATTTCCTCTTGTTCCAAAGCACAACTCCACCTGCCGTTCCAGCTATAGAAACACATAACAAAAACATATTCAAGACTGATCTAGAAGAGTTTGAGTACATGTTCTTGTTGTGGTCAATTGGGTAGATGTAGTAACGAGTAATGAGGCCCATTAACATGAGGAAGACAACAAATGATGAAGCTATGATTGCTCCAAGGCATAGCCAGCTGTTGGGGCCTAAGATTGGAGAAACCGGCACATCCGTTTGTCGGGGCTTGAACCATAAGGTACGAATTAGTTTTGAGTTTGCTATTGGTGATTCTTCCTCTCTGGTTACATAAGCCCTGATTTGAAGCTGCAGACTTGAAAGTGTAGATGGAGTGCCAGCAATAGGCAATATGAGGTCTAGCATTGCTAGCTCCGAGGATTTCTTGAATGCACAAACAAGAACTACCCGAGGAAGATTGAGTCCAGGAGTTTTACTTAGAAAGATCAGCTCCCGGATGATCGATATGAAGGGGGTGATTCCACTCCCTCCACTCACCATCACAAGCATATCATGCCTACAAGTATATACATGTGAAACATAAAAGTATTAGTTTCAATCGTTAAGACATTTTGTCTTTGTAGTAAATTTACTTACCAAGTTTTGGTTACTGACCTTAAGAAATTAGTTTCAACAGGTCCATAAGGCCCTTCAATGGAGACATTGATACGATCAACCGGTGAAGGAGATGAAAGCATCTGATAAAGTTTGGTTGTCCAACTCCCTTCACTTTTAATCACAACACTGAGTTTATCTGGTTCCAGTTTACTGCTTGAAGAGATGGTGAACGGATGCCATTGCATCTTGGAAATGCTAGGTATGTTCATGAACAAGATGCTTGTCGGACTGTAATCCCACCCTATAGTTAAAAAAGAAACAACTGTGAATTATAAGTAGACATAAATTGTCACGTTTTCACTGAGCTGTGTAGGAGGGTTAGATGTAAACTTTACCAGGATGTTTTGAGAAGTTGAGCTCCAAAGTATCACAAGGCAGTACACGGGAGGAGAGCAAGCGAATGGTTGGTCGAGATTGCAAGAATCTCAGGTAGCGGTCAACCATGAAGAGGTAGAAGCCAGGGATCATCATGAAAGTGAATGATATGCCGACGTGAAGAACGAAGAAGAGGATGAAGGCGATGTACATGTAATGCGTGTAAAAGAAGAGCTCAAACATTGTTCGCCTTATGCGTGGGAAGGTTGTCGCCCACATGACTAGTCCTGCCAGGAGTGCTAGTTCTCCGGCTACGTTTGATACGCCCGTCCTTGCCCATTGGAATATCTGCTTCAGAACAAACAATGCGTTAGCCAGGAATAATAAGTTAGCTCAGTTTAGGTGCAACGAAGTTGAGATTCTTGTGCTGGCTGCCTCAAGTGCTGGATATCTTCTTATGGTCTGCCAGTATTTTATTTTCCCCCAATATTGGGTTGTCTTTAATGGTTCTCGATATAGGCTTGGTTCTGGGTTAGAGTTATGTGCTTTGGCCAAGGGCTAGCGCCTTGTGCGCTATGTTCTGGACTATAACGAAGACTAAAGGAATTGTTGATGATATATAAAACTCAGTTTCGTATTTCTTCCATTTTATAGAAGGCGATACTTTTGAATTTTCACCGGGTTTAAGAAATTTTTATTTTTATTTGAGTTCCAAAATAAAGAAATAATTTTTTACCTCTCAAGAAAAAAAAAATGACATGTAATTTCAAGTTTCTAAATACCTCGTTACTAAATAAATGTTATTACTGCCAAGTCCTTCTCAATTATACTGTAAAGGGGAGAAGTACTTAACTCATGGATTGAATATCTTGTTTGTAGATAATGGCATTAAAAGGGAACAAAGTAAATGTAAGGAAAGTATCTCCCGTTGATCTCTATCATCCACAGTGCCATTCGATAATCAATACACACATAATTTGGTCATTGACCCCAAAAAAGTAACCGTCACGGAAAATATAATGATTGCTATATATAGGGAGCAAATTTCTTTCATTGTATTGAAAAAGAAAAAGAAAAAGAAAAAAAAGAGCAGATTCCAATAGCTTAAGTCAAACTCCCATATTGAAAAATAGAATCCTTCCTATCCATTAAAAGTCTTCAAGAAAAAAAAGTTCACAATCGTTTGAAAAGGCTTAAAAAAGAGCTAAATAAAGCAAAGGTGGCGTGAAAACTTGTTAGCACTTCCTTTTGCCCATGCACCTCTAAATATTAGACAATGGGCCGGGGAAGAAAAAAGAAAACAGTTAGCATAATGCTCTACCTTTAATCAATCATCAGATGAAATTTTAATTACAAGTCCATACGTCTGCTGGTCGTTAGTTCAAACAATTACAGCAATTATATTTCTATTTTATTTATTTTCAATTTACGTTATCTAAATCTAAATTCTGAATTTCTAGAAATAAAATTCTTTTCCTAGCATTTTTTTTCTTTTGTTGTTTGAGGAAATTTTTTTGCGTCTTTGTCCGTCAAGCCTAGCTTTCTGTTTCGTCACAACTTCCAATGATCATCTAAAATAGGGACCAGACTTTTTGCTACTTTATAATCTATATCCCCGAACGCAAAATACATGGCAAAAGCCAGCAACTACGTCTATCTTTGTCTAAATGACATAATAAAAACATGACAAAAGAAATGTTATGCCAAACAAGTCGTGAGAAATTCTCATAAATTATATATTAGTAGTTCGTATGGCAAAGTGGTGTAACTATTACCTCGGAAGTCTGCTTTGTTTGAGCCCAGTAAATAATGTAACCAACCCCATGAGCTGTGAAGAGGGTCATCACCATATGGCCGAGCCATATGTGATACTTCATGCTTGACTCGGAGGTGAGCCCCAGCAGCGGCAGCACCGACGAGCCACGGGCCACTGGGAAGAAGAGAAACGCCAAGCAAGTATTCCCAACCAACCCCAGCATCAGCGATGCTCGCTCCAGCTTGACTTCCCACCTGACAATTAGCATAACAGAGTGACTAAACTGTAACATTTTAAAACATGAGGACAAATGTGGAAGTGAGTAGCTTTCTTTACTTACACTTTCTCTCCAACCTTGGCTGCAAACTTAGGAGTGATCTTGGAGAAGGAGTTATGGAGAAGAGTTGAAAGTGACCAAACAATGAGTGCCATAAACATAAACAAGAGGGCTAGCTCTATGCCGGAGACGATCCCTAGAGGCCCTCTGACTAGCACTGGCCTCTTGCACGTCGCCGGAAAATCCTTTTTCCGGTTCCTGCATCAACCATTTAATTAAAAAAGAACAAAAAAACTAAAAGAAATTAAGGAAAAATAAAATATATGTGCAAATACAATAGGAAACAAATCCAGAACAAAATAATATTGCCAACCTTGTTTCCAATGAATTTTTTTTTAATTTACTTCCCAGATGAAGGTACAAACATCCCAAAACGGCAACGAAGAGCACGGGAAACGTCCAAATAAGCATATTTGTTCCTGCGAATGAAATATCCAGGTACAAATTAAGATCACCTTTTTTTGATTGGAACATAAAATGAGTTTTATTCCTAAAGATCATCAGCGGATGAGACCACCTTGTTGGCCAAAAAATGTAGACTGACCAACAGCTTTTGAAATGCTAGCCTTCCAGTGGAGGAAATAAGTGCCTGTGGGATACATAATCCGGAGCATGAGAATGCCCAGAAAGATCGTACATAGCAGTAGCTTTATTCCTGCTCTAACCCAACCTATAGCTTCCATGCTACTAATTATTTGTCTCCAATTAATCACTCAGACAGCCTCAAGTTTTCTCTGATTTAGAGAGCTGATGTGTTAGAGAGAAGTAGAAAAGTTGATTTTGAATTGGGGTAAGAATGGAAGTTTTGAAGGGTATAAATATACAATAAATGTTTATAGAATATATTTATATATATATAATATTCGAGGTACGGAAAGAATGAATTAGTTTGGGAAAACAAGCATGATTCACGTCTCTCTGCTTACTCAAATGAGAATTTTTCCTTTTTGGTTTTTGGTTTTTTGTTTTGTTTTGTTTTTTTTTTTATGGAAGAAGAGAAATTTTTCCGTTTGAAATACCGTTTTTTCATTTAGACAAAAATAATAACTAAACCATTAAAGTTGTTCAGGCAACCCAATTGGCCTATTAGTATTATTGAGTTAGTTGAAGTTGCCCACTTCCGTTAAGATTAACCAATCTCAATTGTAAGACTTTGCTATCTTTTTCTATTCCAGTTCTATAACTGTAAATTTTATGTACAAGTCCTATAGCTTTACTAACATTTATTCTGTTAGTCAGAAAATTGGACACACTTACTAGATTAAACATAAATAGGATAAACACTAAAAAACAAGCTTGTTGGTGAAAGAAATTCCTTTAGCCAATTATCTTATTGTTGAAGGCCAAACCTTAGTAAAAAAACAAAATATTGATTGAAGTTTCTCGATCAGCTGCTTGCACTACTAACTTTTGTTGCTTTTCCAACGACATCTTTACCAACGGCTACGCCGTTCGTAGTTACCAACATGTAGAACCGTTGGTAATTATTTCTAACGTACATGTGTTGGTATCACAATAAAATTTTTTTTCCCAGGTTTTTTTTTAACCAACGGCTAGCAACGGTCACGACCATTGGTAACATTCCAACTTCCCTGCGTTGGTAGAAATTTTTTTTTTATTAAGGCTAATTTACCAACGCCTAGCCGTTGGTAAATGGTTTTTAAATGCATTTTCTTCGTTCTCCAGCTTCAGTCGCGATTTCAGGCGGGGAGGGGGGAGAGAGAAGCTCTGGTTTCACCGTGACGGCGACGCCGTCGATTGCCGTCCAATGTCCGGCCGTTTTCTGCCGTTTTTGGCGTCATTTCGTAAATCAGGTCCTTCTCAGCACAGGTATGTGTGTATTTAATAAATATTTTTTAATTTTAGGTATATACTTGGGAAAAAATTGTAGAGGGATTTTGATGCATTATTGTTTCAGTTTCAGCCCTTATTTGAGGTTTCATAGCTTCTCATTGTTACATTCCGTAGCTTCTGAAGTTGGTAGAGGTATGCTTATAATTTTTTTTCTGTTATCCAATTTTTTTTTTATTTTGAGGGAAAAAATTGTATTTTATTATTTATGTTGTAATTAAAATTTATGTATTATGACTATGGTTCTACATTTTTCTGGTTTATTTTAGTTGGGTTTTTCCCATTTATTTTTTGTTAATTATTTTTTAATTATGGGTAATTTTAGTGATGCAAAATGTGAAGATGAAATTTATTTATGGTATTTAATTATGTTGAAGATAGGTATTTTCAATTTCCATATAGATTGTTTATTTCATTTATTTTTTTCTATATTCTTTAGATCGTAATTAGTTGACTTAAGGTTTAGTTTGAGTGATTTAGTGTTGGGTAATAGTAACAATAATAAAATATATAATAATAATTATTATTATTATTATTATTATAAGATGTACCCAAATAATATAAACATAATAACAGTAATAATAATAATTAATTAATAGTAGATAGTAGTAGAAGTAAGTTAGAAAATAATAATAATGAAACTAAGTAATAATAATTACCTTAATCATAAGAACAATAAGAATGAGGAAAATAATAATGTAATAATACGCTTAATAATAAGAATAATATGAAAAATATTAACAACAACAACAATAATAATAATGATAATGATTAGTATAATAATAATACAAAACAAAATCCATTTGTACCAAATTTTTATAATAATAGTAATAGTTCTAATAATAGTCATAATAATATTACGTCCAAATAATAATAATAATAATACTAATAATAATAATACTAATAATTATTATAATAATAAAACTAACAATAATAATAATCTTTTTAACATTTTTTTTAAATGCGCGTGTAGATTAACGTTTTTTTTTTTCATTTTCAGAAATTTCTTATATTACCAGGATATTAAGTTTCCCCCCATTTTTTCAGTTCCTCCCTGCATCTGTGAGCTTGAAGACGTACTCATTGTTTTTCCCCTCCGTTCGAATTCGTTCGAGGTAAGTTTCATTTTTTTTTCTTCCGAAATGAAAAAGGGATTTCTGAAGGGAAATTGTTTTTAATTATTAATATTGATAATAAAACTTATGTGTTGTCACTATGGTTTGAACATAGTTGTTGGTATTTGAATAAGCAATTTATGTTAATTATTTGTTATCTGTGGATATTTTTTGTGATGGATTAGAGTGAATATGCAATTTCTTTGTGCGTTGTATTTAATTATGTTAAAGGTTATTTTTAGTTTATGATATAGATTATTTTATGGAATATTATTTGTATAATTTGATGGTAATAGGTTTAGTTATGGTTTAGTTGGAGTGATTTAGTGTAAATGGTTATATTATGTCATGGTATAATAATAATAATAATAATAATAATAATAATAATAATAATAATAAGATGTACCAATAATATCAAAATAATAAGAGTAATAATAATAATTAATTAATATGTGTACGAGAGGAGTAGTAGGAACTTATAAAATAATAGTAATGAACCTAAGTAATATTAATTAAGTATGATATGTTCAATGTTATAACGTTAATACTAAGAACAATAAGAATGTTAATAATAATAATGTAATAATACGTTTAATAATAACAATAATATTAAGAATATTAATATTAATAATAAAAATAATTTGATTGATGATGATTATAATAATAATCATACTAAAACTAATTTTACTTATATGCATGGAACATCATAATAATTTTACTTATAAGCACGACACAGTCATAACAATAATATTAGTAATAATATTATTGTAATAATAATTATTATAATAATAAGTATAATAATTATTATAATAACAATATTATTATTAATCAAACTTAAAAAATTACAAATACTAATTATACATAATAATTAAAATAATTATAGAAGCATGTACAATAATACCCATAGTAATTAAATTTGAGTAATAATAATACCCATAATAATAATGATAAAAATAATTGTATATAAATTATGATTATTACATCATAATAATTATACTTATATGCATGGGACAGGTCATAATAATAATAATAATAATAAAGTAATAATAATAATAATAATAATAATAATAATAATAAGAATAATATTTATACTACTTAAAGAAATACAAATAGTACTAATACATAATAATTAAATTAATTATAAAACAAAGTACAATAATACCCATAGTACTTAAATTTGTGTAATATTACTTACATTACTGTGAAACATCAAGAAGTAACTAAGTAATCATTTGAACTTTGCAGATTCATTCCAGCTGCAGCGATACGGTTAGTGACACCATGTTTCACCACACATTTCAAACCTTATTCTGATTGGTCCTCCGTCTCTATATCAGACCTTCAGCAGTGGTGGCATGTTTTTGAGGTATAACACGTATAATAGTATGATAATGATGTATTAATGTTAAGACAATATGATGCTTTTTTCATGCTAATAGTTTACACATATTAACCGGTACAGAGGAGCTATGAGTGGGATCCAATACACCATAATAAGGTGTATCGGGTGTGGAATATCTTGGGCGCACAGCATTACAGAAGCATGATGTCAGAAATCCGACGTGTGAAGGGTCCTGTTAAACGTCAAGCAAAGGCAAACTTTATGTCAGATGCTGCAATGCGGAAATGGAGGCATATTGGGCCAGTCCAGAGTTCATTTAGAAGTCAGCTAGATTCAAGGCAATCCGAGCAATAGTGACTGACGAAGATTCACAGTCTGGCTCTTACAGTGCGACATATGCAGGGGGATCTATCTCGATGTCTACACATCGAAAGCAAATGGTATGTATCTCGTAAATGTTCTTTCATTTTACATTTAAGATAATAATGAACTTAAATTACATATTAATCTTACGTTTCATTCAATTAGAGAGAGAGAGATCTAGAGAAGAAGGACCCTGGCTTGTTTAAAGTCCTTCAAGCAACACATAAAACGAAAAATGGGAAATATGTTAGTAAGCGCTGTGAAGAAGTTACTGTAAGCATTATAACTTTTTGTTCTCAACTATTCGTAAGATACTTAACATGATTTACCAATAATGTCTGGATCAAATGTATTTTATTATGTTTCTGTAGACTCGTATCAGTGAAAAGATTGAGGAGCAAACACAACAAGAGGATGGATTAGAGCCAATTGATGAACTAGCAATCATTAGTACTGCATCTGGCAGTAGAAGGAGAGGGCGTGTTTTTGGATTAGGATCTGAGCAGTGTGTCATACCGGGACGCCGACAGCCAAGTGCCATCCCACCTATCGACATCACACAGACACCGCAATTCAACGAGCAAGTACAGAAGATGATGGCAGAGGAGAATGCGCGAAGGGATGCCGAGTACGAGAGGAAGCTCGAGAGAATTAAGAGGAGACAGAGAGCAGACATGGAGGCGAATAGAGCCGCATTGGAGGTGAACCGGACTTAGTTGGAGATTATTTGTCGTTCGCTAAACCTTCCATGCCCGTCGGCTCAACCCGTTCCACAGTATCCTAATGACTCAGACTCGGAGGATGAAGAGATAGTCGGGACTCTGTGATAGTCGTCATCAACAAGTAAATCATTTCCAAATTTCTTGTGTTATCAGACTTATATAATAATTGTTAGACCTAATTAAGACTCAGTTGAAATTACTGAAATGTGTAATTCGTTGAATGTTGAGTAGTTTCTTCCAGACATATATGTTCTTCTTTTAATTATGGTGTATTTGAGAATATTTTATGGAAATTACGTTTGCATATCTGTGTAATCTTTATTGCTGAGCAAGGCTGGGGGAACAAAAATAATTATTACATAATAAATTTCAAACTTGTTTCAAACTGGGAAAAATACGAAACAATCGAAACCTGGAACACTTAATGTAAATTACCAACGTGCAACCGGTGTTTACCAACTCGCGTGCGTTGGTAATTACCGACTATCATCCGCGTTGGTACTTACAGACACTGTTACCAACGCGTATGCAAGTTGGTAATTACCAACGGCTTACTACCAACTCGCACACATTGGTAATTACCAACTGCCATGCGCGTTGGTAATTACCAACCTCCTTACCAACTGCTGTAAGTTGGTAATTACCAACGCGGTCTCCTACCAACTGTCATGGTAGTTGGTAAATAGTTGGCAATTTACCAACTGCCATGGCAGTTGGTAATTACCAACGTGCATGTAAGTTGGTAAGTACCAACTGCCATGGCAGTTGGTTAGTAAATTACCAACGCGCATGGCAGTTGGTAATTTACCAACTGCCAATACCAACTGCCATGAGCGTTGGTAATTACCAACTACCATGGCAGTTGGTAGCTACAACTACGCGATGGAAACCAAGTTCGGTTCCTAACCGTTGGTAATTACCAGCGTGAATTTTACCAACATGTACGCGTTGGAATTTACCAACGTGTTATTACTTGCGCGTTGGTAAAAAAATTTCCAACGAATCGAATACCAACTTGCGTTTACCAATGGCTCCGCGTTGGTAAATTGAATTTACCAACGCGCAACAGTTGGTAACTAGCAGTTTGTAAACACCTGAATTTTAGTAGTGAATTGCTAGATATTCACATGGCAGCTGGTTTGATCAACCCCTCAGTGTAAGACAAAATGAATGATCAACTTCTTAAACCGTTTGTAGCAGTGAAGGTACGTATGACTCTTTTTCAGATGTTTCTTACAATGTCACTGAGGCTAGACTGATTCCCACCTATTTTCTTCCAGAAGTATTGGCCATTTTGGAGGGTGGTGAACTGTTGAAAGCTTTGAATAATAGCCACATTATTCTTTTTCCAAAAGTTAATGCCGCGAAGACAATGAAAGATTTTCGACCAATTGGTTTGTGTAACGTGATATACAAATTGGTGTCAAAGTCTTAGTGAACCATTTGAAGCTAATGTTATACTTTTGAATCTTGGATAACCAGAGAGCTTTTGTCGCCAGGAGATTGTTAACAAATAATGCGTTAGTGCGGGCTAGAGACCTGTCACTTCATCAATGAACTTTATGGTAACAATAATGGCGATTAAGTTAGATATGTAGAATGGTTATGATAGGGTGGAATGGCCTTTTCTTCGTGCCCTCATGACATAGATGGGGTTTCATTCGAATGGATCAATTTGATGATGTAATACATTGAAATAGCTTCATTTTCAGTTTTAGTGAAGGGAAAGCCAATGGATAGTTCCAAAGGCCAGGGGCCTCAGAAAAGGAGATCTTCCCTTCTTTAAGATGCCGAATAGCAAAAGGTTACCAAAGGTGTGGAGATAATCAAGTTCAGTCCTCAAGTTCCACATTTATTATTTGTAGATGATAACATCTTTTTCCTTCATGCTAAAAAAGATGATGTAAAGCATGTGCTAGCTTTGTTAAAGCTTTATGAGAATGCTTTAGGCTAAATGGTTAATTTTAGGAAGATGTCACTCTTCTTTAGACGCAATTGTAAGGGTGCAATCAAGTAAAATCTCAAAATTAATTGGAACTCGAGCCTATCTTAAAGTCGATAGATATCTTTACTTTCATTGTGTCTTAAGTAAGAAGAAGATGAAACAATTCTACTTCTTATTGGAAAAATTAAAATAGAAGTTAGCAAGGTGTAAGGCTTCTCTCCTATCTCGGCTAGAAAGAGTTTGTTGATTAAAGCCTAGTACAAGCTATGCGACACACTTGATGAGCTGCCTTCTCCTCCCAATAGAGGTATGTGATGCACTTTGATATTTAGTGATTCAATTTTTTTGATCATTAGATGTGGATGTGAAGGAAATGGCTTGGTGTACCTAGGATTAGATATTTATGTCCAAGGGAACAAGAGGTTTAGGCTTCAGGGATGTGGAAGCTTTCAATCATGCTTTTTTGGCAAAATAGGCATGGAGAATTGTACACAATCCAAAAGGATTTATGGCAAGAGTATTAAAGGGTCATTATTTTCATTTCATGGCTTTTGCTTGAGCTCTAATACCAAATCATATTAAGTCATTTATTAAGTTATCTTGGCTGGGCGAAACATCCTCTTGAAGGGAGCATTTTGAAGAATAATGAATGACATGGACATGTACATTTGGACATACAATTGGCTGCCAAGAGAAAATTTAAAGCCATTGATATGGCCAATACCGGGCATGGAGCATTGAAGGATAGGCCATTTGATTGATCACCATGTTCTTCAATAGAATCATCATTTAGTTGATGCATTACGATATCCAAAGGATGCATGTGTAGTTAAAATATTTGCCTTTATTGGTTAGATGCAAGGAAGATGTCCTCACATGGGGTACAACAAATAATGAAAAATTTAGGGTGAAATCAGCATATTATCTTGCATAAGTGGTTCTTTATGGTTGTGATCCAGTGGTAGGATTAGTGATAGCCACTTGACGTTTATATAAATTTTACCCACCTTTGTACTAAATAGTTAGTTATATTTTATGTTTTGTAGGTTGCATTGTATATATTAAGTGTTTGAGTTGTCAACTACATAAATTTAAGGCATATTTGGATGAAGAAATAAAAAATGAGGACAAGAGAAAAGAAGACAATGAAAGCTTAAGAAGAGGGATATCTTACAAGCCAATTTTTTACCTTGAATTGATATATTCAAGCTTCGGTCAAAGAATAAAAATTGTAGCCCTTCTTTTTAACTTCACATGATTTTTTGAATCACTTCAATCCAACACATGTAGCAAAAGTTATGCTCAAAATATTGAAGAGTGTTGAAGCTGTCAAAACAGACAAAAAGTGCAATCGCACTTTTAAAGTGTGATCACACTATAAACCTGGAAAATCAATTTGAAAGGTGGAAGTGCAACTGCACCTCTAAAAGTGTGACCACACATTATCCAGATGTGAAACGGGGGACCATTTTGGGACTTAGGAGCATTTCTACATCAAGTGGGCCTCAATTCTCACTTACCTACCGTCCAATTGGCTCTCTAGAAGGACACAAAGATCACAACTTCTTAGAGAAAGGTTAGAAGGCGAGGATTAACAAAAGAAACACATCTTTTGAATCAAAGGAGGGTGGAGCACCATCTTCTTCATTCTCTCATTTTTCTCATAAAAGAAGCTGCCATTAGAGAGCTCACTTGGAGGACGCTTGAAGTGCTTAAGGAGGCTTGCTTGGAGACTTAAGGGATTAAGCTCTACTAAGTCTACTTTGGCTCTTTTTTTCATTTTCCTTGTAGCTAGCCATGGAAGCTATTCCTTCTATTTTTATGTTTTCTTTTAGTTTGAGAATATAGTTTCTCTTGTTTTTTCTATGGATGTAGCTATTTGACATGCTTATGCTAGTTGAATTAGTGGTTATTTGTCTTGCATTTTCCTTCAATGATTGTTCACTATTTTCCTTTAGCTTATTATTGTGTTTATTCATTAAGAGCCTTAGTTAATTGTACCTTAGATTCTACTTAAGTCTTAGGAAAGATTAAGAAGAATTTGAACTGGAAGAAGGTAGTAGTGACCATGGACTTGTTAGGAGACTAGTCTAGAACATTAGGTGAAGATAAATTGAACTTGTAATCACTCTCTTGGGCTAGGATAAGATGAGAGTCTATTCTAGTTCAAGTATGAAAGGGATACCTTTAACTTAAGAAAGTGAGCGCCCAATTAAATCACTTCACCAACAAGTAGGAAAATCAAGACATTAGACATAATTTTACTAGTTAACCAAGTTAAGTTGTGAAACTCCTAGGAAGTGTGCTTTAATTAATTTATCAAAAATCCAAAATTGCATTGTTTATGTTTGCTCTTATTTATTAGTAGTATAATTTAGATTAATTTTGTCTTTTTTATTTCTTAAATTTGATTGTCTAGCTAAAGTTAGGTCTACAACTAGTGTTAATTGCCAAACAATACAAATCTATCCTCATGGGGTCGACCCCTGCTCACCATACAACATGCGACAATCGTGCACTTGTGATTAGGCTTTGTAAGGTTTTAAAACTTGAGGTAGTTTGCATTCACACATATATATTTTACTTCAACCGTTACTCCAACAAGTTTTTGGTGCCATTGTGAGGATAGTTTTAGTAATGGTTGTGCAATATCATTTTTAGTTTATCCACTCTATACTAGACTTTGTGTTTCTTATATTTTTCACTCTATTTCTTTTTCTTGTTTTTATAGGTTCTTCAAAGTGCTACTAATGGCACACCATAACTACCAATGGCCTAATCAATGTTACACTAGACTAAGAGTTAGAAATGGTTGCCTAGAATATTATCAATGGGATGATGTGGTTGCATAAGACGGTGCTAAGATATTTGAGTGACATACCTCTTGGAGAGGAAGTGGCATCCCAAATTTTAAAGCTTACCATTCATGGAAGCATTCATATGAGCAAGACAATTATATTTACAACCAAAATTTTGAATATGGTGGACATAAAATGTTGAACCACTTCCACCCAATGTTATACAACAATAATGATGGGGCTTAGAAAAATAATTAGTTCATGCAACATTCATATTGGGATATTATATGCCAAGTAATGAAGAGCAACCCATGTTTAGATGATGTGTTCAATGAATTCATTTTGAACACAATTGCATGGTTCAATAAGCATGAAGAAAATATCAATAATTTGGAGAAGTGTTAGACTAACATGGAAGCAACATTTAAATCTATACAACTTCATCTTGACCAAATTGCCATGGCCATGACCTAACTTGAAGATGCACAATTGAAGTCAAAAGAGGATCTAAAGGTTACACTTGAGGATGCAATTATACAAAAGTATATAGTAGGTGAAGTAAACTATGAACAAGTCAAGCCTTTATTGGAGGATATATTGAGGGAATTTATCATGAAAACTATCAAAGGATTCAACTGTATGGATGAGAGGTTTGACACTTTGAAAACTCACATGAACTATATGGATGTATCATTAAGGTCAATGGGAGCTCAAGTTGCAAAGATGATATTCAGTGTTTATTGCCTACAACAAAAGGAATCACCATTAAGTCTCTATTGTGACATTGGTAGGAATTCAATGAGCAAAAATGATGCTACACCTATAAGAAGTGGGGAACAACATGATGATATTGTTTTGAATGAGCCAAGGAATGATGTGGAGCCTTTAATTAAGGAAGCAAACACTAAAAAATCTAAGGTGGATGAAGTTACACTGGAAAAATTAAGGCAAATCTTGTGTGAGCCATCTTGCTTTTATTCTCAAGAGGTTCAAAAAGAATTTGTGGAAATCTTCAAGTTGGAAAAGTGTCAAGGGGGTTGGATTGATGAGAAAAAATGCAAGCCATGAACGATTCCCTAAAAATGTAGCTTGGTGGAGCTTGGTAGGGCACAACACAAAATATTACATTTTATGGATGCACAAGATCAAAAAGGGTGACATAAAACTTTGTATAAAGTTGATGTCTAGCCAGAGACAATAAATCAAGCACTTCTTGATAGGCACCCCAACATCGTTGCCCTCCTTTGTGTTTTTAGTTATCTTTTTCAATAAGTTGAGTTTTAGAAAAAAAATTTCTTGATTGCTCCTTATGCTTCTTGTAGGTGCATGGTGGAAAGATCAAAAGCAAACATGGAAAAAAGAAAAATGAAATTCCACTATCACCAAGAGTTTAAGTAGAAGTAATTGGAAGCGGGAACATCCACCTCCTAGATATGATTCTTGAAACACCATCTTTTTCCTTACTTTTTTTGTCAACATTGTGGACAATGTTGATTTTAAGTTTGGATGAGAGATATGTTTTTGAATATTGCTTGTTTGATTGTTTTCATAGGACTTGACATTTAGTTGTGCGTTCTTTGTCTAGACTAGTTTTTTGTGATTTTTTATTTTCTTATTTTCTCATAACATTGCATGCATATAATTTTTATTTTCCTTATCATGTGTTGCATACAGTGAATGAAATTAGGAGCATGTAGTTTGCATATAGGTTGTTTATTTGCTTTTAAGAACACAACTTGAGCACATTTTCATGATTGGGAACTTGGTTGCAGTGTTTGTTGGTTGTTTTGAAAATTAGTGTTGAAATTATAAGTTTGGCTGTTTGTATTTGTTTCATATTCATACGTCGATGGATCACTAGTTTCCCTAGCTTGGCCACAAAAAACCTTCATCTGATTTCGATATTCACCAAACCATGCCCTCTTACAACATTTTATAAAGACCATCTGACCTTTGTTTGTGTGCAAATTCCCTCAGGAATACTAGTGGAGCAAAGAGGATCCCTGACAAAGGTCATAAGGGATGAACACAAAGCAAAGCCTTTATAACAACTCCACCTTTAAAAAGATAGTACAAACACTTAGAGGGTAACCTCTACATTTGTTAACAAGAACTTGACTTTTTCTTCTTTCACTAATCTCTTCCAAGTTAAGTTTGTCAAGTAATATTTTCACAATGTGGTGTATCATGAGTTGTTAGCTTGTCTATTTTTTTTTTGTTTTTTGTATTTTTGTAGGTTGCATTTGCCAAGGACAAGCAAATATCTAAGTGTGAGAGTGTAATAGTCACATGATGCTCTTATATAATTTACCCACCTTTCTACTAAATTAATGTTGAATTTGCTAGATCTTAGTTGCATTTTATGTTTTGTAGGTTGAATTGCATATCTTGAGTGTTTAAGTGGTCAACTACATAAATTTTGGAACATTTGAATTAAGAAATAAAGGAGGACAAGAGAAATAAACACAAAGAAAGCTTAAAAAGAGAGGTATCTTACAAGCCAATTTTGGATCTTTTATTGAAAGATTCAGGCATTGGTCAAAAAATGAAAGTTGTAGCTCTTCTTTCTAGCTTCGCGTGTATTTTTGAATCACCACAATTGGACACCCGTAACAAAATTTATGCTCAAAATACTAAAGGGTGCTAAAGCTGTCCAAACAAACAAAAAGTGCTACCACACTTTTTAAAGCTGAAAAACAAATATGAGAGGTGGAAGTACGAATGCACCTCCAAAAGTATGACCACACTTTATCCAAACATGAAAAGAGCTATTGCTTTAAGACTTAGGAGCATTTCTACATCAAGTGGGTCTCATTTCTCACCTACCTATCTTTCAATTGGCCCACTACATGGTCACAAAGATCACAACTTCTTAGAGAAGGGTTTGAAGGTTAGGATTAAAATAAATAAACGCATCTTTGAATCAAAGAGGGGGGAGCACCATCTTCTTCATTCTCTCATTTTTCTCATCAAGGAGGCTACCATTGCAAAAGAATTATTGATTTATAGATTTTCATTATTATATTTTTTAATTTTTAAAATGATATAAAATTACTTTATGCCGAGTAATTATGTTAGTTAATGTGAGGTGAAGATGATAATTGAGGTATTAAATCTATAAAGTTCACGGTGCTGGAAACTACATGAAGGAAATCTATAAACCAAACTTATCGTGTTTCCTTTAAATTTTGTTATAATTAACAATGAAAGGAACATAATAGAAGAGACATGATTAAGAAATATTTGTGATGCAACTAACCTTATGATTAAGAAATATTTGTGGGCCAAATAAACGACGGTTGTCATTGATTACCTTATGAAAGCAAATCAGTAAATTATATGGATGGTCTTTAACCTTTAATTATTGATCTCTTTCAGTCGCCATAACCTATGGAATATTCCGTTTTACTCCTAAACCTATTAAGATTACTTTGTTTTGGTTGTTTACCAAATGAAGTCCATTGACTCAAAATAATTACCTGACACAAATTTTTGGGAATCTAATTTTAATATTTGATGACCATCTTTCAACAAATTTAAACTGATTAATAACAATTTTCTAGTTAATAGATACTTCAAATTAGTAGTTTGAATTTTCTATTAACTATAAAAAAATATTATGCAGATTAAATTTATTGTCAGATAGTTAATAAATAGTTGAAGTCATGATTTAAAAACTTTTTATTTGAGTAATATTTTGAGTTAATATATTTTTTCCAATAGGGACCAAGGTAAAATGTTTTTATTAAATTCAAGACTAAAATGAAATCTATTTAATAGGTTTAGAACCAAAGCAAAACAATGAATAACTTAGGCACTAAAATAGAACAATAAAAAAACAACAGGGACCTGCCATACAATTTTCTCAAAGTGAAATTAAAGAAAAGTGACCCAATTATAAAATAAACTCAATTGTGGGACCATCAATACTATTTAGTAACCATGTTTGGACTTTCAAATGTTACCAAGATGGGCCAAACCATCAATAACCCGGCCAAGAGTCAGGTGTTACAATTGTATACACGCCTTCTCCTTTTATAACAAAACGACACATGAGCGTGGAAGCAGTGTAAAATGATCAGCCTGTTTCTGAGCATAAGCGCAGCAAGAGCCCAATCCTTATATTCTGTTTCCGACACATGTGGTCAGTTTTTTTTTTTTTGGAAGTGTTTAGCTGTGAATTTTTTAAATATTTTTTCATTAATTTTTTTTGTAAAAGTTTTAGTGTATAACTTATTTTTAAGGATGTTTAAAACTTTTTTTTTTATATTGTGAAAAACTCATATAATAAAATGGAAAGCATCTAAAATAAAATTTTTTATTTTAAAATAAGAATTTTAAAAGTTTAGAAAATAAGGTTTTTCATATTCTTAAAATAGGTTATGCAATCAAACTTTTATCAAAGAAAATTAAAAAAAAATTGAGAAAAGTTTCCACAGGTCATTTTTTTTTGCGTTTTCCTTTTCAAATTAATGCCTAGAAAACATGTCTCAAAACCAAATTATTTTTAACATATGTTATTTTTGAATCGTTTCAAATTTTAACAATATCTTCTGTTTAGTAAATTACTTTACTATATTACTCTTCAAACTATCATTCAAACTATCATTGTAATATTTAATTTTTTTAATTTTTTTTATTCTTTTAGAGCTGATCCATCTTTCTTAATTTAGATTAAAAAGTAAATAATAAAAGTAAAAATAATATATATGCTTGTTCCTATTTCTTAACATTCATGTCTGATTCAAATGTTTCAACAACTCGAGAAGAGTTGACTATTGAGAATGTTGCCCACTCTTGCCATTTTTGTTTGGCCAAAATACTAAACTTGCCACTGTAAGTATGTGAAAAGATAAAATTTTGCACTGATATTTTCAGCTGCCTAGATGTCATATTAACATTACTCATTAGTGTAAATTTATCGCCCATCCACTGAGGCAAAAGAAATAATCTACTTTTAACCTTTGAACTCAGATAACCTGGAAAAATAACCCCTGAACATTTTACATTAGCAAAAGAGTTTACCATATCTTGGTCTTCTTCCTTCAATGCCTTGGTCTTCACGTACAAAACGTCCTTAGCTAATGCCTTCTTCATCGCTCCCGTCTTCTCTGCCGCGGTCTTCAACCCTCCCTTCTCTTTGGTAATCCAGTTGGAAGGTAAGGATGGTTTGCATTTTGTTGGATCAACAAAGGATGTGAGAAATTAAAATTAGTGGGCACAAGTATATGAATTAACTGAGTTTAAGGGCCTAAATGTAAATTTTAGGCTAATAATATTCGTCCGTCAATTACGTACAGGTTTGTTCGCCCATATTTAGTTCGGTTAGCATATTGATGGTGGATGGTTTGCGAATTGAAAGGCATTCAATTTTTTGATAAAAAAGTGACCTGATCAAGATAAAGTTTTGGTCCTAAATTTCATATTTTGTCATGAAAGTTTGGAAAAATAAAATAAAATAAAATTTCAATGGTCTGTTTAAATTTAAACGATAGGGTCTTAAATGGAAATAGAAAAATGTTCCTTTGTTAACCATGTAAAAGTTAACCATGTTAAATCCCAAAAGCTTTTTCTTTTACATGATTTGGTTCAGTTTTTTAATTAGTTAGGTTTGATTTAGTGTTTTAATTAGTTAAAACAGATACACAATCTGAATAATGCGTACTTTACATGGGTTTGATATACAGTTTCAACAAGTTAAAACACAGGCACAATTTGCATTATATATGAGTGCTCAATTCTTAAAAGGTTCCATTTTATTACTAATTCTTTAGTAAGTAAAAATCTAAAAGAACTTATACATGTATATTATGCAGTATTATCCTACACTATAAATATCATAAGCCTTATTCTTTCTCTTAGTGGTTTATTTAAATGGGTTAATAGAATTGCTTTGATCTTTTTTCATTTGTTATCTTTAATACTCTTTTGATAACATATAAATACATCTATAGTTGACTATTTTGTGTTTTTACAATTATTTGTACTAGGATTTTACATAATGTCAAAGTAGATCTTAGGCTTTTATATTGTTCCATCAATTACTTACATTGATTATATTACAGCTAATGTTGCCACGGAATGTTTTTTTCTTGGTCCACATTCCTCCACTAGAATCTCATTTAGGTTTTGGACAAACTATCGCTAGTTGTAATCGAAAGATGAAACAATGACATTATATATATCAAGAGGGGGTATATGGAGGACTAAATCAGGGTGAGCCTCCCTACAGGATTAAGGAATTCCGAGTTTAGGATGTTAGCTTTTTCTCAACTTTAGAACTCAAAAAATGATAAAAGGTAGTTTTGTTGAAGTCACAGTAAAAGGGAATTCCCAGATATTTAGAGAAAGCCTTGTTGACTAAAAAGGCAAGTTTCTTTTGAATAAATGAACAAACCTACTATGAATGTTCTTGTTGACACTCAAACTTTTGAAAATTTACTTCATGCCTTACCACCCTTGTTATAGAGTTGAACAACCTCCTTGAGATAGTGAACTATGTTAACATATAATTTGAAGAACACGTAATAGTTATCAACAAAGAATAGATGATTAACAAAAGGGCTAGAAATGCTAACTTTCATTCCCAGGATTCATTGAATCTTTTGTTCACAATTGAGATAACTCGAAAATTCTTCATTGCACAAAATAAAGAGGTATATGGATAATGGATCCCCCTGCCACAATCCATATACTTAGGAGAAAACCAAGTAGTAGTGCTTTCATTCACCAAAGCTGAATAGGACACCGTTGTCTTGCATTAGATAATTAAATTAATTTAGTGATCAGGAAAATTTATAGTCCAGAGGACTTGTTAAATGAAGCTCTAATGAAGTTTAACAAAATCTTTACTCACATCCAATTTTACTATTACTTTAAAACCCCCTAGACCAATAGATTTATTGGTGTGGGCAATAGCATGAAGTAGTTCCTGGGTGATTACAATGTTGTACTAAATATTTTGCTTTGACATAAATGCATTTTGATTTTCTGAAACCAAATGCCCAAAAAGAGGTTCCAGCCTATTGACCAGAACTTTGGAAATCACTTTGTATATAATATTGCATAAAAAAATTAGCTAAAAATCATCGATCATTTCTGGGTTCTAAGTCTTAAGAATCAAAGTGATAAAGGTCTTATTAATCTTCTTGAGCAAAAATCAATCCTGAAGAAAAGAACAAATAGTTAAGGGAATTGATGATCCCATGAAATTCGGGAAATACCTTGGCAGCAGCGACACTCGAGAATAATATGGCATTTTTTGAGCTTGTTGTTACCAAGTTGAGCGAGTCGGGCCTGGCCTCAACCTCTCATTTCTTTGAGCCTCTGATGCCCCTAGTAAGGACTTTAAAGCTTGAGATCATCACCTAATAAGCTCAGTGTCCCCCGTTCAGATAAAAAAAAGGCTTGCTAACTACCCCACCAATGGGAATGAATAGGAAGATGAGTTTCAGGCTGTTTGCCTCTTTTTTTCTAAACCCTTGTCAAGCTTTAATGAAAATTTTCAATATAGATGTCCTAAGTGTCTCTTATTTTACAATTCTTAAAATCCTTTAAAGCTTGTTTGGCTTTATAAAATGTAGTACTCGTAGCATAATTTTTTGCCCGTTTGGCTTCCTTGAGGCTTATTCCTCATTTTTATAATTATTGAACATGAAGGACTTCTTTTGTAACGCTTATTTACATAAAGAGAATTTGACCTTGACTAACTTTATGGGGAATACTTGCTGCCCTAAATATACTAAGAAATTACTTCACAATTTTGGTAATCCCTCAAAGGGCCCTCAACTTAGTTGTAACTTAGTGAACACTTCTTTATTTTATCAAACCAACAGGTTAAATTCAAGCAAAGTAAGGGCACAGCTCATCTGAATGGTAGTTCCTTAAAAACTTTTGGCTGTAGGAATCAAACAATTTCAAGATGTCCTGCCTAACTTCTCTACCTACAATAAATGGGTTGTCTCGAATAAACCTTAAGGCTTCATACCTAGGGTTCCTTCTGGTCATAGCAATTTTGTTGGAATTTTGTCACCAACCTGAATCTTCTTGGTCTTCATTTTTGCAACATAAAATTGGGCTAATCTGTGGCTAAAGGAGCGCGAACGAACTTTAGCATCGATAGTTATTTCTTCAACCATGTCCAATTTAGCTTTAATGCATTCTTCATTAGATTTCACGTCAAAAGCCCTTTCAAAATCCACTTTGAATGTCAACTATTTTTCTTCATATGTTCGGGTGGTCAATAGTTCCATTCACAATCAAAATTCTTTTAAGGATTTGCCTACCCTTTAAGAATGTTGTTTGACTTTTTCCAGTCAAATTGTTAATGACTGCATTAACTTTTTCAAGTTTAATACCATACCAAAACAAAATGAGAAAGAATAAGACATCAAACAAATTAATCACAATTCCCACATTATTAGTTGAAGAAAATTTGTAACCATGAAGTACAAAATTCTTATTTCCATTTCATAATCTTAAATATCTTACACGCAAGGTACAAACATACTAGAGATATGAATTTTTTCTAAAGAAGAAAGGGTGAACAAAATGCTACATTTGGAGGCTATTCTGGAGTCTCTAGTATACTAGTGCTCTAAGATGAAAAAATTAAGACAAGACAAGGCAAAAAAAATTACATGAAAAAAAAACAAGGTAAAAGAAAACAACTTCTCTTTTAGTCTATAATTTGATAACATGGGCTATGACATATGCTTTTTTATATAGAACTAATATATAAAATGAAGGGTGAATAAAAAAGAAAAGAAAATCCCTTCTGGGAAGATTGAATCTTTGGTTTTTTTATAGAGAGTATTGTTGATTATAAACTTGGCGAACATGCATCACACCTAATGGAAGATCCTTTGGTATTCAGCGAGTGCCCATATAGGAAATGTATTCCTATATGTTGTGTAGTGTAACATGCAGTTCCTCAAATAAACTCCACAAATTTCTTATAATAGTTAAATATTAAAAAAGGATAAATATTTAGTGAAACACTCTTAATCATTGTTATCGTCACATATAAATCCAACTAAAATAACAAAGAATTGTGCTATTGGGAAAACAAAAAATGTAGTGCTTTTACCTGCTGAGGAAAATCCTCATCTTCTAATTGAGAATTGATAATAAACTTTGCTGCACGATGAAGAGGAGTTGGATCTCTCTCACTTTGCATCCACAAAAATTATTATATTAGTTAAAATTTTAAAATGAAAATAATCAAGATGGATACACACCACGCACACACACACACACGTTCTGACCTGACCAGAGTGAATCAAACCCATCATAGCCCATGTTGTTTGCACTAAGTTGGATCTTTCTCCCTCTAGAGGCACATATTTCTACAAACCAAAATGTCAGATATTTTTAAATATGCCATGCTTCATTCCAGAACAATTCTTCCTGAAAAAATATTACATAATTTTTTTTCAGCATGATTGTTTCTTGATCTTTTCCTTTTGTTTAGGATTACTAGCAATTCCCTAAAAATGTATATTTTTAAAATAATAATATTTATTGCTTTTCCAAAATGTATATTCATTAAAATATTATAATTTAACAAGCTCAAAAAGAACTTTTAAATATTCTACAAAAAGCTAATGTTTATTAATTTCTACTATTAGGCTATTTAAGTTGAAAATCTCAAAAAAATTTAGTTATTTTTCTAGAAGCTATTATCCAAGATATTAATAGATATTAGCTATCATCATTTCAAATAAAAAAAATAGTGCAATTTTTAAAATCGGAAACATATTGGGCCTAAAAGATGGATAAATTTGAAAAATATACCTTGCTAGGACACGGCTTATAGCTCTCTCCCCAACCCCCATTCTTTTTCTGTATTCTAATTAAAAAATCAACACCTTTTCGCACTGCAACACAAGTTCATATGTCTTGCCAACTGCTGCTAGTCCCATAAGTGCAAACCACGAACCGTATATGAAGCAAATGCCCCAATTTCCATACCTAATTGTTCAAAATAGAGGCCACTTTTAGTATCATTCACACAAATGCTTACCCAAAGTAAAGATCAAATACTCCTTTAATCTAAAAAAAGTTATATCCTCTTTGATTTTCTTATGAAGTGTAAAAATTTTTTAATTGGTATTGATTGTTTTTAGAATAAGCGAACAATAGTCATAACTTTTTATTTTTTAAGAAAATATAAGAAAAATATTTTGATTTTTTTTAAAAGGAACAGAGATTAGTAATATGAGATTGAAGGAGTATGAGTATTTCTTCTAATGTTAATACCATGAACCATCCATCATTTGCATGCTTTCCACATATTGTACAGCTTTAGTTATGAAACTTTCAATCTCTTCTTTTCTATGTTCTGGATACAACTTCTTGAACATCACTAAGGCCTTGATGCAAGATGCTGTGCACTCAACACAGTCACGCTCAACCACAACATCAGCAAAAATTTCGGTTGGATTAAGCAACTGAAAATTTGGCAATAAAAGTTAACATCTTTTTGTAAAAACCACAACCTCTTTCATTATAAGAGAAATTTATAATTCTGACCCAAAAAGCCAATAATAAATATTTTGGTCACCAATCGGTTGCTAATCAGTCATCAATTTGTCACCATTCAGTCGCTTAAAAGCTGGTTAGCTATTTTTTTAGCAATCAGTTGTTCGGTCACAAAAAGTTGAGGATCAACTGATTGGTGACCTAATCACCGGTTAAAATTTTGCACTTATCTTACAGTGCTACACAATGAGGCAACTACACACCAGGGATGTAAATCTTTTTCTCCACTAGCACCTTGTTATGGGAACATATTTTGAATTAACTATATATCTAAACTTTGTTACTTTTATAGCATATAGTTGGTTTTTTTCAAATAATAAGGTGCTGATGGAGATAAAAGAAAAACTACATCACTAGAACATATGATAGTTATCCTTTTTTTATTACTCCAAACTTACTTCTAACCAATTCAGAGCTCTAGTTGGCTCCCAAGCAGTCAAACCTCATTTTTTGCTCTACAAGAACTCATCAAAATAGAACTTTTTTAGTGGAAGGAATATGAAAATCTAAAGTTAATAGTACTAAAAGGGCAAAATCTTAATAGAAAAAATTCACCTGCAAATACAAAATAACATTGACAGCATCATACAACTTTTGAGGCTCAAGTTTCTCACCAATAGTTTCAAATGGCAACATTGAAAATAAAAGACAACACTGCAAATTAAATAACCAGCAATATAGTAAAAGAAATTAGTAGGTTAATAAATACCACATTTATTTATCTTGCAATGAAACTTGAAATCATAATAGATATTGTATTAAAGTATAAGAATTTTAGTACAGTCAAACTTTCTCTTGTGCAATCTGAAACTGGCCATCCTTGATCTTGATCAGAGAAAGTCCAAGAACCGTTAGAAAAATGGTGGAACATTTTCTTGAAATCACCAGAAGGATTGTCTAAGACCTTCATAATTTTAAGAACATTGAAGCATCTTTTAAAGAAAAGTAATCCATTACAAGACAAAGAAAAATCAACAAAAGAAAACACTAGGATGACTAAATGGTATGAAAAATCTTAGAACTAGGCTTAATGTGGCACTTTCTTATATCAATTCCAAATGTTGCATATTTGGTCCTAGAGTACATGTAATATTACACTATTTTTCATGTGTTAGAAGTTTTCATTCATTGTGATGAAAGCATACTAGAACATCAAACATGATAATTTTCCCTAGCACAAAAAAATAAAAGCAAGAATATGTAAAAGAACCTTAAAACACCTTATCGATAATCATATTTGATTATGGGTGTTGTTTTAGTTACATATATTAGAATCATGTTCAGCCTTTCTAGAAGCAAAGTAGAATGATTTCATTCAGAACTTAGAACCATTCTTTATTAAATTCCTACTATTTAGGTTTAAAGTAATTTTGTATTTTCTTCTTTTGGAAAATTGTCAAGTTAGATACTTTGTTGTATTAAATATTAACATAAGACTAACACTGCAAGATTTCATATTATTTTGGATGAATCATGCAACATTTCACAATTTAAGGATGAAAAAGGAACATGATGCATTGTTCTAGTACTTCTAATCCAGTTTGTCCAAAATAACTATAGTATAAAAAAGTTGCTTTCGTAGAGAGTGAACCTGTGATTTCTTTATGAATTCATGTGCCCTCTTCAACACTGGTCTTATTTCATGTATGAGATCACTAGCAAGTAAAGCTTGGAATGCAAGACTAGAATCCCAAAGCTGGCTTGAATTGCCCTATGTTGAAATAATGTTGATCATAATTTCTTTGTCAAGGAATAGTGAAAACTAATTAAAGCAATTAGGCAATCTCCTTTTTTTGGCAGACCTGTACCGTCATTCCATCCTCAGCAACCCATATAAGATCTAAAACCCTAGCAAGATGCTTTTTAAAATAATCTCCATTTGGATCATCAACCCAGCAAGCAAGCATGCTCAACACCTAACCAATTTATTTGGTAAAATATTTAACACTTATGATGTCTTCATATCAAAAATAAAAATTTTGTTAGTGTGGAAGATGTTATTCATTATTTCATCCTTCTAATGAAAATTAAATTAAATTTCATATATAAGAAAGGAAGGCATACCAATTTGTGTTTTTTTGTATGCATTAAGGAAGTCATTGTGTTACCTTTTCTATGCAACCAAGGTTAAGGTATCTACTATTTTCATCTTCATAATAAGTGTGCCTCATTGTAACTTGAAGAGACTTCTCCCTTATTATCTTGTTCAAAGGCCAACAATTTAGTAAAGGCTCAATGAAGACATATAAACCATCCCACATTAGAGTTTGAATCCATGGATGTGGATAGTAGAGATCTTCCTACAATAACATGCCAAGCAGTTAACTTAGATATTCATATTACACAAGAAAAAGTATTTGCGCCATCAGCTAGTTCAATTAAATATGAGCTAATTGAATGATGGAAAACTCACTTGTGCACATGAGTGTCTAACTTTTCTCCAACCAATTTTGTCATATGGTTAGAGATAGAGTTCTTTTCTCAATTGTAGGATAAGCGGTGTGATTTGTCCAACAAACTTCTTCCCATATAGATATGATGTAGGCATGTATACTGTACGACATAAACCAGACGTGTTTGCTTTAAATAAAAAAAAATTGTTGAATAAAATTAATGAACCATTTAATACATATTACCTTTAATTTTATTATATATAATATAAAATTGCACAAACCTGGGTGGATGGAAAAAAATTAAGGAAGGAGCCAAAGTTCTGGGAGCATTGGATTACAACCAGACTAATCAAACAAACCAAGTATCTAAAAATACATAAATTTAATATCAATTTAAGTTCTCATAGAAGGTTAGCCTCTACTCTACTCCTTTCCTTCAACTAGGTGTTGCATGAACACCATTTCCTAGTTAGTGAGTATATCCATATTTTGTTTTAAAATTCTATGTGATTAATATGTAATATTAATCACATTTAGTTGGAATAAAGTTTCATTTATAAAAACAAAAAAGATTGTTTGATTTTTCAAACCTTATTATAATTTTATAATTAAAATTTTTAAATTTATCTTACTCATTCCTATATTTATGAAAGATATGTAAATTAAGTTCTAATGAACCAACTGACCCTACCTAGAGAAAGATTAGGGTCAATACTAAAGAGTTGTTCTACTTATGATTTCTGCTAGGTAGATGTGTCATAACTATGTTTATTTAGCAACTTAGTTGGATAATACTTCTTAGAAATCTTGTGGATGTGTTATGAAGATAGTTGATTTAATTGTTATGCTTGTTATGCCCAGACATAGAAGGGATGTGACAACTCTCCTAGTCAAGAATTGGCCTTGACCAAATAAGTATGTTCTATTTAAGTCTTTTCACTTAAATACCTCAAGTAAGTATCTTATTAAGCAAGAAAGACAAGCTAAGTAAAGTAAAGATGAGTTCCTAAGCATGATTTAGCACCTAATAGTCAAAAGGGCAAAATGGTAATTTTGACATAAGTGAGTCATGGCTATAATTTTGATGAAATTAAAGTCATGTAAGGATTTTCAGACTAATTAAGTTAAGAACATAAGTTATTCTAGCTAATGGAACCATCATTTGAAGAAAAAGTGCAAAAATTACACTAAGTGTTCAAATAAGCCATTCATGTCTTAACTAGCTTAAGTGTCCAAAAAGCTAAGTTTAGGAGGTATAAAAAAATTCTTTAGGCACAATGAAGGGCAGTCTTGGGTGTCTGTTTAGTGGCCATTTTGAAACAAAAGAGAACTTAAGGGCCAAGAAGTAAGAAATAAAAAAAAATGCCTTAGTGGAGTGGTTAGGATGTTTTGACAAGTGTTGACCTCCATCCTCTATCTTTTTCTTCCCAATTTTTGTAGCTCTCCCTCTTTAGCTTCTTGTCTGCTATAAGCCTCCTTAGTCCCACAAATTTCTAGCAAATTTGAAGATCCCAAAGTGAATTCAAAAAGCCTCCTGCTCATTCTTGGTAGCTCTTTATTGCTTGTTATGGGCATAAACCCTAAGGTAAGCTTCTTGGTTTGGTTTGAGCTAGTTCTAAGTTATTTGAGTACCTAGAAATGGTTTTTATTTGAAGTTCTTAGTGCCATATCACATTGGTTTTAAGTCTAGAACTCAAGAGAGCTAAGTTGAGCTCAAGTGTGCTTATGGTGCTTGTGTTTTGTTCTTGCTTTGTGACTGAATTTGAGGTAAGGGTTTGAGTTAATTTAGCTCAAATAACACATAAAAATGTAGTATTACATATTGGAATGAAGTAGAAACAAGACCCATTTAAATTGGCTTTGGGGATTGGAAGATTGAGCAAGTTTTGTGCAAGATAGCATAAGTGCACGAAATAAGCCCCTCAAGCTCAGGGCACTTTAAGAATGTCTAAATCTCTCGGTTAACATCGCTAGGCTATTCAAAGATGTTCTATAACTTTGGTTGAGCCTAAAACGCATTCCTAAGTTTAGAATTATGTGTTATTTAAGTGGTATCTTAGTGGTGTGGTTATGGTAAGGCTAAGTAGAGTGGCTAAGGGGGTAAAAGTGCTCAAGTTACTAAGGGGGCACTACGGGGATTAAGGTGGGTTTCGGAGTCTTCGTTAGCCTAAGTGAGAGGTCTTAGAACTTTAGGGAAATTAAAAAGAAACCTAAGGGGATCCTAACCAAACTTTATTGTTTGGTAAGTAAGTCATTAAGGAGCTCTAAGCTAAGCTCCAAGAACTTTACAAGTTGGACCACATAAGACGGCTACATTGCATAATAAGTTAAAGGAAAGATGGGTGAGATTTGAGAGGAGGTGATGACCTACTTTAAGACTCATAAGTAGGACTTAAGGGAGGTAAAGGATTCAGGATACAAGGGCTAGTGTCTCAAGTACCTTTGCGGTTTAAGGTCACGACAAGAATGAGGCACCTCAAGTATAAGAAGTCCCAAGGAATGTGCATGTTGCATATCTATTATGTTATTGGTTTGTGATGATTGTTGGTTGGTTGGTTGTTTGTTTTTATGCCATATTTGCATGCATGCTTGCTATTTTCTCTATAGGTACACCAAGGGACCCTTACTGAGTACATTCATATACTCATTCCCTAAAGTTTGTTGTGCAGGTTCTAACGTTAGGCCTAACAACTAAGTGGATAGTTATGGGTTAAGTTTCCCCTTTTGTAGGTATTTACTAGAATCCTTAAGATTCTAAGGTTACTTGAGAGATAAGCTTTGTAGTAACTAAGTGCTATGCTTTTGCAGTTTAGAGAATAAGTGGTGCACAAGAATAAGAAAGGGCTTGCACTTGGAGATTGATAGCTCGAAGGTTAGGGCTCAAGTGATGTATCTTAGTTAAGAATTTTGCCTTGTATATATATAGTACATTGTGTACTAAGATATTACCTCTATTAAGATACATTATGGTGTTAAACCATTTAGTTACTTTTGAGTGTATGCTAGTGTTATAGAGTGTGCACAAACTATTACTTGAAGTGGAAGTAACTAGTATTTTATTGTCTTGGCACGTTTTAAGTATTGTTTAAATGGAATACTCGAGAAATGTTTTCTTAAATGGTTTATTTATTTGTTTTGCATCATCAAGACAAATGCATGCATATTTTCTTGTAGGGTAGGTTAAGAAACCAGTTGCACGTAAATTGTCTTAATTTACCTACATATAATAGTTAACCAATAGTAACTAAATGGAATCATAGTCCCAAAGGGTCTACATGTTAAGCAATTCGGGGTATTGGGACCTCACTCTGTGACAAGGGAAGGGCCAAACCCTCTTAACCTTGAGAGATTTCTCTTCAAACTTCAAGCTTTAGTTTTATTAGGAATCTTTTTTTTTTCATAAAAAGTATTTTTTAGTGATGGATTTCTATTCCACTTAATTGGATCTTTGCATTTCTCTTGTGCTTTGTTGTCTTGTTTGATTGTCTTGGAGGATTATGGGTTCTCGTATTTATGATGATGGAAGCATTGGGGAAGTGCTTCACCAATATGAGTCTAACTAGCGAGGAGGAGTTGGCATGTTGACTTGTTCTGATGGATGAAACTTGTAGCAATAGTTCAGAATTGATGGTGGCTCTAAAAGTTCTTTCAAACCATGTTGTCCGAGTGGAAAACCTTAGTGACTCCCTTCAAAAAGCATGGAGGTTTCAGGCTAGATTCACTATACCTTTTGCTATCCTAAACTCTAACCTAAATATCTTTATTGTGATTTTTGAAAAAAAGGTAGGTCATCTTCACTGTTGTTTAATCGTGCCATGTTCTAGATTCATATTGAGGATGTACCTTTTTAGTGGTTTAGGTTGCAAATGGCAAAACCCTAGGAAGTATTCAAGTGCATTGCTCTAGTCCATCTTTATGATTCAGAGTTTTGATATATATTTCATGACCATTGAGATAAGGCTTAATGGTTGAGAATAATAAAGGAAGGCATTAGAATTATACCAAGTATGGAAGACTGGCCGAATTTTGCTATCTGGGCAACAAGGTTGACCATACCTTGAGGGAATGCACGGCTAACCTAGCTACTATAGAGGGGAATATTTGCTAGTATGATGATTGGCTATGCCATGCCCTATCTTCTCGGGCACTAAGGGGATGTAGGAATGATCATAAACCTGAATCATTTAAGGGAAGATCATAGTATTTTATTACAAGATTAGGCAAATGCAAAGATGATTCCAAAAAGGGCAATGGCAATGATAGTAGTTAAAACCCTAATTTCTATGATCCCAATTCTTGATAAAAAGGGGCTTTGACTTTAATTGAGACAATACTGAGCGGCGATGCTAAGTGTGCATTTGGAGAATAAGCCCCAAGAGGTAGGAATAATAAGGAGATGTTGCATGGAGCTTGTGCTATTGTTTGGATGACTAATTTTTCTCCTACATCATCCAATAAAGAAGCTGCTGGCCATATAGAGAAAATTGTGCATGCTTTTGTGGGATGAAATAGGCATATGGTTGAATTTGTTTTTGGGTCAGATTTGAACTAAAATCCAAGTGTTAAAAAGCTTTGGTCCATGAAAAAAGTAAGGGCATAAGATATGTGGCTTAGGCTACTGTTTAAATGAGTGGACTTCTTATCTCCCCTCTACTAATAAGCCAAAAGGTGAGGCTTTGATGACTAGTACCATATTTACCCCATCAAAGCATAAAAGGTTGGTGGAGGTTAGTAAAGATGAGTGGGTGATGAAAGCAATAGTTAGTGGAGATGATATTTCCATGGCAGGGTTGAGCGAAGACTCACCCTGCCCAAAGAAATTAATATATTGACCCTAAACTATTAAGGTCTCACATCAACTTGGATAATTGATGCCCTTTGCAGAGCTATCCAATGAATGACCCTGGATGTTATTTTTTTTTCTTGAAACCCAAAATACATCATCTGAAATGGAAAGGGTTCAAAGATCATTGGGGTATCACACATATTTTTCCCGTATCGTGTGAAGGAAAAAAGAAGGGCCTGGCTATGTTATGGAGGTCAAGATGGTAGGTAGATCTTTTATCATTTTGCAGTTTCACATAGATGTTAAAGTCCTGGTTTTTTTATGTAGAATGAAGGCTTATGGGGTTTTATGGTCACCCAAGACAGGAGCTATGTCATGAACTGTGGAGCTTACTTTGTAGCCTTACTCCACATTCTTCTCTACCATGTGTAACTATAGGAGATTTTTATGGAATTGTTATAGGCATCGAAAAAGAAGGATGGGCACCCCAGGTTGGTAGGTCGGATAAAAGGCTTTTAAGAGGCAATGTATGTTGTGCATCTTATAAACTTAGGCTTTTCATGGATTTGATTTTACATGGCGGCATGTATGTTTAAAAGGAGTGTGGGTGCATAAATGGTAGGACAGAAGCTTGGGTACTCTTGTGTGGAAAAACCACTTTCCAAAGGCACACTTGGAGCACTCTCATTTGTGTGTTCTGACCATAGTGGTCTTTAATTGCATTTGATGAGGAGGATAGACATGTTTCATAAGACAATATGGCACTTTGAAGGCATGTAGGCTATGGAGGAGGCTTGTGAAAAAGTTATTTGATCCAAACTATGGAAATGCTAGGCAGATAGTTTTCCTAATAAACTAGAGGCATGCTGACATGGTTTAACGCTAGGAAAGGATGAGGCTACTTTTTTTAAGTCTAAAATTAGAAAGGTAAAAGAAAAGCTAAAGAAGGTTGCTCGGGGAAGGGTAAGTAAGAGCATAATTGATTAAAAAAAATGAACTAGAGCATAACTTACACAGTTTGTTGGACAAGGAAGAATAGTATTAGAGTCAGAGGACTAAAACAATTTAGTTACAATAAGGGGACTGCAATACCCATTTTTTTCACCAAATGGCATTGGATAGGAAAGATAGAAATTATAGTCATATGCTAAGGAGAAAAGATGGCAAGGCAATCTCGAATTATACGAATATCTCATAGGAAGTGGTTGGTTTGTTTTTTAGACTCTTTGATGCATCTCACCCCGTTTCCCATTGCAAATGTTATTTCTTATATAGAGTTGAATGTTTCAGGTAGGATGAATAAGGAGCTCTTGTGACCTTTTATAGCAGAGGAAGGTAGAATGGCTTTGTTTTATATGCATCCGACCAAGTCCCCAAACCCTGATGGATTGCCTCCATTTTTTTATCAAAATTATTGGCATGTATTGAGAAAGAAAGTCACTTAATATGTACTATCAATACTGCACAGTGGTGTTATTTGAGAGGATTTAAATTATACATATGTTTTCTTCATCCCAAAGGTGAGTAATCGAAAAGCTATTACTAATTTCTACCCCTTCAACCTTTGTAATGCCTAGTACAAGATGGTGTCAAAGGTTCTAGTTAATTGTTTGAAGTCAGTGTTGCCTCAAATAATTTTTGAAAATCAAAATGTATGGAATCAAGAAGGAGCTTTGGCACTTATGCTTGATATGGTTGCAGCTTATGATAGAGTTGTGTGGAGTTTTTTTAGAGCAATCATGCTTAATCTGGGTTTTAATGCTTAATGGGTGGACCTAGTTATGAGTTGTGTGAAGTCTACCTCGTTCTTGGTACTAGTGAATGGTTAGGCTTCCCGAGTGTTTAGGCCTTCCAGGGGCCTCCAGCAGGGGAGCCCACTTTCCTCGTTCAAGTTTCTGTTCTATGCGAAGGGCTTGTCTGCGCTACTTCGGCATGCAGAGGCTAATCAATTGACTATGGGAGTATCAATTGCTAGGTCTATCCCAAGCATATCTCATTTGTTGTTTGCTGACAATAGCCATTTATTGTAGACTAAAAAGACAAATGTAAGGCACTTGTTGGTGATTCCAGTGCTCTATGAACGTGCCTTAGGACCGATGGTGAATATGCGAAAATCATCAGTCTTATTTAGCCCAAGTTGCAAACAATCGATTTGCCATTTTATTCTAATTATGCTTGGCACGAAATCATGCTTGAAGGAGGATAAATATCATGGCTTCCAATGGCTTCTTGGAAGGAAAAAGAATACTTAGTTTGACTTCAATTCTTTAGTAGGGGGGAGATGGCTACTTATCAAAGCTATGGTCCAGGTGATGCCAACCCACTTAGTGAGCTATATTCTGATCCCAAATTAGCAAATTATTTGGTGTTCTCATGCATGCATGGCTAAGATCCTTAAGTAAGATTGGAATTTTGGGATTGGGTGTAGAGCTTAACTCTGCCCCCTCGGGTTCACATGTTTCTCTGACAGCTTTGCATGGAGGCTCTTCCTACAATGGTAAACCTTCAACAGCAAGGCAAGGTTGTTGATTCCCATGTACCCAGTTTGTGGAGACCAGAAAGAAATAGCAAAGCATTTGATTTTTCGTTGTTTATTTGTTATCCAGGTAAGTCGAATACTGGAGCTCGGAAGATTGTTGGAGGATGTGTTTAAATGCTTCAAAGGTGACGATAACCAGGCCTTGTTGCTTGTAGTGTTTGCGTGGTTCGTGTGCTCTAACCGAAACAAGGTAGTCGATGAATCTTTATATCAAAGGCTAGATAATGTGGCACATTCTATCAAAGTAGAACAAAATTTCTAAATTAAATTATTATTATTATTATTAGTATATATATATATATATATATATATATATATATATATATATATATATATATATATATATATATATATATATATATATTTTGTATCTAAAACTAGAAATCTATATAAATCTACTTTGTACAAATAATACTACCCTTGTCCCATATTCTTTGAAATGTTTCTTTTTTTTATTTATTTAAGTTTGACTTGAATTTGTTCATATTATTATTTGTTAGAAAAAATTAAAAAACATATATTTAGACATTATAGGTCTTTATGTAGCATTTATATAAATGTTTTTTATTTATATACTAAAATTTTGAAAATAAAAAAATTATAGATTAGTTGCTATGAATTGTGAATGTTGCAAAAAACTTGGGACAGAGGGAGCACTCATCAACAAAGGTGAAAAACGCTAGTAGATTTTGAAACATCAAAAACTTATGTCCAAGATGGTATGATTAAGGAAAAATACCGAAAGCCATGTTTTCGCCCAAGAAGGAATGTGTGTGACACTGCCATGACCAAAAATCCAATCTCGTGCTTTAGTACAAGCATTGTCTTCACCACCATCAGGTCCTTCTCCAAGCATGCTCATGCAAATGTAGCTTAAAGTTGTGCTAAACATAGTACTATGTCCTTCCTCGTGCAATCCCCAACCTCCATCCTCATTCTACAATCCATAGTACTACAATGTTGTTACGAAGTTCAACCCCATATTATAATAATTTTTGCATCTGTGATTTGCTTAATTAATATAAATTTATCCATAAGATAAAAAAAAAGACAATTAAGATACTCTCTTCATCTCAAATTTGCGAACAATTGGCTAATTTTGAAATCATTGCAACATTTATATGTATTTGATAGCTTTTTACAATTAATTTACCGCATTACCCTCTTCACATCATTCACATTACATGTATTATGTAGTCTTTAGTTTTAAAAAAATTACAATTTGGTGCCAACACTTCTTCAAATCATCCTTCTTAGTTCTTATATTTTCAAAAAGTTGCGGCATTAGTGCTGAATATTTGTTAAAATTTTGAATGAGTCGCTAAAGTTGAAAACCAACTGTTTGGTTATTGGAATTTCCAAGAGCCCAAAACGATACTAGAAAAAATTTAAGACCTTGATTCACTATAAGATGGATGCAAAAAATCAACTAGTGTATCAATCATAAAACGGTCGGTTTTTTACTTTTTCACAATTGACGAATGACTGAAAAATCAGTTGTCAAAAAATCTGATCGCCAGGTTCTGCCAACCAATTGGTAACAGAATGGATCACTAGTCGGTCGCAAAATAATGCTCTTCAGTGACCAATTGACAACCAAAAATTCGATCACCCCTTTTGGTTGCCATTTTGCACCTCTTTTGTAGTGATTTTTGTGTCCTAACTAACATTACAATCTAACTAGATATTATGACATATTAGAAAAATCCTAAAACACGTATAATTAAGTTGAATATTGACTAGCTAATCACATAAGTATACCTGATGATTATAAATGTACCGAAGGATTTCTCTTCGGTGCTCTTGAGAGAAGACAGTGTTAAGGTGCCCAGTGACATATAAGCAGAAAACCTAAAAAGCCCAAATTGTAAGTAATTAATAGTAATTTACGGATCAAATTATTCTTTTTACTTAACTCTAAAATTTTTTGTTTTCTTACCAATTGAGGGAGGAAATAGGGACAACCAGCACATTCTGCAGGCCAATGTCCATCATTTGCTTTAAAGCAGAAAAGAAATGAAAAGCTCTCCTTAGGGCTGCTGTGGCCTTCTCATATGTGATGGCTTCGTCATCGCCAATCCTCACAGTTGGGATCATTTGGTTAAAATTATTCTCTCTAAGCAACTGCCATGTTTTTTAAGACACGATTAATGGGCAGACAAATTTTGCTGACAAAGAAAACGGTGATTTGCTTTCTTCTAGATATGTAATTTGATATATACAAGGTAAAAAGACTCGAAAAAAAAGAGGATGAATTTGGGATAAACGCTTCACTTAATTGAAAAAAAAATCTTATAAAGCTTGTCAACATAGTTACTCTTATACGGTTTTAAGTTTAAGCATTCTTAAAATTCTTAGAAAGTAAGATTATAGAAAAGTCACATTTATCATATAAAGTGAGAATTCATGAAAATATAATCCTAACGTTCTTATGTTTGGTTTAAACCTTGAAAATAATAGAGATTTTAGCATTCTCATATTTGGTTGAGATTCTGCATTTTTCTTTAAACTTTATGTAGTAAACTATATACAGTCTGGGAGCTTGATCGCAGAACGTCGTCATAGGGCTTGAAACAGAGACAACAATGGCGGCCTAAATATTCTCTCGGAAGGAAGGGAGCAAAGCTAAAAATTGGAGACATGGTTGAAGTGAAAGCGTTGAACACGGTGGGCAATAGAGGTAGAGGAGTGGCAACTCCGCTGGTGGAGATGGTGACAAGATCAGACAGAGAGGCGAACAACATGAAGGAAGATGATGGCGGACAGGCGGACCAGGGAAGCAAGGGGCCTTTGGCTGGCCTTGCTTCAGGCGGTGGAGGCACTGGTAACATTAGGCTTGGAGGAGGGAACGAGAAAGAGCAGCCTGGTGAGTCAAAACTGGGGTGACAGCAAGGCTAGCAGATAGGATGGAAGCATCATCCGCCAAGGAGAAAGGTTATGAGCGAGGTGCCTATGCGACGCCAAGGCTACACGATGGGGAAGCAGTGGCTTCCGGCGATGTAAGGCTGGCCGGTGTTGGAGGACAGAAGGAGCGACAGGGTGACTAGGTATGGCAAAATCTGACCTGACCCGATAGCCTAGGTCAAATCACTTCGAATCCAAGCCTGACATGACCTGATTTGACTAAAAAAGTCAATGACTTGAAGCTGACTATACCCAACCTGACCTGAACTCGATCAAAGAGAAACACGAAAAAACCCAAACTCAAAATACCCGAACCCAAAATGACCTGAGCTTGAATTGACCTGAACTTGAAATGACCCAAACTCAAAATTAACCTGACCTAAATTCGAGATGCCACGATGACCAAACCCGACAAGACCCAATTTTAACATTCACCTTAAACCTTAACTTTCCTTTTTCATTATCTTCCATATTTAGTAAGTCCTAAATCTGGAGGTTTAGACTTTTAGTAACTTCCATTTTTTAAGACTTTCATATTTAAATATGTCATATATTTAGGAATGGTAACTTCCGTAATTAGTACAAGTTCCATTTTTTTGTATTTTCATATTTAGTAAGTCTCATATTTGGGGAGGAGATTTCTATATTTAGTAGTTCTATTTTTTTTTTTCATATATTCATGTTTAGTAATTCTCATATTTTAAGATGGGATTTTTATATTTAGTAACTTCCATTTTTTTTTTTTACTTCTATATATTGCAGTATCATATTTAGGGAGGAAATGTCCATATTTAGGGCCTGTTCGTTTGGCATTAAACACATTAATGGGACTACATTATTACCAGGTAGATGTCGGGTCATTCACGGGACTAGTTAAACAATAAAGTTATTACACCCCTTGAGTTAGGGTTATTACAACTTGAAGCAGCCTTCTACACTTTTATCTCTAGGCTTATTCCAGTTGCCCTTTACCCATTAGCTCTGGCCGATTGGATCTTGGGACAAGTTTAACAGCATTATTTACAATGTTATTCCCTTTTCTCGATCAGTCAACAGCCAACCATTGAGGGACAAGATCTCGTCGCCCCTTTGAATTCGCCGCCCAACACCGACCTTAAATTCTATAATTTCAAGATTGACTTGTTTCTTGTCTTGTGATACACCTAATTAAGAGCGATAGTACTACAGCAGAGCTACTACGATAGAGCTATACGGTGACACGCACCTGCTCTCGGTCAACACCGGTTCTCTTCTCTATGGGATCATTACGCACACCCAATCCAATATTGACGCTTGCGGAACTCTTGGGTGATTCGACCCAGATCAAACACGTTCCTTGGTGAGTTGGTGGTGAGCAATGGTCTAAATGACAGGGGCGGGAGTATAGAAGACAAAGCTTGGGAGGAAATTCTGGCACACAGTGTAAATAACACCAAATATAGGGCCACTTTTGAACATAGGATCTTAACCTGCAATGAATCTAACCCGACCCACGATTAATTGGACCTGATTAATGCAATTAAACTTAAACAAACTCCCCCTTAGTAAGTCCCATATTTAGATTTTTGCGAAGGAAGTAATTTTTATATTTAATAAGTGTAATGATCTTAATAGGAACTTGTTAAAATTACAACATTCATCCCTAAACTTTTAAGTATAGTGTAATAAGTTACCTAAATTTTAAAAAATTTCATTTTAGTCACTCATAATAATTACAACATCTGTTATTGAGCTTTTAAAATCTTTGCACTTTCACCCACAAATTTTAAAATTTTATAGTTTAATCACTGATAGTGAACTTGATTTGCATTTTGTAGTAATTTTAAAGAAAATTCATCGAAACATATGCATAGAAAAATTGTCATAGTGTATGTTTGGGTGATAGCTGAGTGAGAATCTGGATGACTTGTACAGTGATAGTTAAAGGACACGGGTTTAAAAAAATAATCAAGTATTGCTAACAATGTCAAATTACCTAAATATGTACTAAACTATAATGAAGAAGATTTTTATGAATATTTTAATTAAATATGTTAAAAAAATTAATTGAAATTAAATCACAAAAAAAAATGAATTTTTTGGTTTAAATTTGAACAAAAATTGAAAACAAAATGAATCGATTCAGTTATTTTGGCTTACACACCAGTAACCCGAGTAAATGCAAAGGTCGACCTAAATTTGACCCAAAACCTTATCTGAAATTACCTGAGACTAAAATTGACCCGACCTGTAGTGAACCCAAACTCAAATAAACCCAGCCCAACCCAACTCGAACCCAAAAACAACTTAACCTGAAATCAACCTGAACCTAAATGACCCAACCTAGATCTGAATTCATGTCAACCCAACTAAACCTAAACTAGAATAACCTGAACCAAACATGACCCAACTCACCCAATTGCTATCCTTAAGGGTGACAGAGTTGGCTAGTTGTGATTTAGGTAGTGGTAGGTTGAGGCTCCCTCAAGCTATAGGGTTACTTTTACTCCAAAGGATTTGGATGTAGGTCAGGTCAAGGTTGTTAGTGGGCTAGAAAATACTAAAGTGTCTGGTGGGCTTGAGTTAATTTATGATGGGTTAGAAACTAGATCTCTAATTGAGTCTATTGGATCAAAATCTGTAAAAAATAGTGGGCCAACCTTTACTAGTAGAGGAGTACATAATAGTAAGGTTGGGTTAGGGGAGGGAGAGTCCAATACTAAGGGTGATTCATATCTAATCTTACCGGGGGTGCCACCAATTTTAAAGGTTGTGGGTAAGTTGTGGAGATAGGATTTGGGTAGTTTTGTATGGCCATCAAAAGCTTTTGCTCTAAAAAAATACTAGGTCATCAGTTTGTATTAAGGAGAATATTGATGGTGTGGGGTCTTGTGCTAGTAATCTAGGAAGTAAATTAAGTTACGAATATTATAGAGGTGTCATTTGATGGATGCCATGAACTAGCAATCGGTAGTTTAAAGAATCTCGACAGAGCTAAGGTTTAGTATAAGAGGTGAAAAAAGATAGGATTGCGGCAAAAAGGATTGGTGTTAAAGAGTGACTTGAAAAGATTATTAGGAGGGGTTAAAGACTAGATTATTATTATTATTATTTTTATTATTATTTTGGGTCTTGGAGATTGCGGTTAATGATATTTCAACTCGTATTTTCTTGGTAGGAGGGCTGGGTTTATTTAAATTTCGAGAGATTTAGAAATGGACTTTAGGTTTGATATCTTTTTGGGTTTTTGTGTACTTTTATATTTTAGGGGTTCTTGATGGTGAATTGTTCTAGTATCTTTTTGGAACTAAGAGTTGTACTTTATATTTTTATTAATAGTATTTATTTTTCTGTTAAAAAAAATCAAAATATAACCTTTAAACTTTAGTGATGTGCTTGTAAATTTTACAATAGTTTGAGACTAAATCTGTATTTTTAGGGATTTTTATTTATTTATTTTTTTAAATTTCAAGGACCAAAATTGTAAGCTTTTAGAGACTATTTTTAATTTTCTTTTTTAAATTTTAGGGCTTACTTGTAAATTTTTGAAATTTTAGAGGTTATGTTTAATTTTCCCAAGCATAATCAGTTCATAGATTCTTACCTAACATAAAATCACGAGAATAAATTCTATAAAATTGTCAATGGGGGAGATTTTTTGTAGAAAAAGAATGGTTGATAGTTATTCTCCAAATTAACCAAATAAAATTTTTCATTTTAAACAATTCGGATTCTCATAATTCTTAAACCAAACTCTCCCTTATGTTATTTTATTTAGAGTAGTTTATACAGATTATCATTAAAGTAAAGATAGTTGTCCGTGCTAAATGATATACAGATTATCTGCAATTAGTTGCTACACAGCCAAGAATGTCAAACAAAAACTTTTTGTCTAATTTGCTTGGATTCTTATAATCAATTAAAAGTGTTTACTTCTTTATGTAGTGAATGTTGGTATATCGTCCAAACTGTATAGTAATTGGAAGCTTTCGAGTATCACTTCTAAAATATTTTTTTAAAAAAATTATTTTTATTAAATTTCCCTTTTCTAGGCATTGTGAGTAAAAAAATTCATAAAAATTGAATGGTGTTCTAGGAAAAATTTTATTCAAGTAATTATTAGGCATTATGGTGTAATTAATTTTTGAATGGTGTTATTTATTAAAAAATAGAATAAAAATAACATCTACTTTTATCAGAAACGTGATGAGTGTGATGTGTGTGTAGATATAGAGCATGCATCCACCGAAATTGCTTATGGGCCAATTCTTTAGAACATTTTTTTTTTGTATTTTCAAAAGTGTGTACAAGTTATATATGGAAGGGATATATACTCTAGTTTCCTAGTTGGTCAAGGTTAGGGAAAAACTTGTATGTTGCTTAAAATCTTGAGTGTTGTGAGTCATATTTGATATTTTAATTTCGTCAAGCAAGTTGGGTTGAGGGAATCAAACCTCAGCCATGGCTGAATGTAAATATTCCTAAAACCAGCTGAGAGGGTATTCCGGGAAATATAATTAGACGTTAATGACACTCTCTCACTCAAAGAAATCCCTTGCCACTAGTTCCCGGATCTGCCTAGACATCTAACATAAATCTATTAACTTTTTCCTATTATTAATTTTCTTAAAGCAATTTTTTTTTCTTTCATGGTCAGAAGCAGATAAAAGAGACAATAGAGAAGTAATAACAAAGTGGACAAGAGAGACACGCCGGCAAAAACCATCATCAGAGTACAACAATCAAAAGTGTCAAAGGAAGCAATTATTGGCATTGGTCCTCACTGACTCTGTCTCCACTGTTCGTTTGAATTTGGATGCAATGGTAGAGGCACATAAAGTTTTTTTTTTTTAACAGCAACAAGAAAATATATTAATAATAATATAACAAGGAAACAGTTACTAGCCAGAAGCTAGCAAAAACCAAAACATGACTACCCTACCCCTCCCTCAGAATGGAGCAATACAAACCCCTGAGAACCACCTACAAACTTAATCTAGATACAGTTTTGTAAGGCTTGACATGAGTTAAGCAATCAATCCACCATGACAATTTCATCTTTTTAGATTTATGACAGTTTTGTAAGGCACATAAAGATTTAGTAGGGCACGGCCTCTCAAAATCGTTTATAAATTTTATGCTTTAGTGTTTAGTGTACTTGATTTACTTTCTTGGAGGTGGAAAATGCTAAAATAATTCTAAAAGTTATTGCCAAATATTCATTGAAGTAATTAATGTGTTTAAGGAATGGCTTTCAACCCCAAGAGTTGATACCACCAATACGATCATGTTAAAAATCCAGACTCTAAAAACAAGAAGTTAAGTACCCCTAAGACAAGAGTTACAATCAAACTTGCATATCTTCTTTGTGGAATTCGTAATATTCTTTTTTATTATCATCTTGATTTTGATGGTATTCATCTTAATTGAGTTTAACAGAATTTGATCAATCTATATTTTAATGAAAATTTTTCTATATAAATCTTTATGATATATAATCCATTTTGAGTAAATCAGCAAATCTGTTAATTATGTAATGAGTCAATAAAATGTTTGAGAGAATTATCATCCATTGGTAAACTATTACCAAAGTTTATAGAGATTGGAAAAGCAAGATATAAGCATTACTTTGTATGCTATGGTGTAGCCGAGTCCACTCAAGGGAGACGGGGTGCACTAACGTGTAAAGGAAAAATACATCATAGAAAATTATTTTCAGCAGAAAATATTGATTTTTTAAGAAAATAAATATAATAACTGAATTACTAAAATGTTTATATCATTTAGGCATCTTAATCTTTTTAACATTATTTAAATTGGATCTTTTTAACATTTTTTAACATGTTGCTCTTTTAGATTTGGTATATAAACCCAATTTGAAACGAAGTTAAAAAGATCTAGTTAGCGAAAGGATATAATCTTTTGCAGTAGTTTATTATCTTTTACTTTCATAAAAAAAATAAATATGTTTTACCAAGAATAATTTACTATGCATTTTCAGTCCTTAGACACATTACTGGGCCCTTTTGGATGCCTCTTCAAGCAATGAGATAATTACAATTTGTCCATTGAGATTTAGGTGAAACTACATGTTGTTCATCATATTTCAGAAATATACATTTTACCCCTGTTTTTTAAATACAGTTCGACTATAACTTCTAAAATCTTAATTTAGACTTTACAGTACTTATCTTTAAGTAATTTTAATCTGTATGGTAATTTTTTTACAATTGATTGACGTTTAAAAAATCTTATTTTTCATTTATAGGAAGAAAAAAATTAATAATTTAAAAATGTCTATTAACTATAAAAAAATATTATATAGATTAAAATTACTGAAAAATGACTACCGTAATGTGAATATTAAAAAATTCATTTTTGGATTTTATGCAATGAGAGATTAAATAAGAGTAGTGAGATAAATTGGATATTTAAGACTTTCTTAAAAAAATGAAACACTTTACCCTTTTTAGGATAGCAAAAAAAAAAAAAAATGTTTCATGGTTTTTTGAAGGTGGGAATAATTAAATAGTCACCTGGATTCGCCACAAGAGGTCACTCGAGGGCTTGCACTGGAAGCGATTTTTGTGAAAATTGAGGCGAGCCGCCTCCACAGCAGCTCGCTCCTCCGGCGTCCCAGCGTCGGGTTGGAATTCCCATGTTTGCCGTCCGATGAACTGGTTAGTGCTCTTCAAGTATGGACCCTCCTCACCTTCTGCAATCTTAAGCCTCCACATTTTTCGTGGGTTCCAGTTACTTGCAGGGTCACTGGAAATGATGGATAGATGGATGGCGAGCACAATAAAGCTTACCTTCTTATATATAGTCAGTCACATGGCAAGGGGCACTCATGGCTGGGACACTTTGGAAAACGCTTTTAGTATATCTACTTTTTTTGTGTCTTTTAATTAACACCTCATATTATTCAGGGCTGAAACACTCTGACATTTGGTGAAACTGAAGTTTCCACCTCATATTTCAAAAATCTATTTTGCTCCATAGATGCCACATTTACTTTACAATGTTATAGTTATTCTTTTTAATTCAGAAGCATTTACAAGATATATATAAATATATTAAGGGATGAGAGATTACTGAAAAAAGTTGGGGAGAATCCTCTTGAAACTTTGATGGCTGCAAGCTGCAATTAGTAGAAAATAGCGCATAATGTACCTATTAAGCATTGAACCTGGATTGGAGGTCGGCAATTCGAGTGCAAAGCCGTTAGGCTGCCACCTATGAACTATATAATTTATAGTTTAAACTGTATAGCAACTGCCTCTAAATAAATTAAAAATTTTAATAATAGTTTAAGAGTTACTTTGTAATTAAATCTATCAATTTTTCATCTATCAAAACGTCAAAGAGTCTTTTTTTTTTTTTTTCTCTCTCTCTCTCTCATTTAGGGATAAAGTATGAATTTTCTTATATAGAATGGAGAAAAGTACAATTTCAAGTTAACGTCAAATAGCAAACTGTAATTATTTATGTAATTGAAGAGTATGTAGAAGAGTTTATATGGTTTGATGATCATTGGATTCAATGATTTCAACAATTAAAATTGTTAGGAAAGTTAAGATCCCCTCAATTTTGCTTTTGCATGCATTTGGAACTAGCCCTCCACCACTCACACGATTCAAAAAATTTCATATATTCATTTTCTAATTCTGTAATTCTAAGTTATATAGGGTAATGATATCCACAAAGTTTTTTATGTTATGAAAAGTACGTGTAATTTGGCGCAAAATTTTTCAAGATTTTTCATTGATTCCCCAAAATTACAAATTGGCCTCTCAACTTCCAAAATTTTAGAAAATAGTCAAACTTTAACGGAATTTACAAGTACGCCACTAAAGTTTGAAAAGTGACATTCTTGTCACTATCTTTGAAAGTTTTGAAAAAATGTAAAAAAACCATCAACTAATTAATAGAAAATTTATTTTCTTCTAGAAGAAGGTATAACTATATTTCTTATGGATTCTTACTTTTCATGAATCGATCTTGTTTTCATAAATTCTTACTTTCCAAAGATTTTATTCCTTGACTAAAACGCCCCAAAAAGTATTTTTAAAAGATATTACTTACATTTTTTTTAACTGTTTTGTGTCTTAAACAATGTTATTTGAATGCTAGTTTTACATATGTCTAATAATTATTAAAATAGTATATTTTCTTAGGAAAATAAATAATTTTTTATTAATTTTTAACTTACCCAACCTAAAAATAATTTAAAAAACTGCTTTAAATAAAATATTTTCAAGAAATTTTATGAATTAATTTTAAGTTTACATCTTTTTTTGCTTAGAACTAGTTTCATTTGAAAGTCAATATTATATAAATAAAATAATTCATTTGAAAGTAAATTTTCATAATGTTATTAAATTTTTATGAATTTTTATTTTTTAATGCCTAAAGCTAGAAAAATTCATAAAAATTTAGCAAGATTATAAAAATTATATTTTTAATAGATTATAGCATATACATAATATTATCTTTTAAACAAAATTAGTTTTAGGTAAAAAATATGTAAAAATAAAAATAATTTATCTTCGTTTAAGATGAAACGAATTTAATAAAAACGCAAATTTTCCAAATTCTCACTATACATAAATAAACACTTTTAATTCGTTATTGTCAATTCACACAAACTGGGAGTTATTCAACAGCATTAATTTCAAACAAACTGGGAGTTAAGCGTCAATTTCAAATGAAAGTTATATTTCAAAAGCTATAATATTTAAGAATATTTAATAGTTTCTTTTCTTTTTCTTATTTAAATTACGGAATAGTTTTTATATGAAAACAACATTGCGTATTCAAATGTTTTCCCTAACTACTTTTCAGTTAAATCTAATATATTCGCAGGCAAAATTTACTGGTGGTCTCCTAAATTATTTTATTGTCCTATTCAAGTTTCTTTCAATTTAGCAAGATTATAAAAATTATATTTTCAATGGACTTTTGCACATACATAATATTAAATTTTAAATAAATTTAGTTTCAGGTAAAAAATATCTAAAAAAATAATAATCTTTGTTTAAGTTGAAAATAATTTAATAAAACCGCCATTTTTCCAAATTCTCACTATACATAAATAAAAACTTTTAATTCATTATTGACAATTCACACAAACTAGGAGTTATTCAACAACATTCATTTCAAACAAACTGGGAGTTAAGCATCAATTTCAAATGAAAGTTATATTTGAAAAGCTATAATGTTTAAGAATATTTAATAGTTTCTTTTCTTATTTAAATTAAGGAATAATTTATATATGAAAACAACATTGTGTATTGAAATGTTTTCCCTAAGTACTTTTCACTCAAATATAATATATTCGCAGGCAAAATTTACTGGTGGTCTCCTAAATTATTTTATTGTCCTATTTGAGTTTCTTTCAATTTAGCAAGGTTATAAAAATTATATTTTCAATGGATTATTGTACATACATGATATTAGCTTTTAAATAAAATTAGTTTCAGGTAAAAAATATGTAAAAATGAAAATAAATTATCTTCATTTAAGTTGAAATGAAGTTAACCGCAATTTTTCCAAATTCTCACTGTACATAAATAAACACTTTTAATTCATTATTGTCAATTCACACAAATTGGGAGTTATTCAACAGCATTCATTTCAAACAAACTGGGAGTTAAGCATCCATTTCCATTTCAAATGAAAGTTATATTTCAAAAGCTATAGTATTTAAGAATGTTTAATAGTTTCTTATCTTTTTCTTATTTAAATTAAGGAATAATTTTTGTATGAAAACAACATTGTGTATGAAATGTTTTCCCTAAGTACTTTTCACTCAAATCTAATATATTCGCAGGTAAAATTTACTGGTGGTCTCCTAAATCATTTTATTGTCCTATTCGAGTTTCTTTCAATTTAGCAAGATTATAAAAATTATATTTTCAATGACTTTTGTACATACATAATATTAACTTTTAAATAAAATTAGTTTAAGGTAAAAAAATATCTAAAAATAAAAAAAATAATCTTCGTTTAAGTTGAAAATAATTTAATAAAAACGCAATTTTTCCAAATTCTCACTATACATAAATAAACACTTTTAATTCATTATTGGCAATTCACACAAATTGGGAGTTATTCAACAACATTCATTTCAAACAAACTGGGAGTTAAGCATCAATTTCAAATGAGAGTTATATTTCAAAAGCTATAATGTTTAAGAGCATTTAATAGTTTCTTTTCTTTTTCTTATTTAAATTAAGGAATAATTTTTATATGAAAACAACATTGTGTATTGAAATGTTTTCCCTAAGTACTTTTCACTCAAATATAGGGTAAAATCCAAATTTGGTCCCTTAACTATTGGGTTTGTCCTAAAGTGGTCCCTTAACTCTAAAAGTGACTATTAGAGTCCCTTAACTCAAGCAACGTATCCAATTTGAGTCCCATCCGTTATTTCAGGCACTATTTCTAACGGAAAATGCATAGGTGGCACTTAATACCCCCTGCTTGGTCCCATAATGCCATGTGGCATACTCTTTCATGACAATAAATAATAAGACTGGAAGTATAATAAATCTTAGACTAGAATTGACAAAATATATAACTTTAGGGACTTAAAGGGCTAATTTCCCCCCCTCCCCACAGCCCTTGTCCTCTGTCTCCCTCGTCCGCCGCAATTCACCTCCATTGCCCTTCACCTCCGCTGACCTTCTCCTCAGTCGCCCCCTCCTCCCTCTTCTGCGTCGCCGTCCTCTTCCCTCATCTCTCTCATCCTCTAGCCGCCATTGACGCCGACCCGTCGTCGGGAATTCGTCGGCCGATCGTATAGGATCAACATCGCTGCCAGCGCTCTGAGGCTCGATGTCGATCATCTGATTTATCTTCGCTACAACTTTCGGATCACTGATAATATTCTAAGATAGGCTGGGAATCGTTACCTCTCCTCGTCGGACGGGTTCAAAGAATGTCCTCCGATTCGACCTCCGACGCCCATTCGAACCATCTAGGAACGCATCTGGGAATGCATCTGGCAGCCTTTCGTGTTCCGGTCGAGAGATGGAATGGCGGCGAGATTGAGGTGGCATCGGAGGTAATCACTCCCAGGCGTTTGCGATTCCCATGCTTCCGGCATTTGCGATTCTTCGCTCGCTGTTCTCGACGTAGAGAGACATCCGATTCGATCGAGTTCGGCAAGAGAAAGAGATAAGGTCGGCGAGAGAGAGGCAGAGGGGGAGAGACCCAGGCAAGAGAGAAGGGCGGAGAGAAAGGGGATGAAGGATGAGCAGATCAAAGAGAAGGGCAGACGACGAAGCTCCACTGCATTTGAAGAGTTTTTCAGCTCTTCTTTTACAATGATACTTCCCAGGAGGCTACGGAGTGGGTGCCGTTGTGGCCGGAGATTGACCCAGATTGACCTGGAGTGTAGTCTTGCTCATCGACGAAGAAGATTGGGGAAGAAGAAGAAGATTGGGTTAAATTATGTTTTGGGTCCTTAGGATTCTTCATCTGTGTCTATGCTACCTATAGATTTATTATCCTTTCAGTCTTGTCACTTATTGTTATAAAAGATGATGTCAAGTGGCAGTTGGGGTGCCACATAGGCAATTTCCATCTGAATTAACGCCTTAACTGACAGTAGGGACCAGAATAGAACACACGAGTTGAGTTAAGGGACTTTAATAGTCACTTTTTGAGTTAAGGGACCACATTAGGATGACCCTTAAAGTTAGGGGACTAAATTTGGATTTTACCCCTCAAATATAATATATTCGCAGGCAAAATTTACTGGTGGTCTCCTAAATTATTTTATTGTCCTATTCAAGTTTCTTTCAATTTGTTCTCATTTCGTACCTTACACTGTAAAACACATACAACTCAAGCTCCTCCCTTAGTGCATTAAGGCATTCTGAGAGTTGGGATGGAGAGCAGAAGTGAGAGTAGGAAAACGTTGCTTTTCAAAATGTAAATAACTAAAAGTGATAAGAAAATTAGAGCTTGAGAGTGGGAGCTGGAGCACGAAAGCAGGATCATCGACCTAAAATCGAATAATTATGTGTCACCTACCTCCTTCTATCAATTTTCAACTTATTTTAATTAATCCTCAGCACAAAATACCAATTCTAATATCTAAATATTGTTCATTTTGCACCTAGCACCGTAGAAGTTGTGGATTTGACAACTCATTGTCTATTCGTTTGGCTTTTGCTTGCGCATGTTAATGGGTTAAACAAAATGGTTTTGGACCCGCTTGAGCCAACACATGAAAGCACCCTCAAACTTCATCAAATTTACTGCCTTGGTAATTCCAACTTCAAGGCTGTTTGGCAAAGCCGCCCTCTACCCCTACCCAGTCTGATCGCCAAAGAACCATCTGTCGTCGTCCGAATACCAATCCATGTACTATCCTTGGTCTCCTCCATCTTGGCATTCTTTGATAGCCAGGGTCTTCTGCATCTTGCCGTTCACTGATAGCCGGAACCTCCATGCGAACTTCTCGGAGGCCCGTACGACTTGGTGCGATGTCTTGATTTTGTCCTCCTCCTTGATCTTCCTCTCACCATTGGTCTAAAGCATGCGCCGCTGTGAACACGTGAGCCTCCGTCGTCTCCTCCCACTCGACACAGGCATTGACAAAGGACGATTGCAAAATCTTTCGATTGCTGGAATCGAGTTCAATCCCCGACCCTAGTGCGATCCCTGTTTAGATCTGCCTACATTGAGATCCATCTCTCCCAAGCAACAACTCAAGTGCTAGTTATGTCGAATTGGTTTGACCGTTCGAATCCAGCTTCGCGAATAATCGTCATCTCAATGTGGTAGGGATGTAATTTTGGCCAAAATAAGACTAATTGTCTTAATTAAATCAACCGGGTCAAATGTGATTTGCTTGTAACCCAACCCAAAAAGACAAAAGCGAGTCAATTGGGTTGAGTTAATTCCAAACGAACTCGGCCTTAATCATCATCTTCATTTTTCATGTGGCCAAACATCCAAACCAGCCACTTGCTTTCTCCCCCCATCAACACTTCCTCAATGGGCGGTCTCCTCGCCGTCTGTGTCTTAGCTGGCTCCGTATTGGACGTTGAAATCATGTTCCCCACCCTACCTCCATGCTGCTGTCTACTGCAATCCTGTCCTCCACCGTTGCTGATTGCCGCCGCCACTGATCATATAAACTTTGTTTTTGCTGCCAACTCTCGCTCCTAGCCTGCCTCCAGCTCTCCCACGATCTCGTCGTCCATTATACCTATCACTGTCTCTGCCGCCATCATTCTATTGTCTGCTTCGCTCTTTTGATTTGAAACGCCGGTGCTCTGGGAGAGTATGGGATTTGAAGTGTGGCTCCCGTTGTTCCTGCACCATAAAATTTTAGAAAATTTATAAATATTAAAAGAAAAAATGTTTTTTATTTCTACATTTTTTACCTAAAATTAATTTCATTTGAAAATCAATATTATGTAAGTGTTATAATTCATTAAAAGTAAAGCCTTTATAACATTATTAAATTTCTATGAATTTTTATCTTTTTAATGTCCATAAAAATAAAAATTCATAAAAAAATTTAACAAAATTATATATAAATTTTATTTTTAGTGGATTATTACACTTACATAATATTAACTACTAAATAAAGTTTTTTTCATGAAAAAAAAGTAAGTTATTTTGCCTTAAGTTAAAATGAATTGACAATAAGGCTGGTTTCATAAAAAAAATTAAATAAAAGTAAGCTATTTTACATTAGTTTAATTTTAAGTTAAAACAAATTGACACAAAATATTGTATACCAAAAATAAGTAGAATGTGGGAGAATATCACCAATATAATAATAATAAATTGAGTTGAGTTGTGAGTCTACCACTTTATTTTGGATATTTTGTGTCATACAGATACAGTAACTTCAATTAAATCGCCCTCAAGACAAAAGCAACTTCTACACATACCTTTTACTATGGTTGAAAAAAGCTTCACTCAAACATTCTTTTTACCCAACATTATAATATAGTAACATGAAAAAAAAAAAGAAAAGAATTTCTCTACTCACACAAAACTATAGACAAATTGTATCCGTACACACATGCGTCGAAGCTCTAGAAACGGCATGACCAGCCTTTCATAATTAGTATAGGAATGAATTTCCAAAACGGTGAATAAGAAACAAAAGGCTGGTTACTGAAAGGCATTTCTTCATATATCGAAGAAAGGAAGTATATTCGCTCATTTTTAAAACATATGACAACCAAACTGGATTATATTCATTCATGTTTATCAAAGAAAGGAAGTACATTCATTCATTCACAGATCTTTTAGCAAAAGAAAAAGAACCGCAATAAAAAATACTAGCTAAAGCTCAAACATCATCAATCAGACCACAGAAGGGAAGCCCCCTTTCGGATTTCCCAAATTAAATGCAACGAGTCCAAATCTAAAATCAAGCGTAGCCAATTCTTCCAAGTATAAAGTGTCACCTCCATCGTGGTCAAGTCCGTACGAAACTACAAAGCAACATCGACCCTGACACATCCCCGCATATAACTCCAGCACTACCTCGCTTATCTCCTTCTGTTAAGGCCACATCCAAAATGACCTTATACTCCTCCACTCTCAGCGAACACCATTGCACCGAGTGGCTGAACTCGACGCTTGCCATACTAAACCCACCTTTCAATCCAAGGCATATTGGAACGAGCTGCTTGCTTAGGAGTTTGACAAACTGAGTCTTATATGCACCACCCTATTGTGGTTATACCACACAAAACAAATCACCAATTCTCATCATGTTCTAAGAAGGACCGCAGTCTGCCCCGCCACATATGTGAGATGAATCGAATCTTAAGGCCCAATGCAAATAAAACCTGAACTGAAAAGGGACATACGAACAAGAGCAAACTCCTACTGTTGCTGGAACACACACCAACAACACTTCAAAATTGCAACGAATGAGATTATCTTTAGTTGGTACTGCATCCGCGCATGTACGCCAAAAAAATAGTTGAACTCTAGGCAGCAGCTAGAGGCTCCACAACTAGGACTACACCTCTGACCGGCGTAACGGATACCTACTATATAACATCCCACAGGCCACATACTATGCTAAGTTCACTGTGAAGATACCTTTATTGTCCATTCCCTAAGTGAAAACATCATAAATAAACTAAGGAAAGGGTCGAATCCTTTTCACAGCTATAGCATTTGATGGGTGTAACAAAGTGTTAATCATGTCGTAGTTCCACTGAAAGCCCCCATGATCAGTAAGGTGCCCCACCTGCTCATCATTAATGCCCAGAATCACACAGGTGATCGGTTTGGGGTGTTTTCCATGAAGCCAATTATCCTCCCATTTGGACATGTTTGCCTCCTTACCAGCCCTCCAAAAAGCTCTGACCTAAACAACACCAACACTCAGCAACAATCCTTTATAGATTACTGATAAAGGATTGGGAACAGGAGCCTTTAAGAATAAAGTGAGATTATAGTAGCTTCCTTTCAACACCAGAGCCATAAGTCTTGATGTGTTCTGCCCCAACCACCATGCCTGTTCCGCTAATAGAGCAGGCTTGAATGCCTCCACATCTTTGAAACCAAGACCTATTTCCTTTTCAATGCATAGAGTCACTCCCACCAATAACAAGCAATCTTCTTTTCCTCAACATCTAAAGACCGAAAGAAATGAGTACTTAAGAATAGGAGTCTGCCGCATATATCAGTCGGGACAAGAATACATCTCTTAAAACGCATTGGCATTACTGGGACAACAACCTTAATAAGAAGACTATGCCCTAACAGAGAGAGCAGAGGGGTTTTCCATATTGACATTTTCTACTTAACTCGTTCAATGAGAAATTGAAATTGAGTCATTTTTTCCCACCCTATCAACCATAGGAAACCTAAATACTTGTCAGATTTTAGGCCTGTTATCATCCGTAATAAATTCATAAGATATTGTCATTCTTCTAGATGATAATTTAGGATAGAGAAGATGGATGATTTCTGTATGTTTATCATTTGAGCCAAGGCACATTCATAAAGCTTTTTAAAGTAGCCAATAAGTGCCTCACACACTCCCCCTTAGGCACAAGAACAAAATGTTGTCATCAATGACAGTGGATGCGAATTTTCAGTTGGGCACAACGGACGAGAACAAGTGTAAAGAAGAGGACACGAAACTTTTACTTGTTTAACCCTTAATTTTGGGCTACGTCCACGGAATCGACTTCGAGCCTTTCTCCACTAAATAAATTGTGTGCTTACAAAGAGAGAAATTTCTTCAGACAAAATCCCATAGATAAAAACACTATTTGAATAAGCCCAAATAGTATCACCAAAGTGTTTCCCAAAACACCCTAAATCAATACCTCACTATTTTGTCACTTCCCAAAATAAATCACTCTCTCACTGTATTTTTCTCACAGCCAATATGTGACTCTTTGGCTCTATCAAATGAATTGAACTGAAAAAACTAATCCCTATTTATAGGGAAGTCTACCGCGTTCTCCACCGTGATTTGTTCCTTCGGCCGTTTCAACTTCGTTGCCAATTTTGACCAACAAGAAAAGCAAGAACCAATTTCAAAATTGTGTGGGCCCTACCACTGTGTTTTTATTTTACTTGTGGCGGGACTTACACTAACAATCTCCCCCCCATGCCACATGTGGGAGGAGATACCATCACTGGTTTTTATATGAAACACATGCTGACTGTGAGGTCGTATGCTTCAAGCTTCTCCCTGGGAATCACCTTTGTCAACATGTCAGCTGCATTATCATCTGTGTGAATTTTCTCAAGCTTTAAAAACTTCTTCTCAATTACCAAATGCAACCAATGATATCTCACCTCAATGTGTTTAGAACGAGTATGATACATTGAGTTCTTGCTCAAATCAATAGCACTCTGACTATCATAATGTATCACATAGTCCTTTTGCTTCAAATCCAACTCATGAAGGAAACACTTCATCCAAAGCATCTCTTTACCTGTGATGCCCAGCAGCATCTTTATTGGAAGACATTGTGACTTCGGGAGGGACTTCCTGAGAGGGAGAACGTCTGGAGCCTAGATTTCCCCGGGGAGTGTGCCTGAAATACTCAGGAAAGAGGGTTACGAGGTCCCCGGGGTCTTTTTCCGGGGATGAGCCTCCGACGCCCAAGTCAGTGTCCTGAGAAATGAAAGAGGGGGAGCACTAAAAGATTTAGTAGCCTTGCCTGTTTGTATTTTCTCAAGGGGAGAGGGTCCTGATGCCCCAAAGCATCTTCGTTTGCTGTCATATTGACAGGTGGAGAGACTTCCTGAGGAGGCGAGCGCCTGGAGCTCTGGTTTCCCAGCTGAGTGTGCCTGAAAAGCTCAAAGAAGAGGTTAGGAGGTCCCCAGTTTGCTTTTCCGGGTAGGACCCTCCAATGCCCAAGTCAGTTTTCTGAGTGAAAGTGGAGGAAGAACACTAAGGGATCAAGTGTCTTGCCTGTTTTGTGTTTTCTCAGAGGGAGGAAAATGCCCATCCTTTGCCCAGTCCCCTTTCCTAGTATTTATAGGAGTAGATGGTCCGTTCAGATCATGACACGTGTTCGGTCGGATTTGATCTGTGCTTTTGGACCTAGGGGATAGGCAGCCGTTTGCAGCCTCTTTTAGCCCTGGACCCGGACAGGTTGTGTCAGGACTGGGGCGGCTGCGGTGTGTCAGTTTGCCATTTTGATGTGACGTGTAGGGCTTGTGGACGACATGTCAGAGGCTCCTTAAATGCTCATACCGTACTCCTGAGGTCCCCTGGGCGAGGTCGCCCTTCAGTGCGTGCACCCTCTTCGAATTCTATCCGTCCTTCGGTGCGAGCACCTCCTTCGGGATCTATCCCATGGTTCTGGGAGTTCCCTTGATGAACACCTCCTTCGGGACTCACACCCATAGTTCGGGGATTCCCTTGTTCAGGTGTTTCTTGTTCGGGGGAGATCCTCTTCAGAGCCTTTGCCTTCGGGGAGATTCTTCCTTGCTACAGAGAGATGGCTCTCTTACCCGAAGACGGTTAGCTTGGCCCCTCGATGGAGACGGTGTTATCCTCGGAATTCCTGACGAGCTAACCGAAGTCTCGAGCTCATAGTGTTTGACTTCGCACCTTCCGAGGTCAGTGAAAAGATCCTCTCTTGGGTGACGTCAGACTCCCCGGCCAATATTCAGGCAGGGAGTTACTACCGAGGAGGCAATAGCCTTTGGCTATCAGGTCCGATCCCCCCTTTGCCAGGGTGTGTTTCCTGGTATTTATAGGAGTTCCTAGCCCGTTCAGATCATGACACGTGTTCGGTCGGATGTTCTCTGTGTTTCAGGGCGTAGGGGACAAGTAGCCATTTGCAGGCTCCTTGAGCCTTGAACCGAGACAGGTCGTGACAAGACCTGGATGGCGACAGCATGTCAGACCGCCGTTTGAGGCGGCGTGTAACGCCTGTGGGCAACATATCAGAGGCTCTTTTCTTCGGGAGTTATGCTCGTAGTTCGGGGAGTCCCCTGTTTCTAGGGTTCCGCCTTCGGGGAAGTTCTCTCCTATTTGGAATGGCTGGTTCTTTATCCCCGAAGGTGATTCTTTTGGTCCCCCGAGGGAGCCGGCGATACCTTTGAAATGCCTAGCGTGTTAGCTGAAGTCCCGACTTCGTGGTGTCTGCCTTCGCTCCTTCCGAGGTCAGTGATAGCACCTCTGTCGGATGACGCCAGGCTTCCCGACCATGTTTTCGTCAAGAAGTATGTGCTGAGGGAGGCGATAGCCCTTCGGCTATCACAGGCCCCCCTCCGAAAAGCCGAAGTGGGAACTTCGGTTTGTCGGCTTTCAGAGGGGGTCCTTCGGGACCTCGGGTGCAATGCCTGTGCCGAAGATGTACCTTTTTTTCGAAGACATGGGCTGCTCGGTCATAATGATGCCTGTCCTTTGGTGTCTTCGAGGTCACCCACTTCTCTCCTTTTGCAGGGCTGCGTAACGTCGTGTTTTGTAACTAGGCGTGTCAGTCTGGAGCGGCGCACCCAGGGTCTAGGAGTGTCAGAAAGCGTGTCCCTCTTTTGGCGCGATGGCTGACACATGGCAGCTTGTTATTGGCAGGAACTGCGTCGGATATAGCAAGCGCACCTTTTCTCGCGCCATGAGCAGTTATGGCGACTGTTCGCCTTTGTGGAGTACTTTATGATGCCGGTTCACCTACCCTCCTCGGCCTATATATACCTCTGTTCCGTCATAACCTCCTTTTGCTTCTGCTTTTGCTTTCAACTGCTTTCACGTTTTCTCCTGCTTTTTGCGGCAATCCTCTTTGACGGAGTGTTTTCCGGCAACCTTTTGTGACGGCGTCTTCGAATCCAGATTTTGGCAAAACATTTGGTGGGTTTTAACTTCCAGAGTCTTTTGCTTTTTAAGCTTTCCCGAAGTCGTTTTTGGCCTTTTCCGAAATCGCTTTTCTGCCGACCATGCCTATTCCCGAGAGCTGGCAACCTCTTTTGTCTCACCCTTGCTGCACCACTCCTAAAAAATTAGCAAGATGGAAGACCAAATTCTTTCTTCCCTCGTACGCCATTACAAGATTGCCATGTTCTGACCAATTCAGCTTTTCGAACCGTGGCGACGAGGTTACCGTTTTTCGAGCCCAACTAAAGGCCGAACTTCAGTACCCTCCTCCGAAGATGATTTGTGACTTTTTCCAATTCCATGGCATTGCCGTAAATCAGCTTCCGCCGAACTCGTACTGCTACTTTAACGTCTTCCTCTGTATGTGCGGCATTTTCAAAATAGAGCCCTACTTTATTCTTTTCATGTAGTACTATAAGCTCTTCGTGGTCCCGAAGGGTGGCTTTTACTTCATGCTACCTCGGGGATCAGGGAGCAAAAACTATATGTTCACCTTTGCCACCAAGGACAACTGGCGAGGGTGGTAACAAAAGTTTTTCTTTCTGAAGATGGAGGAGGCCTGGTCGCACGTTCCGACCAAATGGGCTCGGCGAAGGCTGGAGATGGACGTCGTTGATCCGAGGGTAATGCTGACTCCTGAGTTGGCACCTATATTCACGGACTTCGACAGACGGATCCGAGCAGTCTCCGACTAGGATTCCGAGGTCCCTTCGCGCCCCCTTTACCCCTTCCCCATCAATTGGAAACTGATGACCGAAGAGGTTCTTCGGGAACTAGGGGTGGTGAAGGAGCACAAGACGGACCTCGGGATGTCGGCTCCTGCTATCGTTGGGAAAGACTCTTGGTTGGTGAAACTCCTTAGGGAGGAAGTCACTTATGAGTCCTTTTTTGAGAGTAAGTTATCTCAGGATTCTCTTATTATAGTTTTACCTTGGACTCACACTGATGTTTTCTTTCTTTTTCAAAGATGGGCGACGACTCCGCTGCCTACTACAAGTCCCTTTTCCTCGGTCAAGCCGAGAAGGGCGAGCAGACGAAGGAGGCCATCTCCCGAAGGCGGAAATCATTTGGGGCTGGGCCATCCGTGGCCAAACGGGCAAAGAAAGACGCGCCTCCTCCTCAAGCGGAAACTCCCGAGGAGGCGTGCGAAGAGTCGGATGCTGCTGCTGCTGTTCCGCCAGCCGAGGTTGCCGCTGCCACCCCTTCTCGGAGTCCCTCTTCCTCGGCGGCTCTTCTGGACGCCTTGGTGGAAGTCCCTTCTGTCGAGGAGTGTTGTAAGAGTAAAGGTAAGGAGATTCCTGCCGAGGAGGTCCGGGACTCCGATGATGACGTCGCGGAGGTGCCGGCAGGTTCGTTTTCTTAGACAAGTTGTGGTACCTTTGTTTCTTTAAGGGTTCCTTGTCTTGATAAATTTCTTGCTTTGCCGTGTAGGGGAGCTACTATACCCGAATTGGGCAGTCGAGCACGCCTAGAAACGGGCTCTTCGGGATGCCCATGTCCCGAAGGGTAAGATCCCGAGGAAGACCTTTTGGTCATTTACGGAGGACATGAACTTGTACTCCGGCGACTCCCCGTACATGGCCAACCAAATCTCAAGGGGGATCCTCACCGAGGCCTCCTTCAGGGCAATTTCCGAAGCGTGCCCGAGCGATGAGTGCCTCGCTGCCAAGGTTTCCGAGCACACTGCCCAGGTATACTTCAGGCCTTTATTTTGTTCCTTTTGATTTCTTCTAAGTGTTTGGCCCACTCTTTGCGTTACTAACTTTTGCTCTTACTTCTTTGCAGCTGCTGGGGTACACCGGCCTCCTCAGGGTTCGGGTGCCGAAGGAAGTGGCGTTCCAAGTCTCAGCCTTAGATCTCATGGAAAAATCTAAGGCCAAGTACTCTGAATTGGCTGCCAAGAACACGGAGATGGCTCAAGCTACGAAGATGCAGGTTGCTGCCATTCGGGAGGAGTTCGCGAAGGAGAAGGAGGAACTTTTGAAGGACTCCTCCCAGAAGATTTCTGACCTCGGTGCCAAGGTGGCGGAGCTGACCTCGGCGAACGAATCATATCAAAAGGAGAAGTCAGATTCTGAGGCTCTCCTGGCGAGGGTGCTTGCCGAGAAGGCCGAGCTCCAGGCCGAGGTCGAGTCTTTGAAGAAGGAGCCAAAGAAGAAGAAGACGAAGGCACTGAGGAAGGAGATTGCCGATCTGGAGAGGGAACGTGATGAGCTGGCGGTCGAGAAGAAGAAAGCCGACGAAATGACCAAGGTCGGTTTTCAAGACGGCTTCTGCCTCGTTCGTCACCAAGTGCTTCAGAGGTTCCCAGATCTGGACCTCTCTTTTTTGGAGGCCCTAAACATTCCCGAGGGGCCTCGGTGGTCTTGGTTGAAAATCAAGCACCTGAACTTGCCCCTTTCTTTCCCGGCGCCGAAGGTGGTGGAAAAGGACGCAGGAGCTGGTGGCTCCCGAGACGCTGAGATTGTTTAGTTTGTTTTAGGGTCCTTTGCCTTCTTTTTCTTCTTTTTTGTATTTCTTCTTTTGGCGAGCTTTCTTCTTTGTAAGTAGATCCATCTCAATAAAGACTCTTTCTTAAAAATTTTGGCTAAGTCTTTTTGTAAAATTTTTCATTTTCCATTGTCCCGAACAAGTTCGCTCAAGAGACTTCAGAAAATACGGCGATCTTCTTCGTGAAATTCTAACTTGTACAACTTATGCTCAAGAATTTTGGCTAAGTCCTTTGCGTGATTTTTCATTTCCCATTGTTCCGAACACGTTTGGTCAAGGGACTTCAGAAAATCATATCTTCGCTTATGTCAGCGGTCACTTTCACGAAATTCAGACTTGTATAACTCATGCTCAAGATTTTTGGCTAAGGAACTTTTGTACTTAGAAATTTTTCTGTACAATACAATCTTCTCACCGAAATCTTAAGCATAGAATTTTCTCAAGGCGTCCGAATGCCATGTATTTTTTAACTCTATGCCTCCGGCATCGCCGAGCTTGTAAACCCCTTTTCGCACTTCGGCAAGTACCAGATAAGGTCCTTCCCAATTTGCGCGAAGTACCCCGTGGGATGGCCTTCGGGGTCCAAATTCAGCCTTTCGAAGAACGAGGTCTCCTTTCTTTATTCCTTTTGGCCTGGCGTGCAAGTTTATAGCCGCGGCCACTCTTTGCTGAAAAGCTTTTCTCCTCAGCTCGGCTATTTCTCTGTGTTCGCCGACGAGGTCAAGCTTGGTTCTCAGGCCGAGGTCATTTCCCCTTTCATCGAACACTTGCACTCGCACCGATGGCTGCACTACCTCGACTGGGATGATAGCCTCTGTACCGAAAACAAGTGAAAAAGGTGTTTCCCCTGTGGCTCTTCGGGGTGTTGTTCGGTAGCTCCATAACACACTTGGGAGCTCTCCCGGCCATTTCCCTTTTGCTTCCCCCAGTCTCTTTTTCAGACCATCTTTGATAGTCCTGTTGGATACTTCTACTTGCCCATTGCTTTGGGGGTGAGCTACTGGGGCGAAGTGCATTTTTATTCCGAGGTTGTTGATAAATTCTTGGAACCCTTTGTCTGTAAACTGGGACCCATTGTCGGCTACTAGTACCCTCGGTATGCCAAATCTGCATACAATGTTCTTCCATACGAACTTTTGCATATCTTTTGCCGAGATAGTCGCCAAGGGTTCCGCCTCGACCCATTTAGAGAAATAGTCTACTGCAACTACGCAGAACTTCACGCCTCCAGGCGCTGTTGGGAGTGGCCCAATGAGGTCTATGCCCCAAACTGCGAAGGGCCAGGGATAGTCAGCCGAAGTTACCATTTCCGAGGGTGTCCTCTGGATACTCGCGTGTCTTTGGCAATTACCACATTTCCGGACGAACTGCCTAGCGTCCTTCCTTAGAGTAGGCCAAAAGTATCCTTGCCGAAGTATTACTGCTGCGAGGGCGTCAGTTCCAACGTGCGAACCACAAGCGCCTTCGTGAACTTCTTTGAGGATCATTTCAGTATCCTCTTCGCCAACACACCTCTGCAATGGATTTGCATATCCCTGCCGATATAATTCTTCGCCAATTAGGAAAAATCGACCGGAGCGTCTTCGAACTTTTGCAGCTTCGTGGGGTTCTTCAGGGAGCGCATTGGTTGCGAGATATCTTTTTATTGGGTCTTTCCAGCCTCTTCCCGAAGTTACTATGCCCAGCACTGCGATGCTCGGTTGATTTAGCACCTCGGTGCATGTTTTTGATTTCGCCAAGCAGTCTGCTTTGGCATTATCTCGTCGAGGTACGTTTTCGATTCATACGGTGTCGAACTCTCGAATGAGCTCTGCTACCAGTTCATGGTATTTTGCCAAGGTCGGGTCCTTTGCCCCATAATCCCTTGCCGTTTGCCAAACTACCAGCTGGGAATCACTGTGGGCTTTTAAGTCTCTTACACCAATTTTTCTAGCTAGGCGCAATCCTGCTATGAGAGCTTCATACTCGGCCACATTGTTGGTGACGTTGAAGCTGAACTTGATGGCCTGCATTACTTCTAGACCTTCGGGACCTTTGATAATTACCCCAGCTCCCTGATGTTCAGACCCCGAGGTTCCGTCAACATATAAAGTCCATTCTGGCTCACTTTCACCGGGATCCGGATGGCTATCCTCGGTGGTGGGTACTTCGGCAATGAAGTCTGCCAAAGCTTGAGCTTTTATGGCTTTCCGAGGTTCATAAGTGATGTCGTGCTCGCCAAGCTCTATACACCATTTGGAGAGCCTTCCTGAATGATCAACTTTTCTCATGACATCCCGCAGTGGTAGACTGCTTCGGACGACGATGGGGTGAGCCTGAAAATATGGTCGCAGCCTCCTCCCTGCCAGGACCAAGGCATATATAGCTTTTTGCAGCAAAGGATACCTGACCTCGGCGCCGTGCAGGGACTTGCTTACATAATAGACCGGCCACTGCTTCGGCCCTTCCTCTTTCACAAGGACCGAGCTTACTGCTTTTTCTGTGACGGCGAGATATAATACGAGGGGTTCTCCCTCGCGAGGTTGTCGCAGAGTGGGCAGACTGGCTAAGTAAATTTTGAGTTCTTCCCAGGCCTTTTGGCAGTCTTCATTCCAAGGATGAGCATTGCCTCCGAGGTCGTCCTCCTTTTTTGCTGCCTTAGTGAGGACTTTGAAGAATGCTCGACACCGGTCTCCATATCTGGAAATAAACCTGCTAAGAGAGGTTATCCTTCCGGTGAGTCTCTGCACATCCTTTATTGTGGCAGGAGTTCGGAATTCGAGCAGAGCCTTAATTTTTTCTGGGTTAGCATCAATGCCTCTTTCTAATACCATGTACCTAAGAAACTTTCCCGAGATCACTCCAAAGATACACTTTTTGGGATTAAGGCGAATCCCGAAGGTCCTGAGCTGGTGGAAAGTTTCCTTTAAATCTGTGACGTGGTCGGTGGGCAGCTTGCTTTTGACTATCATGTCATCGACATAGACTTCCATGTTCCTCCCTATTTGATCGCTAAAGACCTTGCTCATCAACCTCTGGTAGGTGGCTCCTGCATTCTTGAGTCCGAAGGGCATCCTGACGTAACAGTATGTTCCACCCTCGGTGATGAAGGCGGTCTTCTCCTCATCTTCAGGGTCCATCCTTATTTGATGATATCCACTGAAGGCGTCTAGGAAACTTAGGAGCCCGTATTCGGCAGTTGAGTCTACCAATCGGTCTATTGATGGGAGAGGGTATGAGTCTTTTGGGCAAGCATCGTTCAAGTTTCTGAAGTCAATGCACATCCGGAGCTTACTGCTTCCTTCTTTTGTGGCGATTAACACATTGCTTAGCCATTCGGGGTACTTGACCTCCCTGATTACATCTGCCTCCAATAAGCGCTGGACTTTGGTTTTGACGAAGTTATTTTTATGGACTGAGATGCCTCGTTTCTTTTGCTGGACAGGTTTTGCTTCTGGACTTACTTTAAGGCTGTGCTGTACTACGCGAGGGTTCACCCCTGGCATATCTTTCGGCGAGTAGGCAAATAAGTCTTTATTCATCAGTAGAAAGGATACAAGTTTTTTCTTGTCACCTTCGGCCAAATTTTTCCCTATTCGGGTACTTCGGCCTGGGACAAGTTCTACTTCTTCCATTTCTACCTTCGCGGAACCTTCTGCCTCGCCCTTTTTTGGTTTTAAAGCCTCTGCCTCTACGGCTTGTGCGAAGTTGTTTGCTGGAGCTTTCCTCGCTTTGACGAACACCTTCCTTACCTCGCTCTGATCAATGAAGATCTCTGCGTCTCCATCCTTGGTGGCAAAAGTGGCAGTCAAGTATCTTACATCAGGGCGAATGTGCAGATTTCCCTGTGTTTGCCTCCCAAGGATGGCGTTGTATGATGAAGGGACATCCATAACGATGAACCTTGTCATTGTGGAGGCGAATAACTCGGTTGTCCCATCCACCGAAGTCCCTTTCATCATTAGGGGAAGGTCGATCCATCCGAGAACAGGCAGTTCGGATGTCCTATGTCGAAGGTGGGCGAAGTGACGATCTTGAGATCACTGCGGGATATGCCCAAGTTTGGCAGCAAATGTGAAAACAGGACGTCGGCGTTTGATCCGTCGTCAAGCAAGACTCTCTTGACGTCCCAGTTTCCTATCCTCACCATGACCAACAGCGGATCGTCATGGGGAAAGACGACGGTGGAACCATCCTTGCGGGCCAGCTTCTTCGTCGGGCTCTGATACTCCATGACTGATATTTCTCTGGCCTTCCTCTTTCTTTCCGAGGATGGGAGTCCTGTCGTAATTGTTTGTATTACCCCCGCCGGAGGTGGAGGGCGCCTCTTCGGACTTCGGTTCCTCCGTCTGTCGGAGTCGTAGTCTTCGTCATCTGCCTTTCCTTCCTCCTCTTTCCTCCCCTTCGGGGAAGGCATTCGCAGATAACGTCGAAGTTGGCCCAGTTTTATCAGCGACTCTATGTACTTTTTCAATTGGAAGCAGTCTTCAGTGTCGTGGCCGTGGTCGCGGTGAAACTGGCAGAACTTCTTCATGTTCTTCTTGTTATCAGCGGTCATGGCCCTTGGCCGCTGAATCTGGGCTCCCTGCCTTTCCATTGTCATGAGGATGTTGGTCCTCGTGGTGTTCAGGGGCGTAAAGTTTGGGAGTTTCCTTCCCCGCATTCTCCGAGGTCGGCCTGCCTGGTCAGCTGGATATCGCGTTTGCTGGCTGGATCCTTCGGCGCGAGTGTGATCAGACTTCGGTCCGCCCATTCTCAGCTCTTCGGCTGTCATATGTTGTTCGGCCCTTCGGTAGAATTCACCAAGCGTGTCCGAAGGGTCTTTGGAAAATTCATAAAAGAGCTGTGAGTCCCTCCGAAGGCCCCGTGTCATGGGGAGGATGCGTATTTCGGGCCGAAAGTCTGGGACACTCAAGGCTTCTCTGTTAAACCTTTCGACATAGTCGTGGATGGTCTCTCCGTTTCTCTGCGCTATGTCGAACATCTGGACGGGCATCTTCGCCGTCGGCCGACTTCCAATGAATTGCTGCGTGAAGGCTGTAGATAACTCCTGGAACATCCTGATGGTTCCTGGAGCCAATGAGTTGTACCACGCAGTTGCTGGCCCTGTGAGGGTGACCTCAAAACATTTGCACAAGGTAGCGTCGTCTGCACCGTGCATCATCATGCTGCGTCTGTACTTGGTTAGATGAGCCTGTGGATCAGTCCGGCCATCATAAGTTTCCAGCCGAGGTACCCGGAAGTCACCTGGCATGGCTGCCTCTACTATAGTTCGGGTGAACGGGGACTCATCCCCACAGAAGGTTTCAGACAGCCTGGCCCAGACCGGCTTGCGAGCTACTTGTTTTTCCACTCTGTCCAACCTCGCTAATATTTTCTCCATAAGGATCGTGGCACTAGGTTCTTCTTCTGGGAAGGGAGATTGCCGGCGCCTCTTCGGGGAGTGACTTCGGCGCTGAATGGATGGGGACTTCGCCTCAGGTGACGAGCTCCTTCGGTGTGGGATTTTGGGTCGCTTGGACCCAGCTCGTCCTGTAAGCCGTGCCCCGAGGGGCATATTTTCTGTTGAAGACTCCTCACGTGGGTCCCCGCTTCCCGAACTACGATGGACTGGTTTGGGGCTTCTTTCCCGAGGACGTGCTGGCGAGGGAGTCCTTTGGGCCTGAGTTTGTTGTGGCCACCTTCGGTCTATCTGCTGTGTCATTTCAGCCACAACAGAACGTTGAAAGTCGCGCAGGAAACTCATGGTTATGACCAGAGGACGCTCTTCCTCCGGCGTGGAAGTCCTTGGAAGGGTTTGCTCAGTAGCCGGTTGAGCTTCAGGCGCGGACGGGGACCTTGGGAGTCCCTTGTCCTTTGAACGCCGAGTTTCAACAACGGCGACCTGAGGGTGGTTTCCCACAGACGGCGCCAAATGATGCCCAGCAGCATCTTCGTTGGAAGACATTGTGACTTCGGGAGGGACTTCCTGAGAGGGAGAACGTCTGGAGCCTAGATTTCCCAGGGGAGTGCGCCTGAAATACTCAGAAAAGAGGGTTAGGAGGTCCCCGGGGTCTTTTTCCGGGGAGGAGCCTCCGACGCCCAAGTCAGTGTCCTGAGAGATGAAAGAGGGGGAGCACTAAGAGGTTTAGTGGCCTTGCCTGTTTGTATTTTCTCAAGGGGAGAGGGTCAGATCCGGCCCTTGCCAGGGTGTGTTTCCTGGTATTTATAGGAGTTCCCAGCCCGTTCAGATCATGACACGTGTTCGGTCGGATGTTCTCTGTGTTTCAGGGCGTAGGGGACAAGTAGCCGTTTGCAGGCTCCTTGAGCCTTGAACCGAGACAGGTCGTGACAAGACCTGGACGGCGACGGCGTGTCAGACCGCCATTTGAGGCGGCGTGTAACGCCTGTGGGCGACATGTCAGAGGCTCCTTAAATGCTCATGCCGTACTCCCGAGGTCCTCTGGGCGAGGTCGTTCTTTGGTACGGATGCCCTTCTTCGGGAGTTATGCTCGTAGTTCGGGGAGTCCCCTGGTTCTAGGGTTCTGCCTTCGGGGAAGTTCTCTCCTGTTTGGAATGGCTGGTTCTTTATCCCCGAAGGCGATCCTTTTGGTCCCCCGAGGGAGCCGGCGATACCTTTGAAATGCCTAGCGTATTAGCCGAAGTCCCGACTTCGTGGTGTCTGACTTCGCTCCTTCCGAGGTCAGTGACAGTGCCTCTGTCGGATGACGCCAGGCTTCCCGACTATGTTTTCGTCAAGAAGTATGTGCTGAGGGAGGCGATAGCGCTTCGGCTATCACTTCTTGCCATGAAATTTCTTGCACTGAGGAGACCTCAGGCCAATAAACTTACTTTTGGCCTTACCATCAACATTAGGTTTAACAATCTTGCCAGTGTCCTTGACTTTTATTTGTTTCCTTTGTCTTCCAACCTGGCTTGTTTCCCCTCGTCCACTAGGAAACCATCTGCTCTCATACTCTTCTTGTTCCATAAGCAAATCTTCTGAACAGCTTCATAATATGTGGTGGCATTGAAGGGCCTGACAGCTCTTCTAATATTTGATTTGAGGCCTCTAACAACTCTTTTGGCCTTAAGTTCTTCCAACCCATGATATTGAGGTACATATCTCACAAGTTGGTTGAACTTGTGTTCATACTCTAGAACACTCAAATCACCCTAGTTTAATGTATCAAATTCTGCTCATTTTGAGTCCTTGATAGCATCGCTGATGTACTGGTCTGGAAACAACCTTGTGAACTTAGGTCAAGTTGTTTCAAATTCTTACTCTGCTCTTCTACCTCTTTGAGCACTATATCTATCTTTCATACTCCTCCACCATATTTCTTCACTTCCTACAATATTGTAGGTAGACAAAGATACTTTCTTTGTGAAGCTTAGGTTCATTTTTTCAAACATCTATTTTAGGAATCTTAGCCATTCTTTAGCTTTTTAAGGTTTAGCTTTACCATCAAATTGAGGAGATCTTAGGCTTTGAAACCTCTCCGACAATCTAAGGCCAATAAAGCCATCATTTTTCTCAACTCTATGTCTTCTAGATTTATGAGATTCCTCATAGTCCGAATGCTATCTAGGTCTTCTTTTTTTCCTCTCATTTTGTCTCTCATCTTCATTCCTAGCATTCCTAGTGGAAATGGTCATAAGCTAAGTGACTAGCCTTGGAAACTTGGCTAATCTCAAATCTGATTCTTTTGGCTCTAGGATGTCTCTTATTTTCATCTTTTGTGTCATCTTGCCTTTTTTCCTCATTTTCATTCTCATCTTTATTCACATGAGAATGAATATTAACAGAGTTGTTGTTTCTAGTGCCATCTCCTCCAGCTCCATGTATTAACTCTTGTGACGTAGCTAGTGCTCCTTGTTGCTGTACTTGCAAAAGCCTTACCAAGTCTTCATTTTTCCGAGCAAGGTTCTTTTGCAGTTCTACCCGCAGCTAAGGCATATTCAATTTAGGTGGAGGGTTCACTACACTTTGTTTCACTACACTTTGTTCCCTTTGAGAGGTTCGGTCACCCATTCATTGATCTTCATTTCTTATGCCTTGTCTTTGCTCACAAGGATGTCTTAAAGGTCCTTGGTGCCTTATCCTTATGGCCACCATTTTCTTGTTTCATGATAATCAGAAGAGCACAATATATCCTATATGTTAGGTACATAACACTAGCAACTGACCTAACTAAGCTCTACATATGCAACTATATGCATCATGTCATATGCACATAAATCTTATTAAACCATGCTCTTGCTGGAATACCAACTTCTGTTAGCACTTAGGTAGCTCCATAGAATTATTTGCCACACTTGACCATATTCAGGCCTACTCGAGTGTCAGGTCAATAGCATGTTCTGTAGGCCAATCAGAACAATGTTAGCAAGCTTATCCAAGTGGCCCTCTTGGCACTATATAGATACAGGTATAGTGGCACAACCATAATATATATATTTACATTCAAGATTTCTTGGCAAGGGAGATAATGGTCAAAAGTTCAAACCTGAATGTTGCATATCAATTTCTTGGTCAACTAGGCATTTAAATACATGCACTTGTACTCGTGGTGCACTTGTTAATCCTTTATGTGTCCAAACATTCATGCCATGTTCAACTCAGTTTCTACCCATATCCCCCTCTACCTTAAAGGTTATAAAACCTTTAACATACTTAAACCTTCATAAGGGAACAAGTTTGAAACTTTAAATCCATCTAGAAATGTAATTATGGATTTTACAACCATTAGGGTAGAATTGACCAAATGAATAGTACACAGCCAAGTTTGGAAGGCATATCTTCTGTTATAGGGCTCCAAATTTAGTAATTCCAAACCCTAGTTATTCTTCCTTAAGATTTCTAAGTACTGTCCAAATTTCATAGCTGAATTCAGTTTTTACAGAAAGTTATGGCCTTTGGACTGAAGGGTACCCAAAATGTACAACTAATCCTTAAAATACCTTTGCAAAATTTCATAATAAATTACACACTTCACTTCTAAGAGAAAACCCAACTTGGATAGGTCTAAAAATATATTGGACACTTGGGAAAGTCACTCCCATGAATTCAGAATTATTCCAAATGCATTTGACACAAGTTGCATCAAAACAACCTATAATCATCACAATTGATAGAATTGCACACTAAGCCTCGAAACAACATTTCATTGCTTCATTCAACATCATACAATATTAGTGGTTTACATGCCTAAATGCATCATAAATTAACCCTAGCTTAGTTAGGTATATACAATAGCTTCTTGGAGGTCTTTGCATTAGATGTACATTCCAAAAGCTTCAAAAGGCAGCTGCTGCATAAGGCAGAAAGTACTAACATTAAAATTAGCTAATGTTATCCAAGAATCATGAAAATTTTTACTTTAATAATAGAAATATTAAGTATAATACACCTAAAATTTCACAAGAAAACACTAACTACAAGGGTTAGTTTGAAGACTCTCTTTCTAGAACCCCTGAAATGAAGACACTAAGGGGTAAATTCTTTATGAAGAACTTAATAAGGGCTTTACATTTAAAATCTTCATTCAAATGTCATAACCTAAAATCCAAAGACACTAATAGACACAAAAGCTACACATATGTACAAATAAGGCAACGATATGCACTAGCAATTCACACAAACAACCAAATCAAATGCGGCAGCCATGATTTCATTTGGGTAAGTCACAATAATTCAATAAAACAATAAGATATCACTATGGTCACTTTGTCTTAGGAGGCCTTAGATTATAACTAGTACTAACCGGGGCTCCAAAAACTCTTTGTTCTTACTGCCATCTTTACATGAAAAACAATAAGGCTGAAACCTCACAATGCCACACTCCCCTTAACCCATACTTGGTTTCTTGAGTTTTTTGCTCTCTGCCAAGCATGGTCTTAGTTTCATGGATGTTTGATAAGCAGTAAACAACCTAAAAAACTCAGTAAAAATCCTTACCTTAGTTGAAGAACCTGAAAAACCCTAGCAAAGCCAAAATTATGGTTTGTTGGCACCTTTGACGAACTTGATGTTTTCTCTTACTTTCTCTTGAAATCTTGAGCTATGGTGGTTATGAAGGGTAGTGGAGGAACTTAAGGAGAAGCCCTAGGCTGGTGGAGGCCGAATGTTAGATGGAAATAAGAGACATGAGAATATTTTCTCTTCTTTTCTTTGTTATCTCCTTTTACCTTAGGTCGAAAAGTATTATGAGAATATGCATGATATTTTTGAAAGTTTTGGGTCATTTTGCACTTAGTATAGCTGCCATCAAAAGATGGAAGAACGTAGAAATTCTTTCATTTTGAGCTAGTCAAGTGTCATTATGCCCTAGGATCAAATATGGACACTTGGGTACTAAAGTGTCCATGATGCTTTAAATGATGATATTTTCCTCCTTGTGCAATTTAACCCCCAAAATTTCTTTCAATACCATCCATGTCCATTCGTAAGCCTTTTTTCAAAATTTGTACAGTTGAGTACCCAACCTTGTAACCTTACAATTTAGTCCATAGGTTACTTGCAAAATAAGCAATCCATTAAGGCTTGCTTAAGGACCATGCTATCACTTGTGGGCCACTTAAGGGAGTCTATATTGGATATTTTACACATCACAATTGAAACACTATGGTGAAAACTAAAGCATAAAACTTTAGGTTCTTATGCTATAATTTTTCCCTTTTGTGAAGGTGGTAACAATCATTCCCTACAGAATAATTCCACAAAAGTAAACACCTTCGTGTCCCAGATACGTAGCAATCCTCTTCCTAAGCCAACTGCACCATTGTGTTGATAAGAAAGACATTTAGCATGGCATAAGTATCTAACTAGAAGAAAGGCTGTAGTCTCAGCTTTCATTTCTTGCAACAAAAGAAAGTCCACCTTATTCCCTTGAAGGATTTTCTTAACTATAAAAGTTTATAGAAGAGAAATAGGTTGAAGGCTGCCCAAAATCTTTGTGTAATCAATTGTATCTATATAATACTTGTACGGACTTACAGGATAGGAAATAGATAAATATAGAATTGTATTTACAAGTGATAAACACACAAGTGAGAAATACATTTTTTCATATCCCAAGTACAATGGCCTTCATCTATGGCATCTTTATCTTTCACAGCCCCCTACAATCTCAACAGGCGAGCTTTAACATTGAGAGTGGTTTGAAATTGGTCAAACTGTATTATAGGTGAAGGTTTAGTAAAAATGTTAGTAGCTTGATCCTTGGTGGAAATAAACTGAACTTATAATGACACGACCATCCTTGGCCCCTGCCCAAGAGACCTGTGAGAGATGGTCTCACGGTGGATTGCAATTGGCTAGTTGCATATGTGCACAAATTAAAAATCTGTGATGCTAGTTGATTAACTTAGAATATGCAAGATGCATGCTCTTCATGCTTTGACTTAGATTAACAAAACCCATAAAACATTGACTTGGCCAAGAGATTTCCACAAAAAATAAGTTCAAATAGCCAAAGCATACAAAATCAACATTTATGTGAGTTCACTACACATAACAACTGTGTGGGAGCATTCATACATAAAGTAGACTAATGCCCTCACCCAAAAGTAACCCTAGAGTCTAGGACTCCTCAAAACATAGACAATGGAGGTAATTAAAAGTACTATATATACAATCCTCAATAGAGATCTTCTTGAACTAACTCCCACCTTAGATGCAAGTCCCAGTGGCGAGTCACAAAAACCCTTGTCCAAGTGCTACTAGGCCCTGTAGCCAAAGGAAGACTCTAGTTAATACTATTACTTGATCAACAAGTTACCTAAGTAGACTAGAATCCTAAAGATTCTCAAGGGAAATACCTACAACAAAAGCTAACTAACGCAATAACCCTTAACGGTTACCTAGTCCAATAACTTCAGAATCTACACAACATAACTAGGGAGTGAGAACATAAAAATTCTCAATAAGGGTCTTCACAGTACCTGCAAGAAAATTACTAAGGACTCCACATATGCTAACATATGTAACCTGCTGTGAACTCATACAGCTTGAAGGTCTGATATATGCACATATAACTGGGTCCCTTGAGACCTCTCCTCATTCTAGTCCTTGAACTACAAAGCATAGCCTTGTTCTCTTGCAAGCTGAGCTTGCCATCTCAACTAGTGATAAATCACCAGTTGAACCTTTCCATTTTTATGTTGTACAACGGAATTATGGTGGGACTATTGTAACTAGGCCATAAAGACCTTGTTAACTAGGTGCACTAAGGTTTCACCTTGCAACCTCGTTGCTAATGGCACGACTAGGTCTCTAAGGGTTCTAAACCTTCCCCCCTAGCTAGTGGTATTTACTTGTGATCGTTAGTAAACTAGTTTTCTTGCTTATGGTAGAAGTAACCATAAAACTTTACAAAACTCAAGAAAACTCCTAGGTCTCGAAGGACTTTTGAAAGTCTTGGAGTACCCCCGGAATGCTTAGGCCTCAAGGTACCCCAAGAACCACCTTAGGTCTCCTCGTGACCTTTATAGCGAAACTTGGAAAATTCAATGAACATACCCGTGGTGACGCGTCACCACAATTGGTCATGTTCTACCAACTTTCTAGTATTGGCGACACATCGTGGACAATGGTGCAAAACTGGCGACATATCGCCAATTTGTGAATCTGTAGAATTTTCACAGATTTTGCTGCTATGAACTTTGCACACTTACCAAACATATCAACCATGCTTGGCTAGCCTCCAAACATCACCTACATGTAAAACATGTTGCATAGATCACAACCAACTATCACAAGCCAATCTATGATGCATTATAACATCATTACAATTATCACAAACCTCATAGTCCATGATTCAACCTTGTCCACTAACTAGTGCTATTGCTAGAATTATTCGAATTCTTCAAGCAGCCTTTTTCCAATAGCATTAATCGAACTCAAAAATAAAACTCCCTTACCTCAACTCCAAGTAGCAAGCAAGAATCAAGCACTCTTCCAATCCACTAAGCTCACCAAAGCACCACCTAAGTTCCAAGCAAAATATAGGCACCAAACATCAAATTCTTAGTTTGTAACCAAAACCCAAGCTCCTAACTAACCAATAAACCTGAAATCAATCAAGAACACATTGGTTACCTCGTACTAAAAATAGGGGATGGGAGAAAACATGCTTCCAAGCTCCAAAACCATGGTTTTATGCTTGAAATAAGCTCCTAATGGCCTATATACTTATGATGGCTTTTTTTTTCACCAAGAAACTTTGATCCCAAAATTATTTGGATGGAAAAATGAGGGTGGAGAGGATGAACTCGGGTTTATGGCAACCACCCCTCCACTTTACCCTTTTATAACACTATTTTTAATCTAAGCCATCAAAGTAGTAGACATGATACACTTAAGTCCCCATCTTTTGGTAACCTTGGCTATTCTTGATTAATCCTTGTTTATTTCATCAAGTTTGGGTTAAAGTTAAAAGTTAAGTCATGAAACTTCATTTTAACCACTGGAGATCCGGCTCGACTATTCAGGATGCAAAAATTACCATTTTACCCCTGAACTTCATTTAGCGCCTTAACCTCCTTGGAACTTAGTGAACTTTGCTAAACTTTTCTATTCTTGCTATGTAAACTTGAATTAAGGTTTCAAACATGATTTAGAGCACTTTACCTCCTTCAAGTGTGCCTCCCACTAGGAGAGCCATAACATTCTTCCCTCCTTCTGGAATTTGTCCATTAAATTTCACTGCAGTTCTGGAAAACACTATGATATCTTTTCAACATATCTTGCTCCGTTTCCCAACTAGCTTCCTCCTTACTAGGGTTAGACCAAAGGATCTTAACCATCACAATCCACTTAGTATCAAGTTTCTTGACTTGCCTATCAAGTATTTGGATGGGTTTCTCTTCGTAGGTTAAGTCTTCCTGAATAGGTACCATTGAAGGACAAACTACCTGTCGCAGATCTACTGTGCATTTTCTTAGTAGACTAACGTGAATCACGTTATGCACTTGGGATAGGTTAGGTGGTAACACCAACCAATAAGCAACTCTCCCTATTCGCTCCAAAACTTCATAGGGTCCAATGTACCTAGGGGCTAACTTACCTCTCTGCCCAAAACGGGTAACTCCTTTCATTTGAGACACTTTAAGAACTACTTTGTCCTCAACTTCAAAACTTAAATCTTTTCTTCTCAAATTTGCATACTTAATTTGTCAGTCATTGGCTGCTTTAATCCATTTCTGGATTAACTTGATATTAACTGTGGTATCAGCTATGATTTTAGGACCAATAACTACTCTATCTGTCGGGCCTGCCCAACAATGGGGCATCATACAATGCCTTCCATACAAAGCTTTGTATGGTGCCATACCTATAATAGTTTGACGACTGTTATTATAAGCAAATTCAATGAGTGGTAAATGATAATCCCAATCACCTCTGAAATCAATAGCACACATATGTAACATATCCTCCAAAGTTTGAATTACTCTCTCAGATTGCCCATCAGTCTGAGGATGGAAAGTGGTACTGAGACTAACCTTGCTCCCTAATGCCTCTTGGAAAGCATTCCAAAATCGTGACACAAACCGAGGATCTCTATAAGATATAATCTGATCCGGTATACCATGAAGTCTCACAATTTCCTTGAGATGCAACTTAGCTAACTTCTCCAATGTATAAGTAATCTTGGTAGGTATAAAGTGTGCCGACTTCATCAGCCGATTAACCACTACCCATATAGCATCATGTTGACTCCAAGTATTTGGCAATCCTACTAGGAAATCCATAGTAATGGACACTCATTTCCTCACTGGAAAAGGTAAACTTTGAAGTGTACTTACTGGTTTCTGATGTTCAGCTTTAACCATTTGGCATGTCAAACACTTTGCCACATGTCCTCCTACAACCCTTTTAAGTCCTAGCCACAAAAAATGTGTCTTCAGATCATGATACATCTTACTAACACCAAGGTGAACGTTCAAAGTACTATTATGTACTTCCTGTAGGACTTGTTGCCTAAGTCCTTCCATATTTGGCACATAGAGATGATCTCCATAGTGTAGTATTCTATCCTTGTGTTGGAATTCCTTTTTCACAGTACCAAGCTTCTCTTCTCCTGAAATTTTTTTCAACAATGGATCTTCCATTTGAGCATCCTTAACTTTGACTAACCAAGCTGATTGTATTTCCAAAACATAGACTAGGGATTTCTCTTGGGTTTGCCAAAACTTATGAATTTGTAGCCTAATTCTTATATAGGATCACTCCTGTGTATTTTCGACTTAATGCATCTACTACCACATTTCCTTTGCCAGCACAGTACTTAATTGAACAATCATAATCTTTTATGTATTGAATCCATCAACGTTGCCTCATGTTCAGATCTTTCTGTGTAAACAGATACTTCAAACTCTTATGATCGGTGAAGATTTTGAACAAGCTGCCCATCAAGTAATGTCTCCACAGCTTAAGTGCAAAAATTACTGCTGCTAGCTCAAGATCGTGAACAGGGTAGTTCAACTCATTAGGTCTCAACTGTCTTGAACCATAGGCTATTACCTGACTGTCCTGCATCAACACACACCCTAGACCAGAACTCGATACATCAGTGTATACTGTAAAAGCTTTGTTCGGATCTGGTAGAATGAGTATAGGCGCACTAGTCAATCTTTTCTTCAATTCCATGTAAGCTTCCTCACACTTCGGTGTCCATTCAAACTTCTAAGTTTTCTTGGTTAGGGCCGTTAATGGTGTAGCTATCACAGAGAATTGCTTTATGAATCGCCTGTAGTAGCCTACCAAGCCTAAGAAACTCCTCACTTCTGTAACTATAGTTGGTCTCTTCTACTCAACTACCGCCTGAACTTTTTCAGGATCAACTGATAGACCTTGAGCACTGATGATGTACCCCAAAAATTGAATCTTTTCGAACCAAAACTCACACTTAGACAACTTTGCATAGTACTGATTATCCTTAAGCATTTGCAAAACTGACATAAGATGCTTCTCATGTTCTGAGGTAGTTTGTGAGTACACCAAAATGCTTTAACTCATCCATCTCAAGAGCTTTCCTCTAGCAGTTCCTCCAACTAATTCTTTAACTCATCCATCTCAGGAGCTGACATCTTATAAGGTGGTATTGAAATAGGTTCAACCCCAGGCTGAAGTTGGATTATAAACTCAGTATCCCTCTTGGGTGCTAACCTAGGCAATTCTACTAGAAACACTTCAGGAAATTGATTGGCTATAGGAATCCTTTCATGTTCCTCCTCTGTAGCCACCCTATTTAATGAATAATACTCTTCTTCGCTTACTATGGGCATGGTATCCATAAGTCTAAGATGTAAAATTTTAGCACTAGATGCTAATCCTCCTATGTAAGTCACTTTAGCTCCCTAAGCATTAGTAATGTCGACTGAGTGATTCGCACAATCAATTTGTGCCGTATGCTTACTTAGCCAATCCATTTCCAACACTAGGTCATAAGACCTCAATTCTATCACCCATAACTCACAACAGAAATCATGGTCGCATAATTGCAAGGGATACCTAGTAACCACCTTATTGGTCACAATAAAACTCCTCCCTATAGTCCTAATGAGTCTTAACTCATTGAAGATTTTTCGTTGCAATTTATAAATGATATCACTAAAAGAGTAGCTCCTTTATCAAAAGGCACTCTAACACTACCATTCTGAAAAGTAAAATTACCTCAAACGGCGGCTGGTTCTTTGGTCAGCTGACTTGCCAAGGTGAAAACCCTCGGGTTAACCGCTGCTGCGACTACACCAGGTCAATTTCCTATGGCAAGGGGTGCAAGGGGTAGGTTCCTAGGCGGACCTAGAAAAGGTCGAGCCCATGGGCATTCCCTTGCCCAATGTCCTTTCTGACCACAAATATTGTAATTATCAGTCCCCACGGTACATGGCCTCGTGCCATGGAATCATCTACACTTAGGGCACAAACCCATTTTCTTTCTCTTGAAAGGACCTTGGCTTTCAACCATCGGTCGCTTCCCAGTGCTCTTTCCTAAGTTGGCTGGTCCAACCTTCACCTTTTTGCTAGATGTCCTCGTATCCTCAAATTCTCTTTCTAAGGCTAATGCTTTCTGAACCACTTGGCGATAACTCCTAATATCCACTATCGCCATATACCTCCGAAGCATGGGTTTCAAACCTTGAAAGAATTTCTTGGCCTTCAACTCATCATTACCAATCATGTAAGGAGCATACCGAATAAGTGAATTATAACGCTGCTTATACTCTTGCATAGACATCTCTCCTTGCACTAGATTCTCAAACTAGATCCTCCTTTGATCCTGTGCAGCTTCATTAATATATTCCTTTCAAAATTTCTTGTTGAAGTCTGACCACTTTGAGCACCTTTTTCTTGTGCTCTGGTCAAGTACCATCACTTTCTCTGAGCATTTTCATCACATCATTCCACCATAAACTAGCCCTCCCTTTAAAAAAAAAGGTACTAAGGTCATCATTTGTTCAGACTCATAACCTCCACAAGTGAAAGGTCAATTCATCCTAGATAACCAATCTTTTGCTTGATCGGGATCACGTATACCATTAAAACTTGGTGGATCTACAGCCTTAAACTTTTCTAACAACCTCATTTCATGTGGGGTGTCTCCCCTCCTTAAAGCCTCCATAACCTCTAGGCTTTCTTCTTCTTCATGAACATGATTTCTCTGTTCATGAGCCCTAGGCATTCGCTACTGCTTAGCATGTCTTTCCTAATCCTGGTGTGGATCATTTTCCTCTTGGAAAACTTCTCTATCCTCATGATCTTGGAACAACTCAGTCATGATGGTAGTAATACCTTGTGCCAATTGGGCCATAGTCTGAGTTAACCCCTGAAGCACCCTGGATATTTCATCTAGCTTTGCCACAATTGGGTCACTAGAACCCTCACCAGGTTCTCTAGCCCTTTTCGAAGCTCCTGACCTAGTGTTAACCATAGCAACCTACAACCAAAGCCAGACAATATTCCTAAGATGTTGGTTAGTACATACTTTCTTAGCACCTGGACTTCCAAAACTAGATCTCAACCTTAGCCTCCAATAGCTATGAAATGAGCTCTAGGCTCTGATACAAAAACTGACACAACCGTCCTTGGCCCCTGCCCAGGAGACCTATCAGAGATAGTCTCACGGTGGATTGCAATTGGCTAGTTGAATATGTGTGCGAATTAAAACTCCATGATGCTACTTGATTAACCTAGAATATGCAACATGCATGCTCTTGATGCTTTGATTTGGATTAACAAAACCCATAAAATATTGACTTGGCCAAGAGATTTCCATAGAAAATAAGTTCAAATAGCCAAAGCATACAACATCAACATTTATGTGAGTTTACTACACATAACAACTGTGTGGGAGCATTCATACATAAAGTAGACTAATGTCCTCACCCAAAAGTAACCCTAGAGTCTAGGACTCCTCAAAACATAAACAATGGAGGCAATTAAGAGTACTATATATGCAAGCCTCAACTAAGATCTTCTTGAACTAACTCCCACCTTGGATGCAAGTCCTAGTTGCAAGTCACAAAAACCCTTGTCCAAGTGCTACTAGGCTCTGCAGCCAAAGGAAGACTTTAGTTAATACTGTTACTTGACCAACAAGTTACCTAAGTAGACTAGAATCCTAAAGATTCTCAAGGGAAATACCTGCAACAAAATCTTACTACCACAATAACCCAGTCCAACAACTTCAGAATCTACACAACATAACTAGAGAGTGAGAACATAAACATTCTCAGTGAGGGTCTTCACGGTATTCGCAAGAAAATTACTAAGGGCTCCACATATGATAACATATGTAACCTGCTGTGAGCTCATACAACCTAAGGGTCTGATATATGCACATATAACTAGGTCCCTTGAGACCTCTCCTCATCCTAGTGAACTACAAGGCATAGCCTTTTCCTCTAGCAAGCTGAGCTTGCCAGCCCAACTAATGATAAATCACTAGTTGAACCTCTCCCTTTTTATGTTGTACAATAGAATTATGATGGGACTATTGTAACTAGGCCATAAAGACCTTGTAAACTAGGTGCACTATGGTTTCACCTTGCAACCTCGTGGCTAACGGCACGGCTAGGTCGCCAAGGGTTCTAAACCTTCCACCCTAGTTAGTGGTACTTAGTTGTGATCCTTAGTAAACTAGTTTTCTTGCTTATGGTATAAGTAACCATAAAAATTTACAAAACTCAAGAAAACTCCTAGGTCACAAAGGACTTTTGAAAGTCTCGGAGTACCCCCAGAACACTTAGGCCTCAAGGTACCCTAAGAACCCCTTAGGTCTCCCCTTGACCTTCCTAGCAAAACTTGGAAAATTCAGCCAACATACCCGTGGTGATGCATTGCCACAGTTGGTAACATTCTGCCAACTTTCTAGTATAACTGACGTGTCATGGACAGTGGTACAAAACTAGCGACATGTCACCAATCTACGAATCTGCAGAATTTTCACAAATTTTACTGATATGAACTTTGGACACTTACCAAGCATATAAACCATGCTTGGTTAGCCTCCAAACTTCACCTACATGTAAAACATGTTGCATAGATCACAACCAACTATCACAAGCCAATCTATGATGCATTATAAGATCATTCCAATTATCACAAACCTCATAGTCCACCATGATTTAACCTTGTCCACTAACTAGTTCCATTGCTAAAATTACTCAAATTCTTCAAGCAACCTTATTCCAATAGCATTAATTGAACTTGACAATACAACTCCCCTACCTCAACTCCAAGTAAAAAGCAAGAATCAAGCTATCTTCCAATCCACTAAGCTCACCAAAGCACCACCTAAGTTCCAAGCAAAACATAGGCACCAAACATCAAATTCTTAGTTTTTAACCAAAACCCAAGCTCCTAACTAACCAATAAACCTGAAATCAATCAAGAACACATTGATTACCTCGTACTAAAAATAGGGGATGGGAGAAAACATGCTTAAAACCATGGTTTTATGCTTGAAATGAGATCCCAATGGCCTATATACTTATGATAGCTTCTTTTTTCATCAAGAAACTTTGATTTCAAACTTAATTGGATGGAAAAATGAGGGTGGAGAGGATGAACTCGGCTTTATGGCAGCCACCCCACCACTTTACCCTTTTATAACACTATTTTCAATCTAAGCCATCAAAGTAGTAGACATGATACACTTAAGTCCCCATCTTTTGGTAACCTTAGCTGTTCTTGATTAATCCTTGTTTATTTCAGCAAGTTTGGGTTAAAATTAAAATTTTGGGTTAAAATTAAAAGTTAAGTCATAAAACTTCATTTTAACCACTCGGGATCCGGCCCAACTATTCAGGATGTAAAAATTACCATTTTTCCCCTGGACCTTATTTAGCGCCTTAACCTTTTTGGAACTTAGTGAACTTTGCTGAACTTTCCTATTCTTGCTATGTAAACTTGAATTAAGGTTTCAAACCTGATTTAGAGCACTTTACCTTCTTCAGGCATGCTTCGCACTAGGAGAGCCATAACATGTAAAGCTCAACTGGCAACTCTTTCATGTACAAAGTGAAAATCAATCTAAATGTGTTTTTTACATGGATGAAAAACTGGGCTTTTCATAAGATATGTTGCACCTATATTGTCACACCAAAGGAGAGGAGGCTACATTAGATTGATTCCTATTTCCATTTAGAGTGATTGAAACTAAATGATCTTTGTTATAGCATTGGATAATGCTTTATATTCGGCCTTAGTACTTGATCATGAAACAGTGTTGTACTTTTCACATGGCCAAGACACCAAATTTGAACCAAGAAAAATACCATAACCACCTGTAGAATCCTTATCATTGATACAACTTGCCCAGTTAGCATTAGAGTAAGCACTTAAAGTGTCGAATGTGATCTTGTGATTGTGAAGTCCAAGATACACCGTATGCTTTAGGTATTTCAGAATTCACTTCACTACCTTCCAATGTTCACTTGTGGGATTGTGCATGTACTGACATACTTTGTCGACAGAGAAAGAGATCTCAGGTTGTGTAAAGTTCATATATTAAAGGGCACCCATAACACTGCAATACTTAGTAGAATTAAGAAGTTTTTCACCTAAGGCATTTGTCAACTTTTCAGCTGCAGACATGGGAGTAGAAGTTAGCTTAGCATTCATCATATGTGTCCAATGCAAAAGATAAAGGATATACTGTTGTTGTGAAAGTATTAATCCAGATGAAGTATGAATTGCTTCTATGCCAAGAAAATAGTGTAGTTGTCCTAAATCCTTTGTAGGAAAATTGTTGCATAAAGTGGCCAGCAAGATATTAATTGCAGTAGGTTGAAAGCTTATAATGATGATATTGTCCATGTAAATAAGGACATAAAAAATGAGTCATGATGTTCTCTTGATAAATAATGAAGCATCAACTTTAGAGATGATAAAACCAAGATCAATAAGTTGTGAGGTGAGACGAGAGTACCATGCTCTTGCTGCTTGTTTCATCCCACAGATAGCATTCTAATGCTTGCACACATGATTGGGAAATCGAGGATGAACAAAGCCTGTGGTTGAGCCATAAAAATGTCTTCAGCAAGAAAAACATCAAGGAAGGCATTTTTTAATATCAATTTGTTGTATGTGCCATCCTATTGAGACAGCTAATGGAAAAACAATTTGTATAATTGTTGGCTTGATCACAGGACCAAAGGTTTTTCCATAGTCAATGCCTTTTTATTGCTTAAAGCCTTTAGCCATTAAACAGGCTTTATGTCTGTCGATAGAACAATCTAGTTTTCTTTTGACTCTATATGCCCCATTGTAACTGATCAGGTTCATATGAGAGGTGGTTGGAACGAGATACCAAGTGCCATTACAAGTTAGTGCTTCAAATTTTCCCTTCATGACTTGTCTCTAGGAAAGAACCCATACTGCATCAGAGAAACACGAAGGTTGAAGATCATCAGTTACAGTTTTAGCAGTTAAAGCCTTCAAAATAGGATATCTTATAGTTCCATCTGTGAACTGCTTTGGTTTCACAATGTTGTTTTACAATCTCATTTTCATCCGATGGATAAGAATAGGACTCGATGGAGGTGATGGTTCTTTAGGTGCTAAACTACAACTTGTTGGCAAGGAAGGGCAGCCTAGAACATCCACAAAAGGTGTAGGTAACTCCAGATAGGTTGGCTCAAGGTTTTCCTGAGAGGTTGTGAATGGAATAGCTAGTGGAGGGAAAACTGGTTGCTAGCTAGTGCACGCTAGAGCAGGACTTGAACTTGATGTCTTTTGAGCAAAGGGAAACATGTTTTTCATAAAAAACATCACGAGAAATGTAGACACATCTAGAAGGCATATGAAGACATTTGTACCCTTTGTGGTTGTTGCTATAACCAATGAAAACACATTGTTGAGTATGAAATTCCAGCTTATGATTATTGTATGGTTGTATGTAAGGCCTAAATGCACAACCAAAAGTTTTTAAGAAAGCATAATCAAGTTTTGCATGAAAAAGAAGTTCAAAAGGAGATTGGTTATTAAGAATGAGTGTTGGCATTCTATTAATAAGATAACATTCAGTTTGGAAGGCTTCATTCCAAAATTTTAAGAGCATTGAAGCTTGAGAAAGTAGAGACAGGCCTATTTCAACAATGTGTCGATGCAAACATTCAATAAAGCCATTTTGTTGATGAGAATGAGGGCAAGAGATTTGAGATGAGTGATACCCTGCTCAACATCAAATTTGGAAGTTAAGGGAAACAACCAAGTAAATTTACTGAAATCATCTAAAAAGCTCAAATAATACCGATGACCATTAACAGATTGGACTGCTGGTCCCCATACCTCAGAGAATACGAGATCCAAAGGTCCATCTGACACTTAATATGAAGAGGAAAAAGGTGACTGATGACGTTCTTTCCCTTCCTCCTAACTCCTCTTATACTAAGAATCAGCATTCTCATTGTGAATGTTTTGATCCCTTTCCACGCTAGAAGCTGCTCTCCCTTCCTCACCATCCACTTAAAAAATTTCCTGTGGCAGGTCCTTATCTGATTCAAAGACGTGTAATCCGAATAGGCTCCCTAATTCCCAAGTTTTGTCTGCCTCCTTTGAACCTGCCCAACTGTCAGCAACTTTATGGTTAAAACATTCCTGTTATTGATGTCGCTATCCATAAAATCCTCAACAACAAGAGTTCTTTCATAAATCTTGCAAATAATCTCTTCCTTTGAGTTTAATTTTGACACATGGCTCGACCTCTTCTCATTAACGTTGGCTTTCCAAGGGCAACTCTGCCTCGAACTCTGTATTTCAGCAGACTCTTCAGTTACCTCCAACTCATCACTATCCTCATATGACTCATCGTCTTCTCTTATCATCCAGCCAGACTTTGAACTGAATGCGTCTGAATAATTATCATGGAAACCACACTGAAACGAGACAGAAGAAAATTTGTTGAACACGCGAAACCTTGCCTTGTTTGCTCGCAGCTTGAAAGAACCGATCCAAATTTGGTTCAGCCTTGATTCCAGGTCAGGCGAAGCGTCACTCTTGCGGAAGTTGACAAAGCCAAAGCGTAATCCAGCTTTAGATTTTCTCTGGGAAACGAAGACATCCAGCAGTATGCCATGTCTCAAAAAAAACTCGCCAAAGATCTCCTTGCCTGCCTCTGTCCCTCTGAATACGAAATACCTCGCTGCCTCTCCTCTTGCTCTCTCTCTCTCTCTCTCTCTCTCTCTCTCTCTCTGGTTGTCTCTCACAAATTATTTTCTAATTGACTGTTTTTCCGCTTCTTCCAGCAGTGTTCAGAGCAGCTCATGACTTGCTACTCTGCGGTTAGTTTAAACGGTGTAGTGAAAATAATTGTAGATGCTGCTATTTCCAGAATAATGCTTCTTGTGGTATTGGGATTGTGGCAAGGAATCACGTAGGGAAACCTTCACGACTCATCTCTTGGGAGTTGTCCTACTACCAACTATGTCATGCAAGTGGAGGCATTGGCAATAACATTCAAAGCTCTGAAGGAGGTTTAAAAGTAGCTTGGGGACGGAGGTTTATAATTCACATAGAGTTCGATTAATTCTCTTGTTCTTGTTAAGGCATTACAATTTGATAAGTCTACAAATAATTATTCATTGGAGTCATCTTATGAGATATTAGGATGTTATAAACTAATTTTCAATTAATTAGATATATTCTCTTAGAACTCGTTGTTGTAATATGGTGGCTCATAAGCTTGCTAGAGTTTTATGTCAGTTAAGGGAAAGGATTGATGTTGCGTGTTGCCTCTTTCCCAGGTTGGCTTTCTAAATGTTCTTGATGCAACAAAAAAAAAAAATGTTGAACAATATATACGAATACGGGCATAGATGATGAGAGTATTTATTTATATAATACGTATAATTACTTGAGTCCTCTCACAAGTAGTACCCTAGGTACACATTTAACAACATGTACCTAACAAGTTATTAGGCGGAGACAGCATAATCAGCAAGAGCTTCAAATTCCTCAGGAGTGTCGATGACTCCATTTTTGTTCAGATCGCAGTGAGCAAGTGCATCCTTGGCCTTGCTAGAGGCACCCAAGGACTCGAAAGCTTTGATGAGCTGCTCATTGTTCATCACTTTAGCATCTCCGGCATAGCTGAGGAAGACGCTCTTCACCTCCTCCTTGGTCATTTTAAGGCTGGCCATTGTTAGCTGGTGGAAGGAAGATTGCAAGAGTGTTTCTGTATTTGTGAATTTGGTTTGCTGTTGAGAAAGAGGGAACTGGGATGGGCTTTATATAGGCGGAGGGAGCATAAGCAACGTTGTTGATTTCGAATATTCTACTTTGAGAAGGGGTTACTCGGGTAAGGAATACTTGTTTCTTTTTCTTTTGGACCTTTTTTTGTTATATATCCTTCCAAATTTTTATTTTTTTATATTTTGTAATATTATATTTTGATGCGATAGTTTTTTTATGGCCGCCTTAGTTTTTATTACTATCTAGCAAGGGTGTGTCAATTCTCATATTTCTCACTTACTTTAATTTAATTTATTGGGAATAATCCCAACCACTCTACCAAAGTGATAAAAGGATAACATGGGAAGCAGAAGCTCAGGAGTTCGACTCCTACCTTTCTTTACTTCCCTATATAATGCCATTTAAAGCTTGTTCAAATGCGTTGTGAAGATGTTTTTGTGTACCAAAAAAAATTTATTGGGAATATAACAAAAGCAAGAGTAATGATATGATATTAGCTCAAAACAGAAACTGCAATTAATAGAAAAGATTTTTTTTACTGGCAGATGAGTTTGGAGCAGCTGAGTAAAATAAGTAAAAAAGGTCATAGGTAATCATCGTAACTCATTATTTGAAAGATTGGAGATTCTTTTGTGCCTCTTTTTTTTCTTTGAACAACAACAAAATGGATGATTTATTATTGAATAACTAAATATACATAGTATAGCCTCCGCACTAAGGCTATCAAGAAGCTAGACATAGAAGGCGGTAGAGATTACTTCAAAATATAGCCATATTTTTTCTCTCGTATTAAGCGGTCCTGGGAGTTTAGGTGATGGACTACTTGATCTTTGTAATACTGAAGAACATCTGCATAATACATCCTAGCAATCTGCTTGTATTTTTCCCCATCACCACAACTACTAAACACACCCACTACACCATAACTGTGTATGATCTCAAGATGTTTTATGAATAAACGACAATGGATTTCATAAAAGATCTTTACTTGTTGTTGTGGTTATAGTGCAGTTGGTGTGTCATTCTACCTTTTTTTTTTATGTAATAATTTGTTTTTGGACTTTGAACCATTCGTTGAAGGTGTCATGGTTCATCCATCTTATTAGCTGGCTAGATAGACAAAGAACAGTCAATTTGAACCAAGCATAGGGAGTCAAGAACAGAGTTAATTGCCAGCTTACTGAGGACAGTGTTTGCCACAACTAAAAAGGGAAAACAAAAGAAAGAATTACTTTTCTAGTATAAATGTCATTTTAGTCCCTTAATGCCATGAGGATTAATTATGAAAAGCTAGGGGTATAGGAGTGGTCAACGTTTAGAGGTGATACCGGTCTTTCAACAATTCTGAAATTATAATTAGAGCGGAAACCAAAAAGGTATTTAGTTAACTTTAGCGGTTGAAGGAACTTTCAGCATTCTAAATATTGTTCCTAAATATGCCCGTCGTTCAGCCTCTTCCTCACTCTCGTCTGCTTAACATTTTTTTTTTTTAATTTTCCTCTTCCTTTCTCGACATTAGCCCAGCCTTAGTGTCTCTTGTTTTATTTATAATATTTTCGCCTTCTGACTTATCCACCTACGACTCCATTTCGAAATTATATATATATATATATATATACTATATTGTAATTGTGGACAATGATGATCGCCCACGAACAGTGCTCTCTCCTTTGTTTTTTCGGTTTTATCCAGAGTAATGGTCTACCTTTCTTTTAGCCGCTACAAATTTCCTTTTTTTAATTTTGTTCCCTAAACTTTGAAAACAAAGGATACTGTTCAGACAACACCATTAAACTATAAATACAATAGTGACCTTGGTCGAAGCTGAGGCATGCACTTTTCATATATGGTGATAAATAGTGTGCATCGCTTGTTTTTTCTTTCCTATTTTCTTTTGAGATGCAATTGCTTCTTTAGGAAGATCTGTCATTTTTTCGAAAGACAATATTATTCTTGAAAGCCTATGTTGCTATTTCTTCATTTTCATTTTGTTTCACATTGCTTTTTGGCTAAATCACATTTTGTAAATAATGTGTGTCACTTTTTTTTTGCCTATTTTCTTTTGAGAAGCAATTGCTTTTTTTGGAAGATTGGTCATCTTTTTGGAAGACAATAGTATTCTTGAGGGCTTATGTTCATATTTCTCCATTTTCATTTTGTTTCACGTTTCTTTTTTGCTAAAACACGTTTTCAATCACTGAATTGCTTTTACTTCCCATTTTTGTCTCGAGGTTTGATTTGTGTGATGTTTTGGCCCCAAAATTAATAATTAGTACTTAATTATAGTCTTTCTATCTGCTTTTTTGGTCCCCAAAATTTTTATTTTTTCTTTTTTATGTATTGTCTTCTAAAGGAAAACTTGGTCACATGTTTTGTTTGTTTTTTAGTGAAACCATCTCCCCCCCCTCTCTCTCTTATTAAGTCAATTGTTAAACCCTTAATATCTAAAGTTTTTTTCCATTTCCTATATTGGTCACTAAACTATTTTTTCTTTTTTTTCTTCATTATTTTTTTCTGAAACAAAACTTTAGTCATTGTGATTTTTCCAGTTTTGTGTATGGTTCTGGATGATTCAACTTTGGTCAATTTATTATTTTTTTCTTTTTGTATTTATTAAGTTAATGGTTAATTAGTTTATTAATATAAATTAAACACAATTTTATGTTTAGATTTTGTAATTTCTTTATTGATGATTCAGTTTTGTAGCTTGAGTTATTTACTTCAAAAAGTTCTATGGTTTAATAAATCAATTTGGTCCATACTTGCTAAAATTGAAAGTGAATTATTCTAAATAAATTTCTCCTCAATATTAAGAATTAGAGTGTGAGTTGAAAAGAGATGAAATTTTTTAGTTAATTATTTTTAGTAAAAAAATCCATGATTTTGAAGCACATATTGTGTTGTGTTTCATAATTCTATGTTACGATTATAACTAATTATTTTAATAATAAAACATAACATGAATGTCAAAATTAAAATGAAACAAAATTTTAACTAGTTTGAACAAATTTATGGGTGGGAATTTTTTAATTAGTTATTAAGATTTTTCTAATGCTAAATTTGTTGTTAAAAAAAATCAGTTACAACAGGCGGGTTGATATAACCTCGTATATACTAAAACACAAATTTAAAATATTGTTCGTCTACAGTATATCTATTATATTATATATACTTACATACAATTGGTCGTTCTGGTAATCTTATAAGTTGCTTCAGACTTGAAATGTCGCAATATTGGATTTGATTAGAACATTGAATGTGCTTCTGCTGATGTGGTGTGCGTGAGGTAGTTAAACCATTCTCTTCCTACAATACATGACAAAAGTGAAATATCATGCTCCAAATATCGAGTAGAGTAGGCTGTCCAATGAACCAACACATTGTAAAATTCTTATTTCATGATAAAATGGAAAAAAAAACATGACACCAAAGAAGAGAAGGAAAAAAAACAATCATTGAAAAACTTCAAGCAATAACCTCAGTTAATCCTCTTATACCATATTCTTAAAGAGAAAGAAATTTCACTGTTCATCTCCAGTTCTGTATTTTTTTTTTTTTTTGTGTTGGATACTATTTGATCCTTTTTTTTCAAGGCACTTTCCTTTCTGAGCGCCTATGTTGCAATTTTTATGGTTTCAGTCTATTTCAGGTTTTGTTTGGGTCAAAATGTATTTTCAATGCCTAACTTTATAATCCTTCCATTTTAGGTGCTGAGCTAAGTCTGTGTCATATTTTGGTCCCCAAATTTTATAACTATTTAACATACGTTCTATTTGCTCTCTTGGTCCCCAAGTTTTTTTTTGTTGTTGTTTTATGTACTATCTCCTAAAGTAAGACATTTGTGACGATAATTTGTTATTTTTTAGTTAAACCATTTCCTTATTTTTATTAAGTCAATTGTTAAATCCTTAATACCTAAATTTTTTTCATTTTTTTTCTTGATCCTAACTTTTTTATTGATTTTCATTATTATTATTTTCTAAAATGAAACTTTAATCATTATAATTTACCTACTTTTGATCTGGTTTTGGTTGATTCAGCTTTACTCAGTTTTTTCTTTTACTTTCTTCTTTTATTTTTATTAAGTTAATGGTTAGATTGTTAATTGATTAACATATATTAAACATAGTTTTGTGTTGCGGTCATTTTTTTATCATTACTGTTGGTTAGGTTTTGTAGCATCAATTGTTTACCTCAAGCTCTGTAGTTTAATAAAGTAATTTGGTCCATAATTGTTAGAATTGAAAGTAAATTTTTCTAGATAAATTTTAATTGATACTAAAAATAAGATTTCTAGTTAATAAGAGATGAAAATTTTTAGTGAATTATTTTTAAATTAACAAAAAATATTTGCATTGTTTCAAAGTACATATCGTATTTTTTTTATAGCGTTATGTGTTGATCATAACTAATCATTTTAATGATATAAAAATAACTTGAAAGGAGCCCAACTCAAATTTGAAACAAATAGAAATTTTAACTGATTATCATAAATTTATTGATGAGGAATATTTATTTATTTATTATTCAAAATTATTACAAAAAAATCTACTACGATGTGTGGGTTACTAAATCTCTCCATTTGTCTTCTTGGTCTCTAATTTTTTTTGTTATTTTTTATTTTATTGCCTTCTAAAGAAAAATCTTGGTTATCATGGTTTGTTTCCTTTCTTTTTTTAGTCAATCATAGTGTCTTCGTTTAACCTTTTTTTGTTGATTTTTTATTATTGTTTTTTAAAACAAAACTTTTGTCATGATGAGTTATCCACTTTTTTGTATGGTCCGAGCGGATTCGTTTTAGCCAATGTTTTCATTTATTTTTTTTCCATTATTAAGTTGATTTTTAAGCATTTAATTTCTAAAATGTTTACATTTGCTCTCTTAGCCTGAAAACCATTTTTTTATTTATTAATCATTAAAGCCCACTTGTTGTTACTAAAGTTTCACTCTTTCTCCTATATTATTAATTTTTTCATAACATTTCTCTCTTCTAAAACAAAATTTTAGTCCCCACAGTTTATCTCTTAGTAGTTAAAATCTTTTTTTTTTTTTGCTCCCTTAGTCCCAAAATTTTACCTTGACGTTTTCTATCCTGGTTCTTTCTTTTCTTTTTCTATTTTTATGAAACTTTCTTCCTTCATCAATGATCACCACTATTTATATTCATATTTAATGTTGACATGGATTGAACACCTGTAACGCACAAGCACCATAAACCTCATTCGCTACTATATATTAGACCCAGTGAGGTGAATTAATGTTTATGAACACTAACATCCCTATGCTTGTTTTTTTTTTTTTTCACTTTTTCCCTATAGCCAAACTTCTATTTTGATCCCTAGGTATGATGTTGTTTACCTTTTAGTCCCAAAACTCCTCTATGTGATTATTGGGTTCCCAATTTGGTTCACTGTTAAAGATATCAATTAACCAGGTTTAGCTAACCCAAACCCTCCCGACAATTAATCAAGTTCAGGTAAGTACCAATCTAGCAAGTGGGCAGGTACTGCCCGCCAACCCATTTAAAACATATGTTTAATTTTTTATATTTTTTTATATTTTAATGTGTATTTTTCAAAGAATGTGAATATTTACAATTACTAATAACTAAAAAATTAGAAACTAGAGTAATATATGGTCATTTATGTTATTTTATTTTATTTTGAAATAAAATCATATTTCAAAGATAAATATATTATTGTGGGAGGGTTGCGGGTAGGGTTAGATAGGATTAGTTAAAACTGTAACCTCCTCATGCTATGTGAGTAAGGGCACGTTCGGGTTTGGATAGTTGGGTTCAAGGAGGGTAGAGTGGCCTTGACATCCCTACAATTGTGATTGAAACTGGGGACCCGGTCATCAGATGGAAGAGCATGGGGTCTAAGGGGCAGAAATAATAGATGTATGATCTAGATGAGGAGTTTGGCCAGTCATCATGAAAGAGCCTAAAAGTGCAAACTTTGAATATGAAACTCTTCTCGCTGCAACTTGTGAGTGATTGTGAACCTAGTATAAACACTATTTTGGATAATACGGTTTATGGCATAGTAAATTGTTTATTGCAGATACATGATACGCAATAAATATTTTTTTTAACATTTTATCAGTTTACAGTTAAGTGTACCATAATATGTCATTGTATTTTACAATATCTTATGCAAATAACATTTTTTATTTTTTTGTGACTTATTGTGGTATATATAGCATAGCAAATCCAGTATATACCACAGTTTATCACACAATAAGGAACTTACTGCAAAAAATTTGTTACATATGTTTTTTTTATCAGTTTAGTGATAGGTATATATGGTATTTTTGGTATCTTATGTGTTAGGACCACCCTTCTGAGCTTGGCTAAGGCCAAGAAAAATGAGAAACATACTATAAAAATAAAAAAGGGACTCAGTTGAGCAAGGTGGTAGTGATGAGAATGCAAAACTACAAGACTATGTACCTTAAGTGCACCTAAATGAGAGACTATGTTGAGTTTGACAGAAAATAAAGTTGGAGGGCTAAACTGCACATATGGATTAGTGGTGCAAGCAAAGCTACAAAGTGTGAGTTGATGGTTTCGGCCATGCAAAACTATGCAAGGGTTAATGGCATACTAGACCAAATTAAGGCAGACAACAATGATAACTAGTCACATCATGTCTCCCACTAAGGTAGTAAACATTATTACTTAGTTAGTCTAACTAAGTACTTACACTAGTAACTTGGCCGGTTTCACATGAGAGAAATGACACCTTGGGACTTATGTTGACTTGTGGATGGCATTGTAAGCCATGAAATAACCTAAGTGCCTAAGTGAACACATGATTTAGTGATGGATGTGTGACAGTGAAGATGTGAGGGCTTCATTGCACCATGCAAACTTGTTGAGGCCGAAAGCTAGCTTAATTGCCAACTTAATCACATGTGTCTTGTAACCGATTTGCCTAACACCACTAAAGCCTTTTATTTTCATTTCGGGCTTCATTTCTTTTGGCCGAGAGCTAGCTTAGCTTGGTGTTCTTGGCTTAGCTCTTGAGTTCCACCAAATTGGTCTTGGTTAAGGAACAATTGGAGCTAGATTGAAGGAGATAAGCTAAGGTTCTTTGATTTTGGTACTACACAACTCAAGTTCAAGCTTTGTTCTTGAAGAAACAAAGGAAGGCCGAAATGTTTCCAAGCTAGGGTTTGAGGTAAATTTGTGTTTTCCTTGAATACATGGCCTATGTTCCATGAACAACGAGTAATGGTGTTGATTTGGTGTTCTATTAGGCCAATTGTGGGAAGAACATCACGGGTTGGAAGTTTGGTTTTGGCTAAAAAGCTTGATTGAGGTAGGGTTTCGCTTATACTTGATTGCTTGGTAGTATACCATGATTCAAGTGTGTAAGGTAGCTAAGTGATGGATAAAATTGCCAAATGACCTTAGTTGCTTGATAGGCTATTGAGAATTGATTCGGTTATGGTGTTAATTAGCTAATTAACTATAGACATGTGCTAGAAAGGCTAGTGAATGTGGCCATTTTGCTAGCTATTTCGGAGCTCTAGTGGAAGTGGAGATTATGGTGAAGTTGTGTGCAAAAATTGCACATTGGCACATGTTATGGCATTATGGCCGAATGGTCATTGTGCTGTGTGTGTGTGTACATTGTGTGCTTTGGTGATTTCCTTGTGCTTGCTGACCAAATTATTGTTACATGTATATGTATATGTTGTGGTTTTCCTTGTCTTGTGTTTGTTTTGCAGGTTATGTTGGGCAGTTAGAGGTTAAGCCTTGAGTGCACACTTGGCTTAACTAAATAAACTCTTTATGAGTTGGTTAATGTAGTGAAATCCCTACTGAGTTATATGCTCATTACCCATATACATTTGTTTTTCAGGAAAGGATACTCGGCCTGAGCAACTTTGCTTGAGTTTGTGCTAGTTTATTGTGCTAGCTAACTTGTTTGCCAAGGTATGTGCCAATGTGTGCTTGGCTTGAACAATTTGTATATTACAAGTCTGTTTTAAAAGTTGGCCGAGACTTATGTGTTAAGTTTGCTGGCTTGTAGTGTTGGGACATCTCTAGGAAGGGCAGCATGGACATGTGGACACTTGCTCTAATCATAGTCTTCACTTTCATGACTATGAATATGGCTATAGGTTTGGTGTTGCACTGTGTCCTATTGTATGGGATACTTAAGGTGGTGTTTGACCATTAATGGTCTCGAGTTGTACTATAACTTGGCATGGAAGACTTTTGAATCATGGCATGGAGCCATGTAGGTTACTAGGTATACTACCATTTTGTGTGTACATGTATGTAGTCTTGGTTGCCTAGTTCTGAGGTGGTACTTGATGTGCTTATGTAGCCAAGTTATGTGTATGTACTTATGGATGGTTTTGGACTTATACTTATGGTGGATGCTTTGGGCCAAAGTTTGGCATGTCTATGTGGTTAGTTATGGACTTATGCCTGATTATGTGAATGTGAAGCATGAAACCTTGTGAACCTCCTTGTGTATCTTTTATGGCCGAGAGGTATAAGTGCATATAAACTTGAGTTTTCAAAACAAATTGATTACCATGGGCTTCTTGGTTGCCATAATAGGTAGCACACTTTAGTGCACACATTCTAAACACTTAAATTTACATTAAGTGTTGCCTTGCTTGTCTTGCAAGTAACTATGGAAGCCTTGCTTATTTTGCAAGTTAGTGGTATTGGGCCTCGATTCTGCTGCAAATAACTAATTGGAACACTCATAAGCCTCCTGGGCCACCTCCCAGGCTAAATACCTTAAGAAAATAAGACTTAAGGTTAAGTTTTGATAGTTGGCCGAATTGAAAGGTTAGAAATTAAACTTAAAGTTTGGGAGTTAATTCCTTGGACTTGAGCCAGGGCCTGTATGAGGTGTGACATTATGCATCAATATTTTTTTTTATATTTTTTTACCACTTACCATAGTATATACAAGATACATTTAGGGATATATTATATATATGGTACAAGGATGAAAATAAAATCATTTTTTCTTATTTCATTTTAAATCATAAACATCAATGTACTATATACTTATAAAATTAATATACAGGTTTTGGAAATATTTTCTTTTCAATTTCTTTACTCTATCTTTGCAATAATGTCTAGATTTTTTAGCAATTGTGGAAACCTATGGTACGATTGATGAGGGCAAAAGGAATCATGCTTTCTACTAATACCACACAAAGATGTGATAAACCGACACTACAACAAATCTCAGCAATAGCAACCATTCTCAGTGACTACTTTGGTCGTTGCCACAAAAATGGTGGCCAAAATAGTCATCAAAAAGCTATTCGAAGTCTAAGGCAATCTTTTATCTACCATTTTTATTTGTTCAAAAGAATAGTGGTTAGGGCAATCATTGAAATGGTCCTCATGCTTTGGGATGACCGTCTAGTTATGAATTTTCATTGTCGCCTTAATAGTCACAAAGGGTGACAATTTTAGCCACTATTTTTTATGGGTCTCATAATTTAGTTGCTAAACAATAACCATTTTGATGGTTGCATTAAATTTTGAAAATTAAATCTTAGTAGCTACATGATATTCAATTTGGACAACCAAAACTTTGGTCACCAAAATGATTGCAAATTCCACCCATACAAAGGAATACTCATCTTCCCCTTTCATTTTACTCTTTGAACACTCTCTCAGCCTCTCTCAAATTCTTTTTCATCCCGTCAGTTACCAGAATTTTTCACATCATTTTCATCTAAAATCTTTTTCAAATCTGCTTGTTCATGTTTTGTTTTCATTTTTAATGTTTATATCATCAATGTAGTTATTGTTTAGATGGTGGATTTAGGTTGTTTTATCAAATTTAACACATATATGACATAGATATGTTATGCTTAATTTTTATTCCTATAATAAGGGTTTTGATTGGTTGATTTAGGGTTTGATGAACAACTACTTTGGTGGATTGAGTTTAGAGGTAGTTCCCCCCCCCCTAAGATTAGGGTATTGGTGGTGTTATTTATAAAATTGACTCGTTAGGATTGACTAGTAAATTTGGATTCTTGTACAAATTTAGGTTTTTTCCTGAAATGTTTTGGATATTTTTATTAATTAATACAAATGTGTAGTTTCTAGTTATATACTCCCTCCATCCCAAAAACAATTAAACATATTCATTTTCTGAATGTCCAAAATGAATGAAACATTTCCCCTTTTAGAAAGCTTTCAACTTCTAATTTTCTTTAATTCCATCATTTAAACTCTTGCTACATAAAAGACAGTAAAGAATATACTTTTAATCTTCATTTTGAATTATCACTGCATAAAACAAAAAAAATAGTTTTTTATTTTTTAATCATTATTTAAACTCTCAGTACATAAAATCTAAAAGGATTTTTTGTTCTAGTTTCAGTTTCATGGGAAAATTGAAAAAAAAATAACATAAATTATGTATACCTTAATCTTTATGCCCAGAGAAACATTTCAATTATTAAGGGATAGAGGGAGTACATACCTAATCTAGTGAATTTTTTTCTTGTAAAGTAATCATAGATTTAATTTTTTTTATACTCAATTATGCAATTAATTAAAGATTACCATAATAATGTAGCCACCAATAAAATGGTCCGGCTAGGCTACTGTATAGGCACTTAAGTGGTTTGTGGAACAAATTCAAGCCAATATACAATTTGGAGAGAAAAATAAAAAACATATATTCTTTTGAAATGGATTTGTTAAATTTCATTTTCCTCCACACTATTATTGATATTATTGATGCCTGTACATGGAATCTAATAAAATTTTTGGGAAGTTCATTTTAGCTACAGTAGGTAATGAGTTCTATGGAATATATCCTCAATTGGCCCCTAACCTATCATTAACTTAACTTATTGGCCCTGAAACTAAAATTAGTTTCCAAATAAATCCTAAATTATCAAAATTGTGCTAAACTAGATCCTAAATTGCGACCCACAATCCTTGTGGTGGATAAGTGGGCCTTGCACGGTTTGGAGTGGTGAGCAAAAGTTACATTGTTTCATACTATAGGTACTAAATTATGAGGAAAGAACACACTTAGCCTTTAAACTTTGAAAATTTCTATTTAAATCCTAAAACTTTGTAAGTTTTTATTTGAGTCCTAAAATTTTCAAACCATGTAAACAATTAGTCCTAAACTGTTGGGCACCTATTCTAGGGTTAACTTTAGGACTAACTATTTACATGTTTTGCAGCTTTTCAAACTCGAATACAAATTTGCAAAGTTTTAGAACTTAAATAGAGATTTGTAAACTTTTAGGACTCAAATAAAAAATTTATAAAAGATTTAGGACTGAAGGTGGTCTCTTCTCGACTTTTGTTCCATTGGCAATTCAAAACCTTTACAAAAATACCAATTAATAAACTTCTTATTTCTTAGTTCGATGGAGATTACTTTTGATGACTGAAAATCTTTATTTTGAGATATTTTTGTTCTTTGAAACTTTTAATCAATTTTAAGATCTTCAAAAAGTGTTTTTGTTTTAATTTTCTTTTTACAAAAAACATATACTTTTAGTTTTTTTTTTCTAAATTTTAAAAATGTAAAAAATTATAACAAAAAAAACTACTAAAAAAATTATAAGAAATTCTTACTTCTAAAAAAAAAAATAAAGTCCGGGCCATAGACCACTTTTTCAGTTCTAAATCTTTTACAACTTTTATTTAAGTCTTACAACATTGTGAATTTCTACTTGAATCCTAAAGCTTGCAAAACATGTAAATGGTTTCCTTTGAAGTTAACATCAAAATAGTACTATGGTTGTTGTGAACATATGTTAAATTAGACATAGTCCATGATTTCCCAATTTTACCCCTTACTAACCTAATTAATTTCCATCACACCTTCTATATCATGTTTTCTTTAGACCTCAACCGAGATTGCGATTCCCATGCTCATTTACTTCTTCGTCGTCAATTCCCTTCCCTACTCTCAGGACCTCACCGCCACTGCCATCTCCTCTATCGCTCCCTCCTAGACTAGTTCAATGATTCTACTTCATTGCCTCCGAGTGAGGAACCACAGTCCCAAGCTGACGATAAGAAGTGAAGGATGAGTGACGGAAAGGCGATTGAATGATCGAATGATGAGGAATGGGAGGACGATCAGTGATAGGAGGACAACCATAGTATGAGAGATAGGAGGATGATAGAACTATCGCTTGAGCAGTGAGCTATAAGCAATGGGAGGAAGATCGAACAATGAGAAGTAGATTATTAGCCGACATTGCTTGAGAAGCAAAGCGGACGATGAACAATGGGAGGACGTTCAATGATGGGAGATTCGAGGTGAGGCGGCGATGATGGTGATGAGCGAGAAAAGGACGATGAGAAGCTATTATCCTAGTTGACGACGGGCACACCTTCCATGAACAGAGAAAAAAATATAAGACACTTTTATATTTTCTTTGCAATATAAGCTTTAAACATTTTTGTATTTTACTTTGCACACTTTCAAATATTTATTTAGACACTTCTTTTTTATGAGTTTGCACACGTTTATATATGAGGAAAAGAAATTATCTGTATATTGCTTCAAACACTTTTTAATATTTGTTTAGGCAATTTTGCACATTCATTTATGCACTTTTTTATTGTTTCAGATAGTTATTTTTTTTAGAGAACAAATTGTTTACATATTTGTTCAAACACTTTTAAATATTTCTCTAAACACTTTTCAATATTCATTCAGACACTTCTTGATTTTTGTTTAGACACTTTTACAAATTTATTTAGCTCTTTTTTTATTGTTTTATATAGTTATGTTTTGAAGAGAATAAATTGTTTACTTATTAGTTTAGACACTTTCAAGTATTCCTTTAAACACTTTTCAATATTCATTCTGATACTTCTTACTGCTTTGAACATTTTTTATTTTCTTATTATATGCTTCAGACACTTTTAGATACTGTATTAGACATTTTTAAATATTGTTTAAGGCACGTTTGCACATTACTTTAGACATTTTTAAAACGACGTATGTTCCGATGGTGGGCATCGATGGCAAAGGCGGTGGCAATAACAATCAGAAGGTTGATGATGAGATTGTAGAGGCATGCTTGCAACAATCAACATGATTCAGAGCATAGGGGTTGCAGTGAGATCTGGAGGTGAGATTTGAAGGGTGAACTGCAGTGGCGATATGGTCAGGAGTAAGAGCAGTGACGAAGAGATCATAGGATATGATGGTTTGGGGAAGGCAACTACGTCGGAGGAGGTAGTAGTAGTGAGGTAGGGTTTCTGTAGGGAAGGGAAGATTTTGGCGAGGGGTATTTTTTGCCAAGTTTTTGATGATTAGTGTCCTTAATTATACAAAAGGTGCATAACAAAAATAACTGTAGAACAAGTGGCTAACGTTTGGTGGTAGTGGCAATTACCCAAACTAAGGGAATATGCTGGAAATTAGCCAAATTTAGATATACCTGTCCATCCATTCAAAATCCTTTTCCAAGTCGCAATTAACCAATATTTTTGCTAAAAGCAGATTCCTTAATTTTAGTCGCATCTTGCATAAATAATTGTTGCAGAGGAAAATGAATTCTTGATATCTTTGGGGAATCCAAATAGAGAACCAGAAGCCACAAGAAAAAGAAAATAATATAGAGAATTACTTAATTGATTTGAAGGCACAATATCTTTTCTTTTTTTCCCCCTTTTATCTTGCTATTTATAGAAGTACCGTAAATGCCGAAGTCCACAAAAACAATTGACAAAATAATTAGAAATTCTGTTATGATTTGAATGTGGATTTTAAAATGGGGATACTATGGTTAATTGACAGTAAAAAAAAATTAAACATAAAAAATAAAAATTTTAAAGCTATCCAAAATCGTAAATATAACAAAAAAATTGGGACAAATAGAGTTTCTTTTTCCCAAAGCGCTTTCTCGGTGTTTAGCGACGCAGTACACCTTCACTACTTTCTAATTAACTTCTAGGAATCCAACATTACAAAGCTTATAGATTGGTGATGTAATTAATGATATTTAAAGGAGTCATGTCATTTAGGCCAAGAGAAAGGAATTAATTCCAACTTTCAACACAAAGCATATATGCCGCCAACAATCGAGTTCTCGCAATGATATTTTCTCGGTTAAGAAAAGACAATAACACTTGTTATATATATATTTTGTACGTACATTTTTTTAAAAAAAAAGAAAAATCAGAGCTAATAAAATAAAAGGAAATTTTCTTTAGAAACAATATTGTTAAGAGATGCGGTTGAGTCATATAATCAATATTATTTCGAATTTCGGACCTCAACATCCTTTTGCTCATAGGGTTTTCACAGTTAGTATCGGAGGTGAATGGAGAAGTGGTGGAGCTTGCGGAGCCATAATTTGGACTACTCCAGTGCGGCACCAAGCCGCTGACGCGCCTAGTCTACCCCTATGTCACTAGTTATAACCTTAATATATTGTTCTCACATAATTACAAGATATGAGAATAATAAAATGTTTCTCCTCTTATCCCTCTCCAGCCTTTGAACCTCTCATTTGTCCTAAAAATTTTACATTTTACTTTTTTACTGCATTGATTTTTCTCTCATACTCAAAATCCTAACATAACAAGCATTTTTATAGGTCATACACAAATCCAAAACACATTAAAATAGAAAAACGAAATCCTACATAAATATAAAAACTAAAACCAAATCCAAAGCAAAAATATAGTCCCAATCTTAAACAAACTAAAATTCTTAAGCTTCTTAGGGTTTTTCGGCTGAAATCCAAGAAGCTTAAGAATTTTAGTTTGTTTAGGGTTTAGTTCTAGTTTTTCTATTTATTTGTGATTTAGTTTTTCTATTTTGATGTGATTTGGGCTTGTGTGCGATCTACAAAAAATGGTTATTGTGTTGGGATTTTGAGTATGAGAGAAAAATTAATGTAGTGAAGAGGCAAGATGTGAGGGCTCCAGAAGGGAAGAGAGGTCCAGATGCCGGAAAAAGGTTAGGACAAAAGCCTTTTGTGATTCTTATATCTCGTAATTGTGTGAGGGCAAAATATTAGGATTGTTAGTAATGTGCAGGAGATTCATAGGCCAACGTGAGCACTAAGCGGATACCTCTACCGTAATCTCTATATTTTGTTTGAGTGGATTTCTCTCTTTCATGAATATAGGTTATTTAAGAGCCAAACTATGTTAAATTTGTGTTTGCTTGCTTGATCATGTTTTTGTTCCTCTACATGTGATGGGTGATTGGGGAATTTTTTTCCAACAAGTGGTATCAAAGTTTATGGTTTGGTCTTGGCATGATGGAGCTTGTGTTACATTCTTGGCGTAGGAGAGCTTGTGTTTGTGTATGTTAATGTTTGTGATGTTGTTGTTTGGAGTCACGTTCATGATGTTCATACTTGTTTGCGTTTGTTGCTATGCAGTGGCGGAACCACCATGGGACAAGGGGGTGCTGCTGCCCCTCGAAAATTTCAGAAATTTGTAAATATGAGGTACTAACTTGGCTATTTTATGAAAAACTAAGGAACATATGAGAATTTTTCCCCCCCAAATGGTTGAAGAACATACAAAGGGTAGAAAGCGCCAAGAGTGATAAATCTTTATTTTTAATTGCGAGTTTGCGCTTAACCTCTGAAACATTTCATATCCATCCCAAACCATTCTCTCTCAACATCTCTCTGTCTCTCTCTCTCCTCTAGTCTACTTAAGTAATGATTAATCAAAACAAAGTAATTATTTTAATAATTTTTATTTAAAATAGATATTACTTTAATAATATATACACCTAATAATTATTTAAATAATCTTTTATAAAATTTAATTTTTATAAATAATTTTTTTCTATTAAGTTTGGGTTGTCACTCTTCTCACATCCGCCTAGCCCCTAGCCCCTAGCCCCTAGCCCCTAGCCCCCCAGCCTCAAAACCTAGGCCCGCCACTGTTGCTATGTTAATGTTTTGGTGATGTTCGTGACATTCCTGTTTCTGATCGTGACCGTGTGTTCGTGATGTTCATGTTCATGGTGAAGAATTTAAGTTAAGGTGGAGATTGTTTGGTTTATTGGCTCAAATTCAAAAAACTTATTAATTTTAGTTTGCTTAGGATTTGGTTTTAGCTTTTGTATTTGTTTGCAATTTAGTTTTCCTATTTTGATTTGGTTTGGGTATGTTTGTGACATATAAAAGGCTTATTATGTTGGGATTTTCAGCATGAGGAAAAAACTAATATGGTAAAAAGGAAAGATTTGAGGGTTCTAAGGGGGGGGCGGAAGTCTAGAGACCAGAGAAGGCTATGATGAGATGCATTTTGTAATTCCCATATCTTATAATTGTGTGAAGGCAAAATATTGGAGTTGTCAATTGTGTGTAATGGATCCATAGGCCAACGTGAGCACTAAGAACATACCTCTACTGTAATTTTTATATTTTATTTAAGTGAATTTCTTTCATCCATGAATTTAGGTTAGTTAAGAGCTGAACTACATTAAATTTATGTATGCTTGTTTGATCATGGCTTTTTTATGCTGTGCATGATAGATGATTTGGGAATTTGTTCCCAACAATTTTTTATAGATTGTTCATTTCTTGGCCTGTAGCAAAGAACAAAAGTTGGTTGATTGACTATAAAATATGGGGCTAGTTTGGTTTAGATTAATGGAACTAATGGGTCAAAAATTTTTGGTGCAGTCAATAAAGGGTTGCCCAGTAGGATGGGTCTAGGGGCTGGTTTTACAGAGAATTACAGGGTGTGCCAGTCTTACAAGTCACAGTTTTGTTTGCTTAAATTTGAAGACCTCTGGCCACAACTAGTTGCCAGCCACCCATTACCTAAGAAAGCATTTTACACAACACCAAATACCAAAATGGGTATTTGGAAAAATCAGTCATAAACATGTTCCAACCCATTTTGAATAAGTTGGGAGCAGAAGAAAAAAAAAAAGAATCAACACAACGAGTTGCCACATTTTGGTGGAATTAGGTGGAAGGTGAACCACACCTTGGTGTACGACACGGCAGTGGGAAACACGTGATGGAAGACGAAGAGGATTGAATAGATGAAGCTACGGTTGGGACAAAGCAATGATGGATTTGGCTTAAGGAATTTGATACCACATAGATGGCGGGTGGAGGAGCGTGGATGAACACTGGGCAGGTGTCGGATATACAAATGGTTGGCAGTTTGGGTTGCTGGGTGAAAGTGGGACGAGATAGCGGACACTAGGCAAATGGCAAAATAAATGAAGAGTGGCGCACCCTGTAATTCTCCCCATGCCAGATCCCACTAGGCTACTTTCTGTTGATTGAACCCAAAATTTTGACCCATTGATTCAATTAAACCCAACCAAACTCATCCATGATTTTTCATCGGGAAGGGAGAAAAATCTTACATGCCCGTGCCACGAAATAGATCCTTTCCACAATTTTCAGTATCATAAATTATTGTTGTGCTTGACTAACAACCAATTTTCTTTTAACTTAAATTAGCTTAATTTAAAATAAATAATTTTATTTTTACATCTTTTTTATCTTCAACTAATTTCAGTTGAAATCTAATATTATACAGCTGTAACAATTCATTTGAGAGTAAATTTTCATGACCTTAAATTTTTATGAATTTTTATTTTTTAGGCATTGAAAAAGAAAATTTTTAAGAAAAATTAATAAGATGATAAAAATAATATTTTAAATGAATTATTACATCGACATAATATTAACTTTCAAATGAAATTGATTACAGGAAAAAAAAGATGTTAAAATAAAAATAAGTTATTTTGGCTTAAGTTGACTTAACTTAAAATGAATTAGGTCTAATCTCCTTGATATGTAGACAATTAGTATTGATAGTTGGAATTAAAAAACCAGTAAAGTGTAGCAAAATGTTGACATCTATGATATTATACTAATTAATAAATAATTACTAATGATTTCAAGTTTTTAAAATTTCTATAAATTTTCTTTAAAATTTTTTTTTTTAAGAACTAGAAATTATTATGAAAAAAACAGCCTGTTCTATAATGCCGTTGTAACATTTGAACCATTAGATTAGAATGAATAACCATAGTTATTGGATGGTAGTTGGCAAGTTAACCAGTATCCGACTAAGTTGATAATGTTAACTCTGCCTTTTTATTTTTTTATGGAAAAAAAAAAGAGAAAATAACAATTTGAAAAAGGTGAGGCAAAAGCAAAGTCCTAGCAATTGAAGGGAATACACATTGAAAGCTTAGTGAAGAAGTGGAGGGGCGAGTTGGAATTAATTAGTAACGAAGAAGTGAATCAAAGGAGAGTCAAGAACAACATTGTTAGAATTTGGAGAGACGAGGAGTAAGGAAAAATGTGAAAAAAAAAAAAAGCCAACAACGTGATGAAGTAGGCTGCAAAGGTGATAAAGCTCCCAAACAAGCAATGAAGAAGACTGAAAAAGTAATAAGGCTTCCACAAAAGCGATGAAGTAGGCTACAAAAGTGACAAGGCTTTCTAGAAAAGAATTTTCGTGTGCATAAAAGCATTCACAATCAAGGAATCTATGGTTCACAATCAGACCTTTGACTATGAGTGAGCATCTATTTTGCTTGTTGCCTTTTCTATTTGCCATACAAAAATATCACTTTTTTTAACTACAGTAACTACTTTTTTAACTACAATAAACATTTTTTAATGACATTTATCACCTTTACTGAAACATAAATGCACTTTTTTAACTATAATAAATGCTTTTCCTCTAGCTTTGAACTTTTTTTTAACTACATAGACACTAACATTACAAACGCTCATGTATTAGCATAATCGCCTTTATGGACCTAGAAATGCCCTTTATAGATGATAAATGCTCTAATTGTATATTGCTTTTTTATATATCTTAATAGCTTTTACCATGCTTTAATCACCTTTTCATATTGCTCCTCACTTTTAATGGTAATCTAATGCTAACTGATCATCGTCTTTCTATTACTCACAAATGCCAACATCTCATACGAGAGAAATGTGACTTAGTAAAAAAAAAAAGCGATTTAGTGCCAACAAATGCGATTTACTCAACAAAAAGGCTATTATGTGTCTTTAAAATCATTTTCATATGTCACTCTTTTACTACACTCTTCCAAAACCTCTAAAAAAATATTTCACAAATAAATTAAGCATCACTACTAACCTGATTCCCTCACAAACACCTTTGCCTTTGATGATTCACACCTTCATCTTAATGATTCACATATGACTTACACTTACATTCCATTATCACAACAATGACATTAAGCTTCTTTAGAGGTATAACTATGGAAGAAGACGAACAAAGCCTAAAGCTTATAAACTCCTACTTCCAAACTTTCACTGATCCACCCATCAAACCTCATTGTTGTTTTAACTCCCTCTTACCAACAAACATATCTACTACTCTTACCTTAATTTACTTCTCCACATTAAATTTCATTTCTTTTTCCTTCCACCACCCACTTCTCGTTTATTACATACTAGTTTTTCTCTCAAACTCTTTAATGCAATTTTTTTTACTTCTATCTAAATTATTTAACAATAACATGCCAACAATTATTTTTACTGAATTGTTTAATATAATCTTACACATTGTTTCATCTTTTTACTCTTTATTCCCTTTATAAATTATACCTACAACTATCATTCACCATTGAAACAACTAGTTAACCAATGAAAGCTTTTTCTAAACTATTTATACTTTTTTTGTCATTTTTTGCTTTAGTCACTATGGCAACTTGCCACAGTGGCAATATGAAATGTTCTAAAAACACTTGCCCACCGAACTCATTTTCAATAATTTTTTTTTCATTATTCCTTTAGATGGGGCAATATCATTTCTTGCTTTTGTCTAGTTATCTCTCTAATATATGGATTGGTATCTTGTGTGATGATGGTCCAACTTCTATATTTGTCCCAACAAACAAGTCCAAGAATTGGACGAAATAATGACAAGCCAATCACTCGATGGGTCTGTTCCACTAATTAAATTGCTTTTTATTTAAAATAGAGATTCCAAAAGAGAGCTATTTTTTTGAAAAAGTTTTTGAAAAGTTGATTTTCATGGTTGTTATTGGCATTATGAAATGGGAGGAAGCAATATACAAATTAAGAATTTAGAGTGAATTCATTTTAAGTTAAGTTAATCAAAAGTTATTTTTTTTATTCTTACATCTTTTCTGTCCATGATGAATTTCATTTGAAAGCCAAGATTATTTAGGTGTATAAATCCATAGATTTTAATTTTTTAGTATATTATTAAATTTTTATGAATTTTTTAAACATTAATAAAGAAAAATAAATAAATATTTAATATTATCAAAAAATTTTATTTTGAATATATTATTATACTTACATAATCTTGAATTTTAAATTAAATTGGCTCCAGGAAAAAAATTAAAAATAAAAATAAGTTATTTTGAGTTAATTTATTTTTAATTAAGTTAATTTAAGTTGAAATGAATTGGATCTTAGAAGTTGAGAGATTTCAATTCTTTTTATTTTTTGGAATGGCTGGGGTAGCTTTAAACCTTGGGCTCTAATACCATGTTAAAGTATCCAACCTGAAACCAATTGATTAATTGGAAAAATCCCACATGGCCAAGAAAAGAGATTAAGTCAAGGGTTTTGTCAAGTATGAAAATCCCATATGGCCAAGACAAGGGTTAGTCAAGACTTTATATTATGATTAAGGCCTTTCCACCTATTGTCAGTTAATTTTAGGTTGGATGTTTTAATATGATATCTGAGCCTAAGGCTCGAAGTTGCCTTAGTCATTACAAAAAATAACCCACATGATAGAGCTGAATCGTATTAAGTGGGAAAATCCCACATGGCCAAAAAATGGGGTTAAGTTAAAGGTTTGTATGGTGATTGAGGCATTTCCACCTATCGCCAATTGGTTTTGAGTTGGATGCTCTATCATTTTATTCTAAGATGGGAGGCCAACCCAAACTATGAAAGATGTCTTTGGGGCAGATAGCAAGCATCAATATATTTGAAACTCAAGGGAGCTTGTGTAAAATGTCAAAGAAGTTAGCACCAAATTATGGAAGATTAGTAACAACAGATTTTTACACTTTCATTTTTTTCCCCAAAGGCAAGTTAAAATTTCTATTACCAAATAAAAAATTCAAAACCTAAATATGGGCATACTAGAGAAAAATTCTAGATGCATTTGATGCAGATGCATCATTAAGGGATGAATGCCAGCAGTAGTTTGATATGTTAGAGGAAGTTTTGCCACCTTGACTTAGGCGTGAGTCAAGAAGGCCTAAATATCTAAATGATTTTCAATTATAATTTCTTTTTGTTTATTAGCTTCTTGAGTTCTAGTCTAATTAGGAAGTATAATTCTGTTTGGATTAAAAGTTGTTTGGCTATAAAAGATGATGTAATGGCAACAACAAGAGATAGAGAAGTTTTTCCTTTCCCTTATTTATTTCTAAGCATAATAAAATTCCAACTCTTTGGTGCAAAATTCTCCAACATTTTTGCTTTATTTAGTATTAGAGCATGTTGATCCTATGAATTGAGGGAAATTGTGCACACTTGCTTCATGACCATTACGAACACCAAGTTCAGCAGCTTGTTGAAGGAAAGCAAGTTATGATATCTAGTACTATGGAGAAAGGCAAATGTTGGTAAACCAATTCCTAATGAAGCTAAAACATTATTGATGAAATTTGCTTATGTTGTGCCAAAAAATTACCACCTGCATTGCCACCGAAGTGAAGTATTCAACATTAGATTGATTTTGTGCCTAGAGCCAGCCTTCCAAGCTAGCCTCACTACCTGGTAAGCCCCAAGGAACAAAAGGATGTTAATAAACAAGTTGCAGCTGTGTTGGACAAAGCTTAGATTCAAGAAATTTTGAGCCCATGTATGATTCCACCTTACTTGCACCAAACAAGAATAGTTGTTGGCATATGTGTACAAACAACCACCCTATAAATAAAATCACTATCAAGTATCAGTTCCCAATTCCACGCCTAGATGATATGCTTGATCAATTGGCAAGCTCATAGATATTTTTTAAAATTGATCTTTGTAGTGGATACCATCAAATTTGATCTACAAATGTGATGAATGAAACATGGCATTCAAAACTTATTCTTGTTATGCCTTTTTGCCTTACACAAATACTCCAAGTACTTTTATGAGATTGATGAACACAATATTTTAGCCTTTAATTAGGAAGTTTGTGATGGTTTATTTCGATAACATTCTTGTCTATGCCTGGTCTTTACAACAACAATATGGAGCACCTATGACAGATTTTTGAAGTGCTACAAGCTAAGAAACTCTTTGGCAATCTTGAGAAGTGTGAATTTATAACAAATATGGTACTATTTCTAGGTTATGTTGTCTCTGCAACCAGAGTAAAAGCTAATCAATGAAAGGTTCAAGCTATTGTTGATACGCCACAACCCAAGAACATCTAAGGCATTTAGAGCTTTCATGGACTAGCTTCCTTCTATCGTTGGTTCAATCATAACTTCAATACCTTGGTGGCTTCACTCATGGAATATTTGTGAAGGTCTACTCTTTCTTGGACTAATGAAGCGGATAAGAGTTTTAAGGCTATTAAGGAAGCATTAACAGAAGCACCAGTTCTAGCCTTACTGAATTTTGACATGGTGTTTGAGGTTGATTATGATGTATTGAAGATTGGAATAGGAGCAACATAAAGCCAAAAAGGACATTAGCAATAATCTTAATGATGTTTGGAAATGATACTCAACTTATGATGTGGAATTTTATGGCATCATATGAGCATTGAAGAATTGGAGACAATATTTGTTGTCCAAGGAATTCATGTGGTACTCTAACCATGAAGCACTAAAATACATTAATGGACAACAAAAAATCAATTTGAGACATGAGGCTTGGGTGGATGAGCTACAAGACTATTCTTTTGTGGTTCAACATAAGTCTGGGACACTAAACAGGGTGGTTGATGCTCTTAGTCGCAGGGTGCATCTACTTTCTGTATTGAGAGTTGAGTCAATTGGTTTTGATTGTCTACAAAATTTATAGCATAGAGATGAAGACTTTTAGGAGGCATGGAGAAAGTGCCAAGAATGGACTCATGGACTATATCAGGTTAGTCATGGCTTTCTGTTTTGTGGCTTTACATTATGTGTTCCTAGATCATTTCAACACAACTTTATTGTTCCTGAATGTCATGCTGGAAGCCTTAGAGGCCATTTTGGGCATGATAAAACATTGTTGCTAGTGGCTGAAAAATTTTGTTGGCCTCAGTTGCAGCATGATGTTGATAGATATGTTCAACGATGTCATATTTGTTTCATTGCAAAAACTCATAGTTAGAATGTTGGGCTTTATACTCTATTGCCAAATCTAAATTATCCTTAGAAAAAGCTAAGCATAGATTTTGTGCTGGGATTGCCTCGTTCACAAAAGGGTCATGATTCTATATTAGTTACGGTTGATTGATTGTAAAAAATGGCTCACTTCTTTCCTTGGATCCACACATTTGATGCAAGTCATATTGCAAGGATCTATTTTGAGATTTAGTGAAATTGCATGGTCTTCCTTGTACCATCACTTCTGACATGATGTAAAGTTTTTGGGGCATTTTTGGAGAACTTTATGGCCTAAGATAAGCATATCTTTATAGTTTTAATTGAGGGGCCATCCGTGAACATTTGGTCAAACTGAAGCAGCTAATAGTGTGTCAACATGAGACTAGCTATTATTGTGTCAACATGAGACTACTTGGGTACAAGCTATTCCTTATTCTCAGTTTCCTTACAACTTGTTGTATCAGGATTCTATTGGATTGTCTCTGTTTCAAGTAGTGTATGGTAAGAACATTATCACACCACTCGATTTGATTATTTTGCTTCAAACACAACAATTTTGCGGATTGTCTCTATTCTAATTAGTTTGTCAAATCATTACCTCAACAAGTAGTTGCTAAGTTGAAGATCACTGATCAGAAAAATGCTGAGAATGTGAACAAGTCTAGGTGACATATCAAGTTTCAAGTAAGAGACTTGGTTTGGGTTCATCTTCATGCTAATTGCACCCCACTTGGTTGATATTCCAAGTTGCGTGACAAACTTGCTAGACGTATATGCATCACCAGGGGACGAAGGCCAGCAGCCAGTTGGTATGTTAGAGGAAGTTTCACGGCCTCAACTTAGGCATGAATCAAGAAGGCCTAAATGTATTAATGGTTTTCAATTACAATTGTTTATGGTTTTTTTGCTTGTTGAGTTCTAGTCTAATTAAGAAGTATAAGTCTACTAGGATTGAAAGTTGTTTGGCTATAAAAGCTACTGCATTAGCAACAGCAAGAGACAAAGAAGCTTTTCCATTATTTTCCTTTATTTGCTTCCAAGTGTAATAAACTTCCAGCACTTTTGTGCAAAATTCTCAAATTTGTTTGCATTAATATTAAATAATAAAAATTGTTACTAAATTTTAATTATCTTAACTACACTAGATATGAAAATGTCAACTGATATCTCTCATGTTTTAAGAGCTACTTAAACATGACAAACAAAATTTTGTTGCTGCAATTTACTATGTGTACATTTGGCACTCGTAAAGGATAACAATCCACAGATTACTACTACTACTATTATTATTATTATTATTATAATAGGAAACACCAGATTGGCTAGTTCAATTTCCTCTGTCTCTCTTTCATTGTAAGCATTAACGTCGTGTAATAATAATAATAATAATAATAAAATTGATATCCAACTAAAAATATTGTAGTCATGGAATTCATGGACTTGATAATTTTCTAATTTGATTCTTTTTGTGAGTTTATTAATATTTTCCAATTAAAGTTACCCTATTAAAACTTCTGAATAAAAAAATGTTCCCCTTGTCTTATGAAATTTTAATTTCAATTATTCTAAAAATTAGTTTAAGGATCATACACATTGCTTTTTAAGTTAAAACTTATGTTTGTAGTAGGAAAAGTAAGCAAAATGTCCGTTTTTCTTTCTTTGAGAAGTCGATCAAATATTTGACTATGAATATGGCTCTTTAAATTGAACCGAGGGAAGGGGATTCAACTTTACAATAATTTAGTGAGGAAAAAATACATTCAATCCTAAAACTTTGATCACTTTTCTATTTAAATCATAAATTTTTTTGAGTTTGTATTTGAATCCTAAAACTTTCACAACTTGTAAATAATTAGTCCTAAAATGTTAGCCACCCATTCTGGGTTAACTTCAGGACTAACTATTTACATGTTTTGCTAGTTTTAGGACTCCAATTGGAATTCACAAAGTTTCAAGACTTACATAGAAATGTTACAAGAGATTTAAGGCTAAAAGTGTTATTTTACCAACTTTTAATGCCATCGTATCATCATGCCCAAAGCCTCCCAAATTATTTCTTAAATGTCCCAAATGTATTCCAAAGGCTTAGGTGTCATCCTAAAATGGCTCATAAGTACTCCTAAAGATTAAGCTATGCATTAATAAATGGGCAATAAGTGCGTGGTAAAGTAGGCCAAGGGAAGGTGGATAAGTTAAATACCTTAAGTTGTAAGTAGGGTACTAAGGAGAGACCAAGTATAGTATGATTCCTCCAATAGCTAAGGGGTGAGGCTGTGAACCTCAGGTGTTGGATAGGAACCTAAGAGAGGTACAAGACCCCTAATGGCCCAAGGGTTAAGATCAAGTACCTTTGGGCATTAAGGTGACATGTAAGAGTTATCGAGCGAATTGATGACCTCAATAAGTAAATTCACTAAGTTACCTAAGTCAAGTTCAATAGAACTTAGTGAAGTTTTTCAACTAAGTTAAATACCTGGCACAACAAGAAAGGGGAAGATCTAAGTAAGAGGTGAGTAAATGACGACTTACGCTAAGTAACTCATAAAAGGTGGATAAGGTCAAGTATGCGATTGCTTACTTAAGGTGCCCAAAAAGAAGATTTCATGGGGTTTAATTAAGTGCTATTATCAAATGTGAGGGCCAGTATCCAAGTGCCCCAACATATGAGTTGACGACAGTTAAGAACACTTTTGATTGCAAGGAAGTATGAAGTGCATAAGCATGTGAATTCACATTTCCATCCATGCATTGCATTGCATTATATTATAATTATTGTTGTTTGTTCTTGTTGTATGTTTTGTTCTTTGATTGGTTAGTTTGTTTATGTATGTATGTGTGTGTGTGTGTGTGTGTGTGTGTGTGTGTGTGTATCTATATATATATTTCTTTGCATGTATGCATATGTTTTCCTTACAGGTACCAAATCCCTTACTGAGTACTTTCGAGTACTCACCGCTTTAAGGATGTAAAGGTATTTAGAAGGCTAGTTGGCCCAAACAGTCGTTGAGGGCTAACTATGAATGCTAAGTTTTATTTGTTTGAATGTACATTTTAAGTATGATTTTTGCAGTTGATGATTGCTTATAATGTAAGTTACTACTAACCAAGGCATTGTTTTTTTTTGCTTTCAAGGTTAAGTATGTGCAAGGAAAGTGTAACTTGCCACTTGAAGCTAGCTTCCTCGAGTGGAAAACAAAGGATGAATCTTAGTAGATATTATTGTCTCAATTATATGTACGGTATTTTTCATACCAAGTGTTGCTTGTACTAGCATCTATTAGTGTGTATAACACTAGGGTTTTATTTGGGTGCATATGAGGTTCAGCTTTATGCACATAGTTATTACTTGAATTTAAATTTACTACATTTTTTACATCTTGGCCTATTTTAACTTAAGTTTTATTAATTGATACACCATGGTTTTCCCTATTGGTTAATTTACTTTTATTTGCATACCCATGATGACACATTCATATTTTCTATTCAAGGTAGGCTAGGTAACTAGTTACATATAACGATTTAAGATACATGATGAGTAATAGCTAGGAAATTGTAACCTAAGTGAGATCATAGCTCTTTAAGAGCCTACTAGTGATAGTAAATTAAGGGCCCTATGACCCTGTTCCAATATACTTGGTATTAGAGTAGGTCAATAGTCCTTGTAGAAGCAATAAATAACTAAGATCCAAGTGTGTCCTTGTGTTATATTTGGTTAGTACTACTCACAAGTGTTTCTAGAGTTGCTGTTTGGCTTGGGTTGCAGGTATATCGGCAGAAAAATTGGTAAGGTTCTTGTATTAAGGTAAAAGACGAAGTAATTATCCAAGTGGCCCTTTGGTTGATTCCATGGGAAGGTTGCAGTTTTTGTATGTAGTCCCAATAGCACTAAGGCATTGGTGGCCCAGAAAGAATGCTAAACCCTCTAATACGGGGAGACCATCGTTAATGTTTAAGGGGTAAGGGTCGAGGTATGCTAAAGCCTATCGATACACTAGGAAAAAAAGGAGAACTTCCCAACACAAGAGGTAGGACCAAGGTCAACAAAATGTGCTAGGGCATGCTGATTGAGTTTCAATTGGAACATGATTAGGAGAGCCTAGGGATAAGAGTCAAGGGGCACTAAATTGTTAGGGTGTAGTGAGGCCAAGTGAACTATCATCACCTAAAGGAAAGGGGTAACATGGACACTACAAAATTCTTAGACAATGAGGGTAAAAGTTAAGGTGCACTAGGATAATAAGTGCACTCGGGCTAAGAGAAGCATTTCTAAACCAACTTAAGTTGAGGCACAATGCAAGAGCTCGTGTAAAGACCATTTAAGTTGAAGGCCATGGAACTGAAGGAAGAACTAAGAAGAATGACATGAATTAGAATAGTGGCCATGTGCCTGGTGCATGGAATCGAAGAAAGCAAACAACAAAGGGCAAGAGTTTGCTTGAGGTCAAGGCCTAGACAACACTAAGCTGAAGAATGCCACAATCATAGTGGAAGCATCATTGGTACACAAAGGCAGCCAAGAATACTTGTTTGGACTAATGAAATGGTTAAAGAGTTGACAATAAAGAGAGGTACCTTTAAGTTTATAGAATAACTGTAAGTAGTTTGAATTGCTTAGTTGCTATATTTGTGGTTGTACTTAGCCTATCTAGAGAACAATGATCTTAAGGATGCAAAAGGAAAGATTAACCTATAAGGGCTCTAAAAGTAAATTTTAGGCAGATGTTTGGGTTGGTTTGAGGTTTTTCTTGGGAATGGCAAGCACAATGATCAGTGGTTAGGGTTTCAATGAACTACATGGTGACAATTGGGAAGAGGATCGGTTAAGGGCATAAGAGCTTACTTAAACGTGTAGGTCATAAATGACCCTTAGAAGTACTCCAACAGTAACATTGACTTGGATAGGGAAGTTTTTAAGCCCAACGTAGTTCTAAGATGACATGGCTGGCTGGAGTCCACGAAGTGTTGCTCACTAGTTGATAATGGTTATCAAGGTTCCACAATTGGGACCTATTTACTACTAATGACACCCATGGTGGTAAAAAGAACTCCAAGTAATAGGCTTAAGCCTAATGGTTATATTGGAGTCTGTGTTGACCCAAGGCTACTTGTGGAGTGTAAAAGTGACCTGAACGGCATTCTTGGTGGTTTGGGAGTTCAAGCATTTTAGATAGTGAAGTTCGCTACTTGTTTAAAAGAAGTAAAAAAACCTAAGGTTGCACACACTATGGACTATGGGCGTGTAGATCATACTAAGTAGTCATGGTGGTTAGCACATAAGGATGGGTTAATGAGGCAATGACCTAAAAATATACCAAAGTATTGGGAAGCAAAGAATGGCTACTGTAGCAGTTTCAATGGGGCATAAGGGTTGTAAGTCTTATTTAGGCACAAGCGTCTGTTGGGAGCACTCATGGGAAGTACTCAGGCTGTGTTAACTCGATGAGTTTAGGGTGTTAAGAAAGGATACTAGGAAGTCCCATGAAAAACATGGAAAAACATAAAGACCTGAAATGCTGAGTGCTAAGTTAAAATCAAGTAAACCAAATTCATGAGAAAGGCTGAAGGGTGTGGCATAAGTTGTCGGCTATAAAGTGTACCCAAGTAAAGGCAATAAGGGGGACTATGAAAGGCTAAATGTGAAGCATCCTAAGTGATTATTGAGGATAGTTAAGAAGTGTGGTCATAAAACATTAGACATCTCAATGCCAAGTGTACAACCAATGTGGTCAAGTAATCAAAGTACTGCATAAAAGCCAAGGTACTGAGATGTTGAGTAGTGTGGGATATTTGGAGCCCCCATGTAAAGTTGACTAAAGGTACTAAGGGTGGGCCTTAAGTAATCTAATGGCTAAGAGAATCTCGTTGTCGAAGAAGGCCAAGCTAGTTAAAGAATCAGTCATAGTCATAAAAGGTAAAGGAGTGTGCTAAGTGTGCCTTAAGGGTTAAGGACAAAGGAAAGGCAAAATGGCTAGTGAATAGCTTAGGACCTTGACTATGTTAAGTGATTACTTAGAGGATTTAATGGTTAAAGAGTTGAGCAATGGGAATTACTTTTGAGGACACCTAAAAGATAGGAAGCCTATATGGACTTAGGTGTCCATAACAAGGCTAAGAGTTTTAAACTCATGGATGCCGTTAAGGCTACGATGCATAGGTGGTACGTGTTGAGAAGCTACCTAACAAGGCCAAGGGAAAGTATTAGAAGAAGCATGTGCCTATGTCAATAGAGGGCAAACAAGTCAAAATGTACCTTAGAATTTGGCTTAAGTGTCTAAGTTAGGTGTAAGTGTTGCTAGGTTAAGTTGTGTCAATAGCACTAAGTGGTGGTGACTAAGAAAATGCCTAGGTGGGGTTGAGGACCTAAGTATGGTGCAAGATTATGCTATGTCCAACCAAGTTCAAAGATTTAAAATGGAAGACTAAGTGCTCATAGAAGTATCCCAATAATAGTAATGGCTGAAAGGAAGCAAATTAACTTTAAGTTACATGGGCCACAGTGGAGGTTGGGAGTATGGGGAAATGCCTCGTAAGTCAAGGAAAAGTGTCTAGCCCGTAAGTAATGTTTCAAAGGAAATGTCTCTGAGGAGTACCTTAAGTGGTTTCTTGACCAGTAAGTCAAAAAGCTAAGAATATAAATTAAGCTTGTTATTAAGGGCTATGGTTAACCATAGTAAGGAGAAGAAAATGTGTAAGGGAAAAGTAGGATGTAAAATGAATACCATCCAAGTGTTGTAATTGGATAAGAATTGGAATCTAGAGAACCAAATTTCCAAAGAAAGGGCGAATGTAAAGGCCCTCCAAGTATTTCCCCTGGCTTGGATGGTAAATGACACCTAAAGGCAAGAAGGGTAAAATGGTAATTTTGGCTTAAGTTAGTGGCATGACTATAGTTTTGGTAAAATTAGGGTCACGTAAGTGTTTTTACTAAATATGGTAAGACCACAAGTTAGTCTAAGCATTTGAATCAAAAGTGGAATTAAATGGACTAAAAATGCACTAAATGTAAGATTGACTCCTTTTGTGTCTTAAGTGAGTTAAGTGACTAAGAGACTAGCTTGGAGGCAAGAAAACCTTTATTAGGGATGAAGGGGGGATGGTTTAAAAGAGGGGAAAGAGTGCCCTAAGTGAAAAAAATGAAGTTTTGGCCCACGGTGATAGAAATAGCTAAGTTTGTTAGTGGGAGTAGCTGCTGATACTTATAGGAGGCTTGTAATCACTATTCATCATTTTCTCTCCTTTCATTCTCATATCTCTTATTGTAGAACATGGTCCTAGTGCCCTGAATTAATTAGCTTGTAGGCTCCTAAAGACTATGATCCCACTTAATTACAATTGGCTAATTGTTACTAGTCGATAAATTAAATTAATTTACGTGTAACTAGTTACTTAGCCTACCTGGCAATAAGATAGGCATGCACTTGTCCCAAAAATGTAACTGAAATAAATAAAATGAGTAAAGAAAACACTGCTTGATCTTTTCATTTAAAACATATTTAAAAAGTGCCAAGGCAACAAAACACTAGTTACTTAAATTTCAAGTAATAGTTTGTACACACTTATAAGCCCTAGCATGGACTCAAAAGTAGGACAAGTGATATGCACTACAATGTATCCTAATTAAGGCAACATCTTAGTACAAATGGTACTATATAATCATGGAAAAATTCCACTAAGATTATCCACTTTAGTTCCTACCTTTGAGCTATCAAACTTGAAGTGCAAAGCCTTGACTTTTTCTTGTGCAGCCTTAGCCTCTAAATTGTTAAGGCTTAAATACTTTGTACAAACTTAACATCCAACCAACTTTAGAATCTCAAGGGATTAAAGTAAATAAGTACCAACAAAATAGATAAACTTAGTGATGAATACTCATAAGTCTATTGCTATTAAGGGTTTAAATTATCAATATATACTTTGAGTATGATTAATTTCTATATTCTGAGAATTTTTCCACCGGGTTACTATTCATAGTTACTATTTACCAACTTACTATTCATACACATATTTTACTGTTCATATGTGTATTTGCTGTACATACGTGATTTACTGTTCATTGATATTAAAATATATATATTCAATAACTATTTTTTTATGTAGGTAAAATCATCACTTGGAGACCCTTCACGAGAAAAATCATATCTAGAGCTGTAGACATTGGAACTGAGTGATTCCAAATTCATCTGAAAGCCAACACATAGATCTTTAACTCTGCTTCATTTTGTTAGCTAGTTTGATTTTTTTCATTGCTGAAATATTATTATAGATGAGACCATTCATTCTTTCATGTGCTAAAGAGCAATTTCGGTAGAAAAATCATAACTTGAGCTACAGATGTTTGATTTGAATGAGAAAGCTATCAATTCGAAGATAAAGAAGAGATCCACAAGTTCTATGCTTTGAGGAAGAGCTGATTCATTGTCTACGATGGTCAAAAAATTAAAATAAGTTGTAGCTTACCTTTGTTGATTTGTATTTACCTACATTTTACTGTTTTACCATTTCACCCACCCCAAAAACTCTATAAATATGCACCTTGGGGAGAGGATGAATTCATGCCATTTCTTAGGCGTCCTTTAGGCTATTGTATCATCTTTAGCTTTTCTTTTTTAGTTTTGATATAGTTTTCAATACCGAAGTTCTGTCCAAGTGTTTTCTCATTCTTTTTCTTGTTCTTCCTTTGATCTTTCAATCCATGTTCATTTCATCTTTCTACATGTTTTTATTTTTGTCATGACTAACTATTCTTCCTTTTGCTAAGGTGAAAGGGTGAAACTTTTGGTATAAAGGTTATGATTGATTTGAATGGATCATAACGTTAACGGTTTTTTCTTCCTTAATCTATTTAACTTCCCTCCTTGTTAAGTGGGAGTCTTGATTCATCATAGTCAATCATTGGCACAAAAGTTGCTTGATTCCTTCTGTAGAATGTGGCTCTACTAGCTATATTGGAATCTTGAGTTATTGTCGATAAAGGTTAGCATGATGGATACTTGAACCCATTACCAAGTGTTGGTATTTTAAGATCAATGAAAGTTAATACTAACTAAATTCCCCGATTGGGACCTCCTTTATTTGTGGATCTCAATTAAGTGGTAAGATGGGCTAAAATTAATCATAATCGATATACTAAAAGTGGATCCCCTAACCTTAACTATTTTATTTGAATTTGAATTTTTACTCAACACCTGTTCACACCTTGTACCAAAATCTTTACTTATTACCAAATCTATAATTTGTATTTCTTAATTCACTTCCCTGTGGTTCAACACTCAGACTCCTGAGATTTTATTACTTGCGACAACCTACACTTGGGTTACAACTACTAGAGTGCAGCAAGTTTTTGGCACCGTTGCTGGGGAAGTAAAATTAGAGTATAAGTTCAATTTTTTTTCCTTTTTGTTCCTTTTTATTTTTTTTATTTTTTTTTCAGCATATGAAAGGCTAAGCCTCCTACCTCTTTATTAATCATATGGAAGGCTGAGCCTCCCGCCCCTTAATTTCTGTTAATCTTATATTTCTTAATTTTTTTTATTATTGAATGGAAGGCTGAGCCTCCTATCCCTTAATTTCTGTTAATCTTATATTTCTTAATTTTTTTTATTGTTGAATGGAAGGCTGAGCCTCCTATCTTTTATTTTTTGTTCATATTTCTTTTTTATTTATTTTTCTTATTATTATTAAATAGAAGGCTGAGCCTCCTACTTAACTTGTTATTGATATTTTTTTTCTTATTATTTTGTTAATGCATGAAAGCTTGGTCACATATATCAGGTAGTAGACTGATAAGAGAATCTTTATCTTTTTCAAACATGGTTGAACATATTAATAAACTCTACATAATGATAAAGATCGGCCCAGAACACTTAAAGAACACATGAACCCCATAAGAAATAGCACACCATCATGTATACTTTTTCCTGCTGATGCATGTAACTTCAATTTTAAGCCAGGTATTATTCAACTTTTACCAACTTTTCATGGCTTTGGTTCTAAAAATCCATACTTGCATTTGAGGGAATTTGAGGAAGTCTGTCACACATATAACAACTTAAACTGTAGCATGAACACCATCAGGCTTAAGCATTTTCCTTTTTCTTTAAAAGATAAAGCTAAAACTTTGCTACAGAATCTTAGGTCAGGCTTTGTTAATTCATAGGATAAACTACAACAAAAAATTTTGAAAATTTTTTTTCGTGCCCACAGAACAAATTCTTTCAAAAGCCAAATCACCAGTTTCTCACAAAAACCAGGTGAAACTTTTTACCAGTGTTGGGATAGATACAAGGATTTACTTAACACATGACCACACCATAGTTTTGAAACATGGAGATTAGTCTCACATATTTATGAAGGTTTGACATCTAGGGAAAGATAAATGATAGAAATGATGTGTAATGGAACATTTGAAGATAAGGATCCTTACAAGACAATGAATTACCTAGACATGCTAGCAAAGAATGCACAGAATTAAGACACCGCTGGTATCTATGAGTCTCCAGGTAAGACTCAAACCGTTGTATCTAGTGGACGCATATATTATCTTAAGAAAGATAATAACCTTAAAGTAAAGTTTGCATTTTTAGCTAGAAAGGTTAAGCCTTTAGAAATGAAGAAAGTTGGTCAATTGAAATCTGTTGAAGAAATTTTTTGTTACATTTGTGCCCACTTTCAAAGAATGTCTCCATGAACAAGTCAATGCATTGAACAACTTCGAGAGAACAACCCAAAATCCATACTCACAAACTTACAATCCTGGTTGGAGGAATCATCTAAATTTCAGTTGGAGAGGTGCTAATCATGCTCAATCGTCACAACCACCTTTGCACACCCAACAAAATTTTCAACAATCTCAAGGGTATGCACATTATGTTCCTTCTTTTAGGAAAAATCTTGAAGAAACATTGCATTAATTCATTGAAAAGCAAGATTACATTAACGCTCAAACAAGTCAAAACCTGATTGATTTGAAAGATACTCTTGCAAAATTTGCATATGCACTCAACATTTAGGAGAAAGGATAATTTTTTTCTCACACAACCAAATCCTAAAGGTCAAACCATGGATCAAGTGAAGTCAATCATTATACTCCGTAGTGGTAAGGTTGTTGAAAAATCTATTCCTGATTCTTGTGAAGGAGACGATGAGTCAACTTCTAAAAGTAAAAAAGGGGTTGAACCTATACCAAGTGAAGAACAAATTAAATCTTCACCTGCACTTCCATTTCCTCAGGCATTAATTGTTCCTAACAAGGTGAATAAGAATCCTAAAATTCTTGATATCTTCAAGCAAGTAAAGATTAATATCCCCTCGTTGAATGTGATTAAACAGGTACCTTCTTATGCCAAATTTTTTAAGGATTTGTGCACTATTAAAAGAAAATTGAATGTGAAAAAGAAAGCCTTCTTGGCTGAGCAGGTAAGTTCTATTATTCAAAATAATACTTCTTTAAAATACAAGGATCCTAGTTATCTAACAATCTCATGCTTTATTGGAGAACATAAAATTGAGCAAGCATTACTTGATCTGGGGGCTAGTGTAAACTTACTTCCATATTCAGTTTAAGTGAGTTAAAACCAACCGAAGAACTTTTTTTCTTGCTAGCAAATCAGTGAAAGTAGCCAGAGAAGTCATTGAAGATGTGTTAGTCCAAGTTGATAAATTCATATATCCTGTGGATTTTATTGTTTTGGACACACCACTAGTGGAAATCAAGAATTCAATACCTATTATATTGGGACGTTCATTTTTAGCAACCTCTAATGTTTTGATTAATTGCATGAATGGATTGATGAAGCTGACATTTAGGAATATGACATTGGAGTTAAATATTTTGAACTTGCTTAAGCACCCACCTAAAAAAGAATATGAAAGTGAAAAACTTTGCCTCATTGATACTATTGGGAAAAACCACATCGAAGAATGGAGTATCTCTGATCCTAAAAAAAATTATCTGTGTAATTCATTTCAATCAATTATACAAATGGATCAGGATACATCTAACATATGTTCATTGCTTGATTCTTCACAAGTGAAGGGAAACACATGTTGGAAACCGTAAATTGAAGAACAAAATAAAATTCACACAATTGAGTTGAAGCTTTTACCTAAACAATTGAAGTACCTAATGTCAGAGAAAGATGCTAAATCAATACTGATACGCTGGATCATATTGCTCCAAGAATTCAACATTGTGATCAAGGATAAGAATGACACCAAAAATATTGTCGCTGACTATTTGTCAAGACTAACAATGAATTCAACAATTGAGGCTGCACCCATAAATTATTGTTTTTGTAATGCCCGGACAATCCAAAGTGATTAGGTCCGGGGTTAAATGGATTTGGAGCATAAGAATTTTTCCTTAATCGGGAATTTAGCTTAATTAAATTGAGGAGACAATATGGCATGTGCATAATTGAGTGTTGAACATCTTAAAAATAAGCTTGGCTTCGGCCAAGAGAAATAGTAATGAAAATGGTGGTTTTTAAAGGTGAGGGACTCAATTGAACAAAGGGATTTTTAGTAGTTGGGCTCAATTGCCCAAAAAAAAATTATTAAGTTGGAGGACTAAAGGGGGAATTAGGTCATTTTAATGACCTAGGATGCCTTGGCCAGCCATGCCCCTCCAATTCCCAATATTTTACGTCACCTCCCTCCAAATCCCATTATTTTAATCCACCTCCCACCCTTAGTCATTACCTTGGATTCGTTCTTCACCTACTTTTGACTTTTTTCTACCAACTTACACAAAAGTCTTCCAATTAGTCTCCATTCCATTAAATCTTGTCCCCCACTCTTCCAAGCACATTATACACTTATGTTCCTTCCCATATGGCTGGCCATCACCTTCCCACACATTAAAACATAATCAATCCACTCATTCAAAGCCATTTGCTCTCAAACTCTCTCCTTCTCTCTCCATTTTCTTCCATACCAAGTCTCACCATTCCAAACACATTTCCAACTCTTTTCCTCATCTAAATATTCGGCCATATCTATAAATAATCCTTCCTCAAATTAAAACCAAGTATTCTGGGTTGAATTCAAGCTCTAAGACCATAAAGAGCAAGAATCAAGTGAAGAATTCAAAGAAAACCAATGAGGAAAATTTGTCCATTTCCATTTCTTGGAGGTTTTAAACTCTACTCAAGGAGCTCTTTGTGTGATTGAGTTCCTAAGTTCATTAGAAGCAAGAAATCAAGAAGAAGCTTGAAGAACATTAAGCACAAGAAATTGGCCTTACCTCTTCTGTGAGGTTCTGTAAGTGTACACCAAGTGTTCTTGGTATTTTGTGTTATTTGAGTTAATCACCAAGTGTTCTTGGTACCTTATGGTTACTAATAAAATTCGCCCTATCTTGGTTCTTATGCTAGAAAACAATTTCTAGAGTCAACAAGCAAGGAAAATGAAGGAAAATAAGCTTCTAAAGCTTTTGGTGTTGTGGGTAAGGATTCCTATACTCACTTTATTGTATGGTATAGTTCCATGCATTTTTTGTATGAGTATTCGGGTGCCTAGGTGATGGTCAAAGAACCATGTGATCCTAGGAGTGCTATGAGGGCTTAAGTTATGTTATTGCTTCGGTAATTCTGTTTTGCTCATGAGCTAAGTTAAGTAAGCAAGCATTATGGGCTAGGTATTAAGGCGGCCACCTTAATTCCTATTCTAAGTAAGCTCTCTGAAAACATTAAGTATATGAAATTAATGAATTAAAACTTGAGGGATGCTTGCTGCCCTTCTGTGAACAAAGTGTTAAGTGGTGTGTGTTTATGTGTTTCTTTGATTTGTTGTGCATGCTAACCCCCGATTATGATATTATTGTTATATGCATGTATCTTTGTGTTTTCTTTGCAGGAGTAAGGATTATTTTGCCATTACATTCTTGGCATATGTTAGGCCTTGGAGGCCATAAGTTAGGCATTGGATGCCACGGAATCCTTATTGAGTTTTATAACTCACCCGCCCTACTCCACTTTTGTAGGTAACGGTTTGCTTTAAAGATCAAGCTAAGAGTCTTGAGTGTTCTTTCTGTGTGCTAAGGTTGGATTTGTGTATGGTATTGCTCAAAATATTCTAAGTATTCTAAGTATATAAGTTGCTTGTAAACAAGCTAAAAAAAAATATGTGGACTTTCTGTGCAGGACTTGAAGTCTTAGAATTGTGGGAACAAGGTCTATTAAGGTGGAAATTTGTGTTCCATGGCTTTGTGGATTTATGGCTTGCTTTTAAGCATGTTTTTGTTGGTCTAACTTTAGTGACCAAATTATGGACTTAGCTAAAATTTGGCCAAACTTGGCTTTGGGCTTGTATTATGGACTTGGACATTTTTGGGTATTTTTATTGCTTGGTGGACTTACCAAGGCCCATGCATGAATTTATGGGTTATGTTTTCATGAAACTTGAAGCATGTTGAAATTGGGCTTAAATGTACGTTTTGGGCTTAAATAAGAACTTGGAAAATTTGAATTTATTCTTGGTTAATTTTGGGCCATATGCATGTTAAGTACTAAAAGGCCCATAAGCCCATGTCTATGTTGAAAGCATGCAATGTTTGGCTATGTATGCGCACTTAGTAAAGAACATGCAAGTAAACTTAGAAAAAGCATGAAATTGGATGCTTGTGTAAAGTTTGGCTAATAAGAAATTTAAGTGCACGTATGTGAATTAATGCATGCCTAAGCATTAGTTGCATCTAAAGGCATTAAGTGATTATGTGCACTAGTGAACACCAAAACACATAAGCATGCAAAGCATATGCATGAAAATAAGTTTTTAAACTTAAGTTAGTGTTTTGGTTGCCATGCACATTCTTGGCTAAACTTGGTAAAGACCATGAAAATGAACACATGAAATCCACATAGGTGCTAGCTTGTTTTTTAGAGCACTTCAACTTAACCTTAATTAAAGAACTTAACGAGCTAGTACCAATAAGTATCCTGGGGTTCGTGCCCATAAGTCTTAGTGAGTTTTAAAAGCCCTTTCTATGTAATGAAAACTTCTGCTGCATGTTTTAAGTAATCAGGCCCAAATGGGCCAGGGGCAGTTTAGGGCACGACAGTTTTCCTGACAAATTTCTATTTTCTGTTACTACAGTACATTGGTTTGCTAATATTATCAACTTTTTGGTGACAGGACAGATACCAGCTCAATGGAGTATCCAAGATAAGAAGAAATTTCTACATGAGGTGACAAAGTTTTATTGGGATGACTCTTATCTTTTCAAATATTGTCCTGACCAGATATTTACGAGATGCATACCTGAGGATAAGGTAAAAAGTATCATTGAATTTTCTCATTTTGAAATGCGCTGAGGGCATTTTTTGTCAAAGAAAACAGTTGTAAAGATTTTGCAGTCTGGATTTCACTAGCCCTCTTTGTTTAAAGATGCACATGCATTCTGCAAAGCCTTTGAAAATTGTCAAAAAGTAGGATCCATTTCTTCCCGGTTAAGTGGCGGATACGGTACTCCGTGGCTCTCAAGTCGGTTATCTCAGTTTCCCATAATAACTGATTTCTTTCTCTCCTCTCTCAATTTTTTCTCACCAATGGATTCTACTATTTCTGCTTTGTGAAAATACTTTCCTTCTCTCCCAATAAATGTTCTTAAAAGGATTTATCAAGCTAGATGTGAAAGATTCAGAGTTTTTATGCACAAAGGCATTCCTGAAGAAGTGCGTTGGTTAATTGAAGCTAAGGTCCGTTTGGCTGGTGAAGTTCCAGATGCATTTGTGCCCTGCATGCCTGGCTTAGGCAAAAGCTCTTATGCCAAAAAGTGAAGAGCAAAAAGGTTACGCGTCTGTCACAATTGTGGTCGATGGAATTGTGATACTAAATGTCGTTCTTTAGGGATGATGTCCAATAATCGAGAAGATAAAAGAAAATTCATTAAGAATGGCCTGCGTAAGGAATCTTTGGATGATATCCGATTGACTCTTGAAACGCATTCTTGTGGAATAGTGCAACGTGAAATTCTTGGTTTATGGAGGGCTTTTCATAAAGAATGAGAGCGTTACAGTCTTGGAAATCTGACTTTAAAAGACTCTATTTGCCAGTTTATAAGAAAACTGGATGGGAAGCATATCCCCAACTCATAGAAGGCGTTGAAGCCGTTATTGGTCATAAAACCAATGGAAGATGTGAGCCACAATCACAACTACTGTACATTAATGTCATTTTATTTTTGTTATTTTTTTTTCTTTACAGGTTGTCAATCCTTAATAAGTGATGAAGCACTGTGGAAGAGAGCAATCAGACTTGTGGATCTGTTTATCTTGTCTTTTAGTTTTATTATCAGCATTTTCTTTATTTTGGTTTAAGTTATTTCAAGTTTTTCATTTTCAATAACTACCATTTCAAGTAATTTCTTCTTCACTCTTCTTTTCTATGTTTTGACATTGGGGACAATGTCTTAATCTGGTTAGGGGGAGGGATAGTTGATATTTGATTTTTTTTTTAGTTTAGTTTCTCTCATGCTGATATTAAAACCATTAGACAAAGCACTTAGTTTATGATGGCTGAGTAAAGAGTAATTTTTCACTCTTGAGACGCATCCTATTTTATGTGACATGCATAACATTTTTTTTTCTTGCAAGCATAAATAGTTGCATGTAGGAACATTTAGCATGAATTTAGGTTGTTTGTTCGCATTTAGGAACCCAACTCATGAAAATATCATCATTAGATGTATACCTTGTAAATTTGAAATGGTTGTTAATTTTTAAAAGCAGTTAAAGTATGTTGCTTGTTAACTAAGGAAAATAAATAACCGGTGAGCACTTTTGAGCCTTTAATATTTATTAGGATGTGTGAATTTCTTTGTTAAAAGTACTTACTTTGTGTTTTGAGCTAGACCTTGCTTGGATGAGTGGTCTTAAGGACCCATGCAACCTTATTTCTTGCATGTAAATTTAAGAAAGAATATGGCATTTTAGGGCTAACCACCTACCAAAAAGCTAACCTTGTACACAATCCCGTAGTGAGCTCCTTTGAGCCTTATAGCTATATTTTTTGTTTGAACCCTATATGTTTAACCACTTCTACTTCATTTTGATCCTTTAATGTCCTTGGAACTAGTGATACTTATGTGATTATGGGCTTAAAGAATTAAAATAAATTTATTATTTTTGGTAAAATAAAGAATAAATGTGAAGCATACTTTAGAATATGTTGGGTTACCTTGTGGTTAAATTGTGATAGTAGAAAAATTTGAGGTGAATTGAGCTTAAATAATAAAAATTGAGTGTGTATCATTGGATGGTTGAGTTTTAAACAAATGCTGATTTGTTATTTATAATAGAAAAAGGCAAAAGCGAGGCCATAAAAAAAAGCCATCGCAAATAAATGTTAAAAAAATATTTAAAAAAAACTCTTTTTTTTTCATAATACTTGGCCTCTTTTTCTTTTATGGCAGTTTAAAAAAAATTGTTCTCTTTCCCTTTAAAATAAAATTATATATGCTCATATCCATATGAATCCATATTAAAGTAAAGATGAAAGACATCTTCTTTTATTTTTTTTGACAGATAAATGCATAATCATGGGAGACAATTTTGAAAAAAAAAAAAAAAACAACTTCAGCCTTAATATTTGTTCAAGTCAAATGAGGCAAGCTATTTTGAAACAGAGAGAGGTAAAAAGCAAAAAAGAAAAAAAAAAGTGTTAAATTCAATAAGTTTAAAACTCAACCATATTTGTTTTCTAAACTCATGTGTTGATAAGGAATTGTGTTTTGGAGAGGACTTGGAGACTAGGGTTGATTTGGGTATTTAGTGTTTTAGGTGCCCATATTTATTGTTCATTGTATTACTAGTTCTCTTAAACTCCACCATTAAAAAGCCTTCCATCCGATTCCCGCTTTCACCAAACCCAGCCTCATTACAACATTGTATAAAGACCATTGGACTTAAATTTACATGCAGTCCCTTTTGGGAATCTAGTGAGGGTGAAGTTGGATCCCCTTGCAAGCTCCGGATTGAGAAACACAAAGTAAGCTGTTCACAAACCCACCTTAAAATAAGTGCAAATACTTAGGGAGTGATCTTCTACCTCTGGTAACAAGGACTTAACTTTTTCTCCTTTCATTAATTACTTGCAAGTCAAGTTTACAAGTGTTATATATTCATAGCATGATTTGTCATGAGTTATTAGATTATGTATTTTGTTTATTTTCTTAGGTTACACTTGCTAGGGACTAGCAAGAACCTGGTTGGGGAGTGTGATGAATACTCATAAGTGTATTGCTATTAAAGGTTTAAATCATCATTATACACTTTGAGTATAATTAATTTCTATATTCTGAGCATTTTTCCACCAGGTTACTATTCACACAATTTTTACTATTCACCGACTAACTATTCATACGCATATTTACTATACATACACGGTTTACTGTTCATTAATATTAATTATATACATTACATAATTATTTTTTTATGTAGGTAAAATCATCACTTGGCAACCCTTCATGAGAAAAATCATATCTGGAGCTGTAGATATCGGAACTTAGTGATTCCAAATTCATCTGAAAGCCAACACATAGATCTTCTATTCTGCTTCATTTTGTGAGCTAGTTTGATAGTTTTTATTGCTGAAATCTGATTACAGATGAGACCATTCATTCTTTCATGTGCTAAAGAGTAGTTTCGGTAGAAAAATCATAACTTGAGCTACAGATGTTCGATTTGAATGAGCAAGCTATCGATTCAAAGATAAAGAAGAGATCTACAAATTCTATGCTTTAAGGAAAAGTTGATTCAATGTATATAATGGTTGAAAAATTAAAATAATTTGCAGCCTGCCTTTGTTGGTTTATATTTACCTACATTTTACTATTTTACCATTTCACCCACCCCAAAAGCTCTATAAATAGGCACCTTGGGGGGAGGAAAAATTAATGCCATTTCTTAGGCCTCATTTATGCTCTTGTATCATTTTTAGCTTTACTTCTTTAGTTTTATTATAGTTTTCAATACCGAAGTTCTGTCCAAGTGTTTTCTCATTCTTCTTCATGTTCTTTCTTTGATCCTTCAATCCATGTTCATTTCATCTTTCTACATGTTGTTTATTTTTATCATGACTAACTAATCTTTCTTTTTCTAAGGTGAAAGGGTGAAGCTTTTGGTATAAAGGTTATGATTGATTTGAATGGATCACAATGTTAACAACATTTTCTTCCTTAATCTATTTAACTTCCCTCTTTATTAAGTGGGAGTCTTGATTCATCATAGTCAATCATTGGTACAAAAGCTACTTGATTCCCTCTGTAGAACATGGCTCTACCAGCTATATTGGAATCTTGAGTTATTGTCGACAAAGGTTGGCATGATGGATACTTGAACCCATTAGCAAGCGTTGGCATTTTAAGATTAATGAAAGTTAATACTAAGTAAATTCCCCAATTGGGACCTCCTTTATGTATGAATCTCAATTGAGTGGTAAGATGGGGTAAAATTAATCATAACCGATATACTAAAAATGGATCCTTTAACCTTAGCTATTTTATTTGAATTTGAATTTTTACTCAACACCTATTCACACATTGTACCAAAATCTTTCCTTATTATCAAATCTGTAATTTGTATTTCTTAATTCACTTCCCTGTGGTTTGACACTCGAACTCCCAATATTTTTTTACTTGTGACAACCTACACTTGGGTTACAACTGCTAAAGTGCAGCATTTAGCTTACAACTGATCGCTTAGTTGTTAATGTGGCTGCTCTCCTAGTCAATGAATTGCTTTCACTAGGTAAGTTTGTTTAATTAAAGTTTTTTTATTTAAATGCCTTAAATTAGTTTCTTATTAAGCAAGAAAAACAAGCAAAGTAAGTTTGTATTGACTTCTTAAATGTGAAATGACACTAAAGGGTAAAAAAGGAAAAAATGATAATTTTGACCCAAGTGAGTGGCATGGTTGTAATTTGAGTGAAATTATGATCATGCAAGCAATATTGTCCAAATAAGTTAAGGCTATAAGTTAGTAAAAGCATTGTAACTAAGAGTGGAAGTTAAGGGACTTAAATGCACCAACTAAGAAGTAGGGTTATTGTGCCTCTTATGGCGTAATGGTAAAAGGCTAGGGGCAAGGAGAAGATTTTATCATGACACAAATTGGGGTGATTGAGGTAAAGGCTGGTGAAGAGAAAACTAAAAAAAAAAATTATTTTAATTGGGTAGAGGGAATAAGGCAAATGGGTAGTAGGAGTAAGTGAAGATGTTTTAGACAAAAGCAATTAACTATTCATCATCTCTACCAAGCTATTTTAATTTTTTCCCTTCCTTCATAGCCATTGGCCTTCAACTCTATCAAATTGCTCCAATCTTCATGAAAATTAAGTGTCCCAAAGCAATTACATCAAGGTCTTAGCTAAAAGTTGGTGCATTTGGTGCTTTAGAGCTCATTGCTCCAAGTTTGAATTAAAACACTAATGTATGATTTATCTATAGGTTTAAGTTGGTTGTAAGCTTCAAATATGGTTACTGATGATTTTAATTTAGTGCTTGTGGGGCCCATTTTGCTTGGAACTCAAGAGAAACAAATGGTGCACAACTGTACCTTGTGTGTGCCTAATGGCTTTGATCTTGTTTTGGTTTGACTTTAAGGTAATAGGTTGAGCTATGTTAAGTTAAATTGATGTATTTATTATATAATTTAAATTATTTGAAGTGATATTTGAGCTAGATTTTAGGGGGATATGCATAGAAATAAGATTCAAAGGGAAAAAGGGCATAACAATCATTTGGTAGATGTATCATTGGGCTTGTGTGATCACACCTCATCTGGTAATGCATTTGCACCATTTCTAGTGTCTAGGGGAAAATGGATGTGCACTCACACCATCCAATGGGTGCGATAGCATCTAGCCCAAGTTGACCCAAATTGTTTTATTTTCTTTCTAAATTAAGATTAAATGTTTCTTATGCAATTTCAAGGCTTATCGTGCTCAAACTAAGTTTTCAATTTACTTCTAAAATACTTTTTGTGCATCAAATGAGTAGGATAATTAAGTGGCTAGCTTAAGAGAGCTAAGTTTGGTGGATAAGTGAGGGTACTTTAATGAAGGAGTAAGGTGCTAAATAGGGGCTAAGTGTTGTTCAATTTCTCTATCCTAGGTATTGGATTGTGGATCCCGTGGCATTGGATTAAAACCTAAGGGAGTTCCAACTAAGCTAAGAAACAAGTTCGAAGAACTTGGCAATGTAAAGCCGCTAAGGTGATTACCCTGCTCCATATGGTAGGGAATGATGGGTAAGTGCCAGGAGTGGGTGACAACTTACTCTAGGGCCTCAAAGTGGGACTTAAGAGAGGTAAATTAGGATATGTAGGCTAATGACTCCAGTATCTAAGCCTTTTAAGCCCATGGAAAGTCTAAGGCACCTTAGGGTGTAAGAAGTCCAAAATATGGTTTGTTGCATATCACTCACACATGCACTGGATTTATTATTATTATTTTCTTAGTTGTGGTTGCTTGTTGGATGCATGGATGTTTGATTGCCATATGTACATTTTTCCTTGAGTTATTTTGTAGGTACCAATGGACCCCTTACTAAGTACAAAAATGTACTCACTCCCTTCAGCTTATTTGTGTAGGTACTAACACTAGGCCCAACAACTATGTAGGTAGTTGTGGGCTAAGTTTCTCTCTTTTACAAGTAATTATTTTTACTTGGAACCTTGTGTTTCTAAGTTACTTATAAGCGAAGATCTATACTAACTAAGTGTTTGGGCCTTAACAGTTAAGGGGCTAAGTGTTGCACAGGGATAAGTGATGGGCTTGCACTTGGAGCTAGATAGCTCTAAGGTAGGGCTTAATTTTTAGATCTTGGTTATGCTTTTTTCAATATATGTAGGGTATCTTGTGTAATAAGATATTACCTCTGTTAGGATAGATTGTGGTGTAAGACCCTTGGGTTACTTTTAGGTGCATACTAATGTTGAAGAGTGTGAACAAATTATTACTTGAAATATAAGTAACTAGTTTTTTATTGTCTTGGCAAGTTTTAAATATGTTTTAAATGAAATGCTTGAGTGATGTTTTATCCTCCTAGTTTACTTATTTGATTTGTATTGCCAGGATGAATGCATGCATATATTCTTGTAGGGTAGGCCAAGTAACTAGTTATATGTAAATTGGTTTAATTTACCTATAAGTAATTGTTAGCCAATTGTGACTAAATGGGATCACAATCTCTATGAGCCTATAAGATAATTAATTTAGAGCACTAGCACTCTTTTCCATGAAAGTTAGGCTTGATGTTAGAACCTACACAAGAAACTTAAAGAAATGACTACATGATAGTACTTCGTAAGGCATACAAGTTTGGCATACAAACAAGGAGAAACCAACCAAAAATTAACACAAACAATGATCAATATAAATATGAACACATGTTGTATGATATGCAACATGCACAGTCCTTGGTACTTCTTATACCGGAGGTGCCTTATTACATTGTAATAACCTTAAATAGAGGAGGTACTTAGGATAGTAGCCCATGTATCCCTGAATCTTTACCTCCTTTAAGTCCCACCTATGGTTGCTAGAGTAATTCATCACTTACTTTCAAACTTACACGTCTTTTCCTTAAGTTATTATGCAAGCTAACCTTTTATGTGGTCCAACATCGCCACGCTCTTAGAGCATAGCTTGGGCATTCTTGCTAACTTACTTACCAAACTATAAAGTTTGGTTAGAATCCTTGTAGTTTACCGCTTCATTACCCAAACATCCAAGGCCTACCATTTGGGCCAACAAAGTGTCCAAAACCCACTCTAAATCCTTTAGTGCCCCTTGCATACTTTGCCACCTTAGCTTGCTTACCTTACCAATAGCACTTCATTTGAACTTAAATAATCCATAATTGTAGAATTAGGGATATGTTTTTGACCCAACCAAAGCCATGGAACACTTTAGGATAGTTTAGGGATGAAAACTGAAGTAATGTGAGCCCTTAGTATTGCCCTAGCTTTGGCCATTTTGGCTTATGGCACTACGGTGCCCAATGATGATGCCACAGGATAACGCTTCTAGTCCCCTTTCTCATCCCTTGTACCCACAGCATCCAGCTAGGTCTAGAACGCGCAGGGCACATCCAAGACATACCCCTTTTGTGTAACTTGCACAATTGAGCCCGTGATTACGTTATCCCAACACCAATCCAAATGGGTCATATTCTAACTTCATTCATGCATAATATAGTTCAATTCCATGCATTATGTGAGATAAGGCAACTTGAATCCTTACCTTAATTCAAAAACAAAGCAAGAACATGCAACAAAGCACACAAGCATAATTGAGCTCCTTTAGCTCCTCTTAAGTTCCAATCCAAAATTCCATGTGTTTTGGCACCAAGAACTTGAAATTGAGACCACTTCAAGCTACTCAACAAGCTTATAATGAACTTATAACAAATAATAAGTCTTACCTTAGCATCTAATCTAAATCAAGTAACAAAACTCACAAAGGCACCAAAACCACCAAATTTGAGCTAGGGGCTTTTTGTGGTTACCTTGGGACCTTCAAATTTCTAGAAAATTTGATTAACTTGTGAGGATTGGAGGTGGGAATTTATGGAGAATATAGGGATATGAAAATGGAAAGTGATGGTGATGATGAACAAGACCTTAACAACCAAATATGTCTCAATTACTCCCACTCACAATTCTTAGCTTCCTCTCCACTTTGGCCTCTAAATTTGTTTTGGTTTCAATTTGGCCACTTCGTTTCCTTTGAAAACCATCATTCCTTGGTCCTCAAAATAGTTTTCTCTACCCCCAACTATTGGGCATAAGTCACCTAAGTCATTTAAAGCACATCAGCCTTTTAATTTTCAGTTTTCATTCTAGTAACTAGAATACCCTATGGTCTTAACTTATTTAGCCAAAAAGACTAACATGACCTTAATTTCATAGAATTTATGGTCATTACATCGACTCAATTCAAAATTACTATTTTGCTCTTATGACCCTTAGGTGCCAAATCACACTTAGGAACTCAATGCAACTTTACTTAACTTGTTTTATTGCTTAAATAGAAACTAAATTAAGGTATTCATGGTTGTCATAACCCACCAAAATTAAATCCAATTTCACCTAATTTCTATAGTAGTAGTGAGATCAACTCAAAACCTAGAAACTAATGTGACAATCACTTTTCATTGACCAGAAAGTCAGCATAAACAATGGGTGCTTTTGTATGCTAAAAACTAGAAATCAATGAAACTATTGCGAAAGTGGCAAGCAAGCAAGTAAATTGATGAAACTTTATTCAAATAAACTTCAGATCAAAAGAGCATATGGAGCAATTATTGGATTGATCATATGCTCTAATATACTAGTTCCTACTCAATTACTTAGTTAATGTACTCCATGGAAAAAGCCATAACAATCTTTATTCCTATTAGTATTATGCCCGAAAGCCAATCATGAGATGATTGTATTTTGCACATTGAGTCATGATTTTTTGTTGAGGCATTAAACTAGTAATTGTGTTTGTTGTTTTATTTTTGTGTGACATAATCAAACATAATTATAACCCTAGAATAATAGTATTTTTAAACATCTTTGGTCTATTATTATTGTGGAGTGGGTTATAATAATACATAAAGACTAGTATGTGTGGAAACTAATTTGAGATATGTTGTCTACATGTGGATACAAGTTGGAGAACTTATGTACTAGACCTACCAACCATGAGAATGCTAGATGGATCATTATATGAGTGTCATAAGTGATTCCCATAGTGATCATGGTATATGTAGTCCTTTGACCTAAGGTCATCAGGGTTCCCTACATGTGAGTTACATACTTTGATACTTTCCTTTGTTGCTCATAACTGAGTGAACATGAAGGTAGTCATTGGGTATGTCACATATCATGCAAAGAGTTTTTTATGATCAAGATGAGATTTGTCCCTCTTATGTAACCGGAGATTTTTGGGCCCCTTGATTAAGTGAGACTAAGGAAAACCATAGCCATGCTTGGCTGAGTTGATATGGGATATCAATGTCATTAGTTTTCGTTAGTCTACTTGGTAATCAAGAAACCTTAGATTAGGTTGTACAAAAGTGATACATTCCATGTCTCGTGCTCGATCTTGATATCTTGGACAAAGTCACAATGACATATACGAATAATGATCATAGAGGTTTAGTCAAACCACCGACTATCTTGTTACTTGGGTAGCAATGATGTGTTACTAGACACCACTCATTATTTATGATCATAAATTTGATTTATGATCATTGCCAATGTAATACGAGCCTACTGGGTCGCACACTTAAAGCTAATTAGATTATTTGAGTGCATGGGCCAAATTGTTTGGTTTTGGTTTCATGAAAATTTCAAATTAATAATTGGCCCAAAGGTTGAGCCATTATGAAGCTCAAAATTAAACCTAACTGGATTCGAGTTTTAAAACCCTCTAGGCTTAGGAGTTATGCCTCATCATATATACATCTTATAGTAAGGATTTTGTGCCCTAGTCTCCCCAAGGATGAAATTACAAGGGTTCTGAAAGGTTCTAGTCACACCTTGCTTTTGCCTTTCCTCGGGGGACATAAGCTAGCACTATGGGCACAAAAAGAACACACCTGCCAAAATTTGGTGGAAGCATGGTGATCCAACTAGTTCGTGTGGATACTGTAGAGAGCTTGAACACGTCAACTATTCAAGTTTGTGATTCAACTCAATAGTTCGGTGAAAGATCTTAGCAGACTAGGTATAAAAATTTTTGAACACATGATTTACTCCATTTTACTTGGATCCTGAAGGGTTTCGGTTAGTTTCCGCAGCATTTGTTTGGCTCCTGAAACCTTACAATTCCTTCCCTTACCACACTGACATTAGCCCAGCACTATGATTAGATCTTGTTATTAATCAATTAGTATTAAAAGCAACCTAAACACAAATCATTAACAACATTAATGATTCAAGAATAGGCTATGACAATTAACAATAACACCCAGCACACATTGTTTAAATTGCACCATATTTCCCCTAGGCAAGCACGTCATGCAGCTTATTGCTTCCACTGCCCTGCAAGACAATTATGGATCAAGAGGATGAGTGTAGTGATCACATGAACAACCATATAATAGGTTTAATTAGATAATCTTCATGCATAAACATTTGTCTTAGAGAAACATAGACACTCAATTTATACTAAGAACGAAAGTCTGAGTCTCACAATCTCAACAAATGAGCAAAAAACCTCTTTTGACCTAAATGAAAAGCTTAAGCTAGCCTGATAAAAGCTGAAAACAAAATAATACTAAGAGTAGATGATGATGGTTTCACAACCCCCTAGCCCCTCTTCATATAGTACCCAATATCAGGGTTAGAAGACTAGGATTATTATGCCATGTTCAAAACATAGATATTTGCTAGAAATATCAGCTCATTTAACTACACTGAAACATCCTTAACAACAGCTTTAGGATACACATTTGAATGATCAACCAATTGAATAATCACTATAGTTTCCTTTAAATGACTCAAATTTAAAGATCCATAAACTTAAAAAAATCATAACATTAATTAAAGCACTACAATCAAAGATAACTATTTCAGATCTGGTTATGCCTATTATGCATTAAACACTAAATGTACCTCGATCCTTGCACTTTAAAGCTAGTTTCTTTTAAATTATAGCGTACACACCTTTTCATTTCTTCACAACCTCTTACTTGATGTACACATATCTTTCAGAAACTCTACATATCAAGGAACTTGTTTGATGAGATCTAACAAAGGTAAGTTCAGCTCAACATTTCTTAAGGTGTCCATAAACTTCTCCTCTTTCTGTTCTTTGTTTGATTTCACCAACCTGCTAGGAAAAGGAAGACTCATGCTAAAAAAAATTTAAAAGGAAGACTCATGCTAAAATTTTTTTTTTTAACTTTAGGTTTAGGATTTATTTAAAGAACTTTGGAATTTTCAATTTTTGCTTCATTCCCTTTTTCTTTTCTTTTTCCGTAGATTTAGGAGTTTGAACTTCCTTGCCACTTCCCAAATTTTGAGTGGAGACTTTTGTATCTTGCTAGAAAGTGTTTGTTTCCTATTTAAATTATTGAGTATTAACCGCTAAGGCCTTAACAATTTCATCTAAAGACATACTTGAGATTAAAGGCTAAACTAGTTGCTGTTTAGGTTGGAATAGAAGTTGTGATCAATTTTGTTGGGCCCCATAACTCAAACTAGGATGGTCCCATCATCTAGAATTGTAATTATTTGCATATTGTTCATATCTCCTCTGTGGTAAACCGAGAAACCCCCCAATAGCATTTTCTTGTTCCATTTTGTTATCTTCCAGGGTAGGGCACATATCTATTGAATGTCCTATGATAGAACATATGCCACAAACCTTTGTTGCATGGACCTCTTCTACAACCAACTGAGAAACTAAAATGTTAGTTCAAAAATTTAATTTTATAAAACTGATTGGTTTACCTTATTGACCTTCTATGGCATATGGTTCGTTGTAGTCCTAAAGTATTGTAAATTGTCTACCATGATCACAATTAGATTCCTGGCTGCTTCTGGTGGTTTGTCTACTAAAGCTCTTCCATTTGCAGCATCAATCATGATTATACCTATTGGCAATAATCCCTCATAAAGATATTGGATCAATAATTGCTCACTAATTTTATGTTAAGGATAGCTCACATATAGTCTTTTGAATTGCTCACAAAATTCACACAAAGTCTCCTCATCGTACTTCTTGATGCCACTTAATTTTTTTTTATATTGGCTGATTTTGAAGCTAGGAAATACTTCTCTAAAAATAGCCTCATCATCTCATTTTAGTTGTTGATGGTTCACCCAAGAAAGTAGTAAAGCCAATCTCTTGCATTGTTTGCCAATGAGAATGGGAAAGCTCTTTACTTGACATGGCCCTCATTAACCCTGGGATTTCATGGTTGAGCACACCACATGGAATTCCTTTAGATGTTTGTGTGGATCCTCTCCTTCAAGACCATGAAAAGTAGGTAGTAAAGGGATCAAACTAGACCTAAATTCAAAAAAAAAATATTCATATCAAGATAAACAATGAATAAAGATTGTTGATTTAGATCAGAAGTTGCTAGCTATTTGGAAGTTTGATTTTATTAATTGGTAATAGCTATCTCATCCTGTTTAGATTCACAAAAACAAGTCTTAATAGCCTTATCTGCAGCAACTACTAATTCTTTGTTGACTATGGAACCTTGCGCTACTTCCCTAGTTACATTCTTCTTTGCCTCCTGTTCTGTCCTCACTTTCTTTCTATTCTTTCTACATGTTCCCTCTGTTTCTAGATCAAACAATAAGTCTCCTGCATGAAAGAAAAAGATCTAACCATTCAAAACACTATGAAAACTTAGAACGAAAACAACCTTAAACCAAAATAACAAGCAAAACCAAATTTAAGTAATAAAGAAAATTTCACATAAAACTTAAAAGCCATGGATATCATGCAAAACAATGTTATTTTGGCCCTTAAAATATAATCATAGTGGGTGAGACCCTGACAGCACATGCCGAACACTAAATTGCCTTTGAAATGACATATTATAAAAGCAATTTTCTTAACAATGCAAAAAGTTATGGCCTTTGGAAGTAGACCTTCATGTTGCATGTTTTTACCTTGATTATCAAATTTGCTACTACTTGCTATGTTTTACTCAATTAATAAGTTCCTAAGTCTTCTATAATCAACTTTTTACCTAAACTAAAGCAATCAAACACAAATACCTTTTTACAAATTAAAAACAATTAAAGGGTAAGATAAAAACCAATTGTTTATTAGTCCTGGCAACAAAGGCAAAAAAATTGATAATTGTCATAACCCACCAAAATTAAATTTGAATTGAGCTAACTTCTATAGTAGCAATGAGACTTAGTCAAATCCTTAAGACTAATGTGACAATCATTTTTCCTTAACTAGAAAACAACACAAACAATGGGGGTTTTTTGTATGCTAAAAAATAGAAATTAATAAAACTATAGTAAAAGCGGCAAGTAGCTAGTTAAACTGATGAAACCTTAACAAAACAAACTTCAAATCAGAAGAGCTTATGGAGCAATTGTTGGATTGATCAAAGACTCTCAAATACGTATTCCTATTCAAGTACTTAGCCAATGGATTATATGGAAAAGCAATAATAATCCTTCTTCCATCCCTTACCATACTGACCCTAGCCTAGCACTAGGATTAGATATTGTTATTAATTGATTAGTGTTGAAAGCAACCTAAACACAAATTAATAACAACATTAATGACCTAGGAAGAAACTATGACAATTAATAAAAACACCTAGCATGCATTGTTTTAAATTGTAGTATATTTCCCATAAGGAAGCATGTCACCTAGCTTACTGCTTCTGCTATCCTACAAGACAATTAAGGATCAAGTGGATGAGTGTAGTGATCACATGAACAAGTATCTAACAACCTAATTATATAATATTCAAACATAAATATTTGATTGAAATAAATGCAAACACTCGAATTATATTATGAACAAAGCCTAGAGTCTCACAATCTAAACAATTGAGCAGAAAAACCCATCTAATCTGAATGAAAATTAAGCTAGCATGATAAAAGATGAAAGAAAAAGAATACTATGATTATGATTAAGAGTAAATAATGATGATTTTGTAGACCCTTAGTCTTTTTTCAAATAATAGGCAGGATTAGGGTTACAAGACTAGGATTCTTATGCCTTCTGGACTCAAGCCTTAATAACAACACAGTTTTGGATTTGCAAATAATAGGCAGGATTAGGGTTACAACACCGAATTTTGACTGTTAATTCTACATGAATTTTTAGAGCTCCCTCTTAGCTTTAAAATGACACTTTGAATCATAAAAAATAGAGTTGTTTAGAAAAAGATACAGCCCAAATGCTAAAACTACTCTTGAGCCAATGGCAACACCCCTGTTCCAACTTTAAAGCTGAATTTGACTCCAAAAATGTGTGAATTAGGTTTCATGGTCTTCACATGGCTTTTGGCTTTGGATGTTAGCTTTCTAATGGCTTAAGAATCACTCAACTATTATCTCTATAGCTCAAGATATGATTTTTCTACTCGAACAACATGAATCTACCAAAAAATCCTAAAAGAACACAACTTATAAAATTTGTAAACTTATAAATTAAATCTAATTTTAATCAATTATATCCAGATTCACCCTAACCTATAAAAAATGCTCAAATTAGATCATTAAGGCTCAAAAAAATCAAAACATACTAAATATAAGGGAAGTAAACATAATAAATGTAAGCTCATTAGGCATTTAAATAAAAATAGTTAAATTAAGCTCATTGGGCATTTAAATAAAAACACTTAAATTAAATGTACTTATTAGGTCAAAGCAAGTTGTTGATGATTAGGAGAGCTGACACATCTTCCCCTCATTGAAAAATTTGGTCCCCCAAATTCCAAATCAACTAAACAAACTCACTTGGATGTTGCTTTTTGCATATCTTGCTCGATCTCCTAGGTGGTCCCTTATTTACCATGGTTAAAGCATAACAACTTGACAATTAGGATCCACTTTTTTCTCATTTTCTAGGCTTGACCATCAAGAAACTTAATGAGGTACTCTTTATAACTTAAGCCCTTTCTTATTTGTAACACAGATGGGGCTAACACTTATCCAAGTTTTACAGTGCACTTCCTCAAAAAACTCACATGGAAGACACTGTGAACTTAGGCCAAACTAATAGCAAAACCAAGTAGTAATCTACTTTCATCATCTTTTCAAAGATTTCATAAGATGCCAACTTACCCCTTTGACCAAACCTAGCCACTCCCTTTATCAAGGAAACCTTAAGGAGTACTTTGTCTTTTACATCAAACTCCAAGTCTTTCCTTCACACATTGGCATGCTTGGCTTGCCTGTTCAAGATAGCCTTGATCCTACCTTTGATCAACTTAATCTTTGTCAAGGTCCCAGCAATGATTTTTGGTTCAACAACAACTTAAACTACCTTATACGACCAACAATAAGGCATTGCATAATTATGCCAATTCAAAGCTTCATAGGGCACCATCCTAATAGCTTCTTAGAAGTTATTATTATATGAAAATTTGACTTAAGGTAGGTACTGGTCCTAATCCCCTCTAAAACCTATCACACAACTTCTTATTGTGTCCTCTAAGGTCTGGATCACCTATTCTATTTGTCCACCGGTCTTATGGTGATAAGCAGTACTTAGGCTCAAATTGGAACCCATAGCCTTTTGAAAGGAATTCCACAACTTTGAGTCAAAATGGGGATGTCTATCAAATATAATTTGATTAGAGATTCCATAGAGTCTCACTACGTCCTAGATATACAATTAGGCCAAGGCCTCCATGGTAAAAGCATGTTTTTCCTCCTTATAAATTTTTTTCAAGTTCAGGTCTTTGTCGTAAGCTTCCTTAATCTTGGCTAGCCAAGTTAACTAAATCTTCCATACAATCACTTGAGCCATTTCATAGTCTCACCAGATTTTATACAAGACTAATAACTGTTTTACATCAGAACCTTCTAAGGTACTGGTCACTTGATCCTTAAAATGAATCATCCTATAATACTTATAGCACAAGGCATTAGTAATAATAATTTATCAAGCAATCATAATCCTTGATATACTCAATCTACCATCTCCGCTTCATGTTCAAGTGCATTTTGGTAAACAAATACTTCATGCTCTTATGGTCTTTAAAGATCTTAAAGGACCTTCCTATAAGGCAGTGTCTCCAAAGCTTTAAGGCAATCACAACAGTTGCCAACTCAATATCATGCACTTAGAAGTTCACACCATTAGGCCTTAATTGCCTAGTCCCACAGGTAATCACTTGCTTATCCTACATCAACACACATTTTAATACAATCCTAGATGCATTGGTATAAACTATAAAAGTTTTATTCAAATCTAGTAAGATTAAGATTGGAGCAGAAGTCAACCTTCTCTTAATCTCCTGGAAACTATCTTCATACTCATAAGTCCAAAAGAGCTTTAATGCCTTTTTTGTCAATGCATTCAATGGTGAAGCTAGCATTGAGAATTTCTCGATAATCTCCTATAATAAACTTGTCAGCCCTAAGAAACTTCAAATTTCAATTACAGTGGTTGTTTATTTCCACTCCATCATTGCCTTTACCTTTTCTAGCCAATGCTTAGTCCTTGACCATTTATGATGTGCCAAGGAATGGGATTTTACTTGCTCAAAATTACCACTTAAATAGTTTCGCATAATACTAGTTATCCTTAAGCACTTGCAAAACTACCTTTAAATGCTTTTCATGTTCTTGGGGAGTCTTTGTAGAGCTTGAAAATTTGATTCATGTTATCCATGAAAAATGTCAAAGCATTTGTAACTCTAAAAGGCATAATTGTGTTTTCTTAAAGCCCAAACCTAGTCTTGAACACAGTTTTAGGAATATCTTCTTCCTTTACCCTTATTTGGAAGTATCCAAGCCTCAACTCTAATTTGGAAATGACTTTGCTACTCTTATCGTATCAAATAAGTCCTTAATCCTAGGTAATAGGTATTTGTCTTTTACGACTATTGCATTTAGTTTCCTGTAGGCTATACATAAATGTAGAGTTCCTTCCCTTTTCTTCACAAACAACACCGAGGCACCCTATGAGGAAACACTTGGCCTTATAAAGCCTTTCTCAAGTAGCTCTTCTAACTACTTTTCTAGCTCATCCATTTTAAGTGCTGAAATTCAATGCCAGGGTATGGAATTTAGCTCTACCAAAAGCTGTAAGTGTATGGAGAATTTGATCTCCCTTTAGGGAGGTAACATTTGAAGATCTATAAAAAAAACTTCCAAGGACAGATTGGCTATTGAAATTTCCTTAAGCTGCTCCTCGACTACTACCCCATTTAAAAGTTAGTACAATTCTTAAATCACAAATAGAATGGACTTCATTAACTTGAGGTCTAGGCTATTGGCACTGCTTGCCAAATTGCCTATACAAGTCACTCTTACCATTGAGGCATCCTCAAGGGTGACTTTGTGACTCACATAGTTGATTTGGGCTTTATGCCTACTTAACCAATCCCTCCTAGGGACAACATCATAAGGATTAAGGTTATAATCCAAAGGTCACACAAAAACCTTATGATCCTCAATTTCCAATAAATACCCATTAACCATTTCATTGGTATATATAATATTTTCCCCTGGAATTCTATTGAATTTCATTTCATCCACTAAAGGTCTTTGTAATCCTAGCCTAACAACCATGCTTAAAGAAATGATAGAAATAGTAGCACCATTATCAAATAAAATCTTAATACTACTTTCCTAAACTATAAAGTTACCTGGTATAGATGTCGGCTCCCTAGGTGACTCACCCACCAAAGCAAATACCTTGTGGTTGCACAATGAGTCCAGTAGGTCCATTCTTGGCTTTTGACACTCCAGCCCTTTCTTAGCTTCATTTTTGCCTAATCTTTAGCCATTGCCTGGCCTAATGCCCAAGCTGGTAGTTGTAATTACAAAAATTAGTTTAAAGGGTGCAAGGTTTGTTACCATGATACTTTTGGCACCTTGAGTAATGGCCCTTCTCATTCTTTTTGCCTTTTTTGGTAGGACATTAGTCTCCTTATGGGTTAGGCGTTTTACCTGACAATCTTGAGTTCATTGGGAACTTTGGCTCATCGACCTAATCCTTGGGCTTTGCTTTGGCCAACTACCTTTCTAAAGCTAAGGCCTTTTGCATGGTCTCATAATAAGCCCAAACCTCAACAACTGCCAAAAAACTTCTCAACTTTTATTTTAGTCCATGAACAAACCTCTATCCCATAAATTGATCATTCTCAACCATATAAGGTGTATACCAGAAAAAGAGAACTAAATTTCCTTTCATATTCATAGACCATCATATTTCCTTGGACTAACTTATCAGACTCAATCTTGTTTTGGTCTTAGGTAACCTTACTATTAAATTCATCGCAAAAGTTTTTCTTAAATTTGGCCCAATCAAGCTCTTTAGGCCTTTGCTTGGGTTGGCCATCATGATAGGACTTAAGCATCCCCATGACATTCTTCTACTGTAAAGATGCTTTGCCTTCAAAGAAAAATGGCACTAGGCCCTCCCTAGACTTGTCATCCGATCTCATCCACCCAAATATTTCATCTATTTGGCATAACCAATCTTTGGCCACATCAAGATCACCCAAACTAATAAACTTAGGAGTCCTAAGGTTTTGGCATACTGTGAAAATCTCCATATGGTCTAGAATAACAAGTCTTCTTACTATCAGATGATGTTGAATACCCTTTTCATCCTTCATTTTGCTATCTTCATCATAGTCCAGCTAAACATACTAATGCACTTGATCATAACCTTGCATTTGCCCTTGGGGTAGGGGATTCCTCACCTAAATTTGTCACATCGGAAGGACTCGGGGCACTTTGGCCCTTACAACCATATGGTCTTCTAGAGTCTCCCATCGATTCGAACATTCAACATATCCCTTGAGTAGGATAGCCATGCTCTCTAACATTTGGTCCTTAGAGTTATTAAGCTAATGTAATAATGCAACCAGCCCTCTTATAACTCCCCCATTGGGGTCATAGGCTCCCTCTTCAGGAACCCTATGCTTAAGTTTAGCACCTAATCAAGTGTTGATCACGATACTTGTAACCAATGCCAGAAAACAACACCTAGAGTAACATATAAACAGTACTGACAAGACTTACCGCAAAGAACTCTTAAATCTTTGTTTACTTATTGTCTCTACTAGGACCATTGATTTGCTTTAATACCAAACTGTCATGGAACTGAGTCCTAGTGACATGAATTAATTAGATTGTAGGCTCTTAGGGACTGTAATCCCACTTGGGTACAATTGGGTAACTATTACTCATTTGTGAATCAAAATAATTTACATGCAACTAGTTACTTAGCCTACCCTACAAGAAGATATGCATGTAACTCAAATAATTAAAGTGAGCAAAGGAAAAATTGTTTGAGCATTTCATTTAAAAAATATTTAAAATGTGCCAAGATAGAAAAAACATTGGTCATTTAAACTTCAGGTAATAGTTTGTGTACGTTTATAAGCCGTAGCATGCACCCAAAAGTAACACAAGTGTTATAAACATAATGTCTCCTAATAGAGGAAATATCTTAGTACATAAGGTATTATATATACAAGGTAAAATTCTACTAAGATCATCCACTTAAGTTCTCACCTTTAAGGTATCAAGGTCCAAGTAAAAAACCCTTATTTTTCCTTATGCACTTTAGCCACTAAACTATCAAGGCATAAACAATTAGTTAGTATAAACTTAAAATCTAGGAAATCTTAGAATCTCAAGGGATTCAAGTAAATAAATACCTACAAAAGAGAAAAACTTAGCCCATAACTAACCATTTAGTTGTTAGGCCTAGTGTCAAAACTTATACAACAAACTTAAGGGAGTAAGTATGTGATAGTACTCAACAAGGGTCTCTCAGGGTACTTGCAAAGAAATAACAACCAAGAATGCAAGTATTGCATATAAACAAGAAAGAACCAACCAACAATCAACACAAAAAATAATCAATATGAATATGCAAAGCAAGTATGTATGATTTGCAACATGTGCAACTGTTAGGACTTCTTACAGCCAAGGTGCTTTATACTTCCAGTAAGCTCAAATGGTAGAGGTGCTTAAGACATTGGCCCACATATCTTAGAATTTTTACCTAATTTAATTTCCACTTACGGGGCCTAGAGTTAGTTATCACCTACTCTCAAACTTAATCATCTTTTTGTTAACTCATTATGCAAGGTAACCTCTTGTGCGGTCCAACTTAGCCAAGCTCTTAAAGCTAAGCTTGGGCATTCTTAGCGGCTTAACTACCAAACGAAAAATTTTAGTTAGGATATTCTTAGGCTACCTCTTCCTTACCCAAAGCTTCAAGACCCCTCGCATAGGCCAAAAAAGAGTCTGAAACCTTCCTTAATCTCCTTAGTGCCCCATTTGCAACTTGAGCACCTTAACCCCCTTAGCTAGCTTAATTTGCCCTACTTTAACTACACAACTTAGTTGTAACTTAATTAATGCATAATTTAGGATTTAGGAATGTGTTTTTGACCAAACCAAAGCCATGAAACACCTTAGGATAGTCTAAGGAAAAAAATCAAAGCAATGGGAGCCTCCTAGTAGGGCTCTAGCTTCGGCCATTTTGGCTTGTCATGTACAATGCCCAAGGCACATCCTTGACACACCCATTTTTGCGTACCTTGCACAATTGAGCGCCCAATGCCCTTATCCTAACACCAATCCAAATGAGTCTTATTCCAAATTCATCCCTACATAATATAATTCAATTCCATTCATTTTCTTTTTACCAAAAAAACTTGAAACATTCCTCAAATCAAGAACAAAGCAAGAACGAACAATAAAGCACAGAAGCACACTTGAGCTCCTTTAGCTCCTATTGTGTTCTAAGCTTAAAATCAACATGTTTTGGCACCAACAACTTAAAATCAAGACCATTTCTAGCTACTCAACAAGCTTAGAACAAAATTTTAACAAAGAACAAGGCTTACTTTATGGTTTGAACTAAATTAAGCAACAAAAGCCATAAATGCACCAAAACCACCAAATTTGAGCTACTTGCTTGTTGTGATTGCCTTGGGAGCTTCAAATTTGTAGGAAATTTGAGTGATTTGTGAGGATCAAATTTAAGTGGACCAAATATATCTCAAATACTCGCACTCAGAATTTCTTAGCTTCCTCTTCACTTTAGCCCCTGCAGTTATTTTGGTTTCACTTTAGCCACTTCTTTTCCATGAAAAGCCATCCCTCCTTGATGCCAAAAAGAGTTTTCCTTACCCCTAAATCTTGCCCATAAGACGCCTAAGTCACTTAAAGCACAAATAACCCAATTAAACACTTTGGGCATTTTTAGCCTTTTAATATTCACTTTTGGTTCCAATAGCTATAATACCTTATGGTCCTAACTTATTTAGTAAAAAACACTTGCATGATATTAATTTCACAAAATTTATGGTCATGCCATTGACTCGTGTTAAAATTAGCATTTTGCTCTTATGACCCCTTAGGTGTAAAATCACATCTAAGAACTCAATACAACTTTACTTAGCTTGTTTTTCTTGCTTCAATAGAAACTAATTGAGGTATTTAAACAAAAAACTTAAATTAAACATATTTACCTTGTCAAAGTAAGTTGTTGACCTGGAGAACCATCATATCTCTCTCTTCTCCATAGCCTACCATCTTTTTTCCTCCCAAATTGGTCAAGATTTCAAGGATTTTAAAGGTCCCAAAGTGATCCTAATAAGCCCCTAGCTCATTTTTAGTATCATTGGTGCATTTGAACTCTTTCTTTCAATTTTTTTACTTCAAGCCCTAAGTTATGCATCCTCCAAACCTATGGTTTAGTTCTAAGCTCAATAAATGTTTAAAAATGGCCTTTAATTCATCCTCTTGATGTCCAAATTGATTAGATTTAGGATAGAAACTCAAAGGAAGTTTCAATGTGTTTGTTTGGATCTTGTTTAACATGGATTTGAGGTAAGGGATTTAAGTTTTAACATGATTAATTATTGCATTTGCGGTGTTAAATACCTGGCAGTAAGTTGGAATATGCTAAGAAAAAGATTGGAAACTGATTGGGAAAGTTTTATACAAGTTTGGCCAGAAGAGTAGACAGACAAAAGCACCTGCAAGCATTGTGTAACCACACCATAAAATTGGTATAACTGCATCATGCCTAGGAGCCCTCTCTTGGCTAGTGCATTTGTATGCTTTTGACTGGTGTGAGGACACCATGTCCAGCGGCTTCCTTAAATTAATGGTGCAGTCGCACTTAAACTTTTAATAACATTGCATCATCATGCCCAAAGCCTCCTAAATTATTTCTTAAATGCCCCAAACGTATTCCTAAGGCTATGTGGCATCCTAAAATGGCTCATAAGTACTCCTAAAGATTAAATTATGCGTCAATAAATAGGTAGTAAGTGGGTGGTTAAGAGGGATAAGGGAAGGTGGATAAGTTAGGTACCTTAAGTTGCGTGTAAGGTACTAAGGAGGGAACAAGTATAGTATGAGTCTACCAATGGCCAAGGGGTGAGGTTATGAGCCTTTGGCATTGTAGAGGAACCTGATAGGGGCCCAGGACCCCTAATGGTCCAAAGGTAGAGGTCAAGTACCTTCCAGGCATTAGGGGTCAGAGTCAATGAGCTTGGTAGGCAAATCCATTAAGTTGCCCAAGTCAAGTTCAAGGAAACTTGATGAAATTGGCTACTAAGTTAGTTACCTAGCACAACATGAAAGGGGAAGATATGGGCAAGAGGTAAGTAAGTGATGAACTACTCTATGTAGCCTGTAAAAGGCAGGCAAGGTCAAGTAAGTGACGGCTTACTTAAGGCGCCCATAAAGAGAACTTCATGGGTTCTAATTTGGTCCTAGCATAAGATGCGAGAGCTAGAATTGAAGTGCCCTAGCCATATAAGCTCACTGTAGTTGAAAACACCTCCGAATAAGGAAGTCATAAGTGTATAAGCATGTGCATTCACTTATACATTCATACATTACGTTGCATTATTATTGTTGATTATTAATTATTTGTGTTTTTTTATGTTGTGTTGTTTGGTTGCTCAATTTGGTATGTGTATATATGTTTCTTTGTATGCATGAATAGTTTTCCTTGCAGGTGTCAAATCCCTTGCAGAGTACTTTCAAGTACTCACCCTTAAAGTGTTGTGGAGGTACTAATAAGGTTAGTTGGGTCTAACAATTCGTGAGGGAAGACTATTAGTGCTATGTTTTATGTGTTTGAAGGTACTCTGTAAGTTTAATTTTTTTGGTTAATGATTGCTTGTAATGTTAGTTAGTATTGACCAAGGCATTGTTTTTTAGCTTTCAAGGCTATGTATCTACAAGGAAACTGTGGCTTGCCACTTCAAGCTAACTTTAGGGAAAAGTAAGAATTGGTCTTAGTACTCAAATATATGTAAGGTATTTTTCATACCAAGTGTTGCCTCTACTAGTTTCCTTTAGTGTGTATAACACTAGGGTTATATTTGGTGCATACAAGGTTAAGATGTATGCACACAGTTGTTACTCAAAGATAAAGAAACTATTATTTTTCTGTCTTGGCTTATTTTAAATTAAGTTTTATTAATTGGTATGCCACGGTTTTCCCTATTGTTTAATTTACTTTTATTTTTATAGATAGGACTATGTTTGCAAATTTTGGGTGCAAGGTAGGCTAAGTAACTAGTTGTTTGTAAAGATTTAAGATACTTCACGAGTAATAGCTAGTTAATTGTAACATAAGTGAGATCATAGTCCCCTAAAAGCCTACCAGTGGTAGTAAATTTAGGGCATTGGGACCCTATTTTGCTACAAAAGGTATAGAGGGAGAAAGGAAATAAATGGTGGTAAAGAAGAAGAAAGAAGAAGATGAAGGAGAAGAGAAAGAAAAATTGAGGGTAGATACAAATTTGTGTGGAAGAGAGTGATGTGTGGGGGGTGACAGTAAAATTGAGATTTTGGTGGAAAAGTAGGGGGTTTTATGATGGTTGTGTATGGAAATTAATTTTTTTTCCTAGGGAGAGATGGAGCGAAAATTTTGGACTTTACAACAGTGTGTTGTCAGAAAATTCAACATTCAATTTTTTTTTCTCACATCAGGAAAACAAGTTCGGAAAATTTTTTATTTTGTGACAGTGCGCCATAGGAAAATGGCCCTAAATTTTTAAAGTGAATTTTAACTTTTCTAGGAAGGAAAAATTGGATAAAAAAGTGGAGAATTTTACCAATCGCTTTTCACTATCGGAAATTGTGCCATGGGAAAATATGCTTTTTATAGTAGTGAATTCTTTAGCACTTAAGCAAAACCATGTTATAAAGCTTTCTTCATTTGTACTGTATGTTCCATAGAACAACATTTGAAAAATATAATAGCATACAAAACCCCTCTTACATATAGTGTGCATTTTCTAATTATTTGTCGAGAGAATTGTAATGAGGCAATTAAGTTTGCTGGGCTCAGCAACAAAAACAAAACACTGGTTGATCAACTTGTGTCCAGTATAACATAAACCATCTGCTTGTTCACCATTATCATCAAAAGAAGGACCTCGATCACCTTCAACGTGATGAACTGAAGCAAATTTTTTGCCAATAAATGAACCCGAATTTCCACCAACACCCATTTCATCACCAACCCCTTCCTCATCAATATTACCAGAACCAACAATTTGTAACAATTCTCTTAGAGGCATGCGAGATCCATAGTAATATCCTCCATCATTTAATGCAAATTCTATCACACTCAGTCTTCGCATCATCAACCGTCCAAATGTTTTCATCTCTAAGTTTGAAAAACCTTGTGCAAGGAATAGCTACACTATCACAAGAATGGCAGTTGATATTAGTTTCACTTGTTGTTGTCCATCTATTCATCAAGTACTTATAATATAAATTACGTAGAAAACTTGGTCTAGTTTGTTTTACATACGGGTTAGCCCATTAGTAGTTATTTTGGTACATAGTGATTATTTGCTTATTTTCGTGATTATTAAAATCATACAATTTCAGAAGTCTAAAAGGTATTTTGAAAATAACTTTGTAAAAGATATGCCAACTATAAAATATATATATATTATACTAAATAAATACAGTATAAAAGATTTTTTTTTCTATTCCTGTTTGTGTGTGTGCTTTTTTTGCAGAGAGAGAGAGAGAGAGAGAGAGTTTTAACCCTAACAATTGAGTTAGGACTTACTTTCTTGGGCTACACGAGAATTTCCCATTGTCTGTGCCCTCTACCCAAACATAAATGGTCTTTTCTTTTGGATTTGTTATTTAGTGTAACTGCTCCCAGGCCCTGAGTTGTCTGGCATGTGGCTTACTCCAAGAACAATGTCTGTCATAATGTTGTTATCGGTTAAGCATATCCTTGTATATAAAGTTATATAAGATTTCATGACTCATATATAGGTATGTTCTACTATATGATCTACTATACACACACATATATAAAGTTATACTCATTTTCGGTCGTCAGACTTCTATTCACCAATCAACAGACTGGTGGCCAAACTATTGACCGTCATTTCAAACCTTTTAGATGTAGTGATATATGGTGATTATTTGCTCAAGATGGATATGAATTGAAGCTTTAAATTTTAAAAAACCCAAAAAAAAAAAACACATCAGTTTTGAAATATGTTTTCCAAAATAAAGTTTTGCTCAAGATGGATATGAATTGAAGCTTTAAATTTTAAAAAACCCAAAAAAAAAAACACATCAGTTTTGAAATATGTTTTCCAAAATAAAGTATTTTTTGTTAATTTTAATGATAGGTAAATAAAATATTCAGAAAAGTTAAACTAATTTTAAAAAAATAGTTTAATTTATTAACATTGGTTCTAAAAAAAATAAGCAAGATACAAAATAAGTATTAGGTGATCAAGGAAACCTAAGGTATTCAAAAATTAGTAATCAACATCAAATAGAAGCAATTTTTATATACATATGGTATTACTGTTACGAAATTAACAAAGTTAGATATAGAAACTAATTTATATTTGATAAAAATATACCATGTATAGCATTACTCGTTCATTGGCTCGCATGTTGTAATGAGTATTTATGTCAAATGTTGATAATTATTGGAAATTTGAAATATTGCAATTTAGAGGGTCAATTGTTAGAAAAAAAATTTGAGAATAGATACCTTTTCTTGAAGTTTGTCCATTTTCCTGTTTCAAACAACCTATTATTGTGCAATTTTTGGCCCATGACCTTTCTCTAAAAACTTTTTGTTACTTTTGAATGAATAGTAAAAATTGTTGTTACTAAAAAATAAATGAATAATATACTGAAAAGCTAGTAAACCATAGCGGAAAAAAATTTATTTTAGAATATAGACATAGTATGAGGAAGTTAATAAAAATGAAAATAACGGGATTCTAGTGAAAAAAAAACTGAAGTCTAATTATTGACGAAAAAAAAGCTCTGGGGACAAACAGAGTAAATGGAATGGCTCCTAGTATTAACAGTTTAATGATTGACTTAATAGAGTGGGGAAAAGAAAAAAAAATTGGTCAAAGTCAAGGAAACTCAAACCATATGTAAAAGCAGAAGAATAATAATAAAGATAATTAGCAAAAATCAAGGTTGTTAAGATCTCGATCTAGATTTTAGGATCTTGCGATCCTACGACCCAAAATCATAAAATTTTGTCAAAAAATAATATGATTGGTGATATAATAGGATCGTATAGGATCATCTTAAGATCACTAGGATCTTTCAATCATATCAATCCCACTTTGTATTGATTTTTGTTGGTTACATTTGCATTTTAGCCCAAATTAGAACGTTTAAGTGATTTGACCCTTATTGTCCAATGTTAGGCTATCTAAGTTAGTGGTTATATAAATTAAATTGTGAAGTAAATTAACTCAAAAAGAAAAAAAGGTCATCTCTCTCTCATTCAGGAGACAAAACTTGAAACTGTGCAATTTTTGGCCCATAACCTTTATTTCTAAACTTTTGTTACTTTTGAATGAATAATAAAAATCATTGTTACTCAAGAATACATGAATAATATACTGAAATGCTAGTAAACCATAGCGAGAAAATTTTGTTTTAGAATATAGAGATAGTATGAGGAAGTTAATAAAGAGACAAATAGAGGGATTCAAGTGACAAAAAGCGAAGTCTGATGATTGACAAAAAAAAAAAACTCTAAGGACAAACAAAGTAAATGGAATGACTCTTAGTATTAACAGTTTAACAATTGACTTAATAGAGAGGAGAAAAGGGAAAAAAATTGGTCAAAGTCAAAGCAACTGAAACCTACATAAAACCAGACGAATAATAATAAAGAAAAGTAGCAAAAACTATTTTGGGACCAAATAATAGTTTTTTCTACTAAAACGAAGACAATGTCCGATGACTATTTCCAATGGATATCCATCTAAAAAGATGTCTTCAACGCCCGCTAGTTGAAAAAATATCAGTCTGGTTTACTGCTGCAATGAATTCTATCCCAATGGCTTATATTTTTTCATAAAAAAAAATTCATACCATGTCAGACTTTTTCACTGTCAGAAATGTTATTAGGTCATTTTAAATGGGTAAGCTATAAAAAATGTTACTGAGCAATTTCTAATGGCTAAGCTATTGAAAATATTGAACACCTTAAAAAATTAACCATCCAAAACACTACAAGGATGAAGAGCATTTCCTATGTCAATTTCCTACGAAAAAAAGCGTAGGAACATGATTCGCAAGAAAATCGTCAGACAAAAACGCATTGACTAGTCAATAGGGATTCTGTCTAACGGTTTTCCTTCAATAAAACTGTGACAGATAAAACCGTAGCACAAGTGTCAGAATAAGATGGCTGGAAATTTTGGCATTAAAGCATCCGATGCTTTTTATGCAAATTAAATGGGTAGGGACCATATATGCAAGAAAAACATCGGATATGTTATACGATGCTTTTCCTGCAAATCCTTGTCCTATGCTTTTGAGACAAATGAGGATATGGGCGTCTTAAAAATGTAGAAAATTTATTCCTTCGATTTTCTTACAATTTAGTTTTCCTACGTTTTTATGACGTAAATTACAACATATTTGCTACACCAGTCTTGCAGTTTGACTTTTTATATGTATCCTATGATTTTGCTACAGATTTTACTTATAAATACCTCTCCTCCACCCTCTTCTCCAATTCGTCTCTGTTACTCTTTCGGCATCCATTTTGGCTTCTATTTCAACATCTTCCTCAACTCAATTGAGGTGTTTCAAAAATAATTTAGAGGTTAGTGATTTAAATGGTAATTATTTGTTTTTTAGAAGATATAGTTATGTTATTTTAGGTAGCTGACTTATATGATAGCATGTTGTTGCATAATAAGTATTTATTCATTATACCATAGATTCTCCATCCATGATTGTGTGGATAATATAATATTGGTTCGATTCAGATTGTGGGCAAACAAAATGTATTGGATTAAGTTATATTTGTGATTAACATAATCATGGATTGTCCAAGTTAGATAATTGAAAGTTGCATAAGCAGTATTGTAGTTAATGTGTTCCTTTCATAGTAGTAGTTTGTGAATTTTGGTAGACTAATTCCCAAATTGTTCCTGTTGTGTGTTTCTCAATAAGTTGATATTGTTGAGAAACAATGTGAATAGGAAATGAAAGGAAATGCTACCAAAATTTACATAAAATGCTACTAAAATAGAATAGTTAAAATGCTTTACTGCTTATGCAACTTTCAATGGAGTAAGGCCCTTACCTTAATGGAGTAGGTGGTTTAGTAATGGAAAGTTGACATGTATACATGACATGTATAAGTAATTCATTTACATTTTCACTATATTTATATTATATGAAATATAATAAATTTATTACGTATTTATGTTGAGGGTTTTTACTGTTTATTTTACAAGGGAACCAAAATGGCTGCTAATGGACGTGAGTGGATGTACCAGAGGACAGATACAGATGGATATATGAATTCTGGATTTATGGCTGGTGTTAATGAGTTTTTACAGTTTGCATGTAGTGGGAAGGAGTCAGAAATGATTAAATGCCCTTGTCGCAAATGTAATAACAGATTTTATAGAATAGAGCCGAAAGTGAGAGAGCATTTGTTTCGATATGGATTTACGTCAAACTATTACATATGACACTGTCACAATGAACAATATGATAGCAATCTGCACAATTTCAGTATGGCCCGTAGCTATTTTCCATCGCAGTTATATGGAGGGATAAGTGGGGAATCAAGTAGTGTAAATGCGTATGAACAGATGGTATGTGAATCAATAGGTCCGTTATCATCGAATGTAGGATCTGGAAATAGTGAAAGAATGTTGGTGGATGAAGAGTTTATCGATGCTGATGTCGAAGAAGCTGATAATGGCAGTGATAATAATGATAATGTGTTCGATGTGTCTGAAATGAGGGAGGGGTTACCTAATCCGACCGCACAACAATTTTATAATTTGTTGGATGATGCAAATGCACCGTTGTGGGATGGGTGCACTAAACAAACACGATTGTCTGCAATGACCCAATTGTTAAGTTGCAAAAGTGAGTTTAATATGACAGATCGTTGTTTCGATAGAGTACTGGAGCTTATGAAAGAAATGTTGCCTGAAACTAATAGACTCCCATCCACCCTATATGATGCGAAACAACTCACAAAAGGACTTGGGTTGCCATATATAAAAATTCATGCATGTGAGAATAACTGTATGCTATTCTATCGGGAAGATGAGAAATTAACACATTGTCGTGAATGTGGAAGCAGTAGATATAAAGAAAGAGTAACCTCCGGAAGAAAGATGTTGATTCCCAAAAAATTGTTACGGTATCTACCAATAACCAGCAGGTTGAAGCGCTTGTACATGTCATCAAAAACAGCGACTCACATGACTTGGCATGCTTATAATAAATCATGCAATGATGGAAGTATGGGTCATCCATGTCAGTCTGAAGCGTGGCGTCACGTAGATCGAACATTCCCATCATTCGCTGATGAAATTAGAAATGTTAGGCTCGGATTGTGTACCGATGGATTTAACCCGAATAATGTTGTTGGTGGAACATACACGATATGGCCAATCTTTATAGTTGTTTACAATCTTCCGCCAGAACTGTGTATGAAAGAACCCTTCATCTTTATGACTCTCCTAATTCCTGGTCCTAGAGCACCAGGACGCAACATTGATGTATTTTTATGACCATTGATTGAGGAGCTCAAAACTTTATGGTCGGAAGGGGTTGTTACATGGGACAGTTATCGACAACAAAATTTTGTTATGAAGGCATGTTTATTATGGACAATTAATGATTTTCCTGCACTAGGAAACCTTTCAGGTTGGAGTACCCATGGTAAGCTTGCGTGCCCATATTGCATGGATGAAATTGACACATTTATGTTGAAGAAATGCAGAAAGCCATGTTGGTTTGATTGTCACAGGGTTTTTTTACCGCATAATCACACATTCCGTTCGAATGTAACATCGTTCATCCCAGGGAAGAAGGTTAGTGCTGTCGCTAGTCCATATAATTTAGGTGAGGAAATTCATGATATGTTGGTTGGGTATTGTTTTCCTCTGTTTGGCTCTTCATATGATAAACACTGAGTTGCGGGATTTGGAGAGTGGCATAATTAGTTAAAGCGGTGTATATTCTAGGAGTTACCATACTAGAAGCATTTGCTAGTTCACCATAATTTGGATGTCATGCATATTGAAAAAAATTGTTTTGAGAATATTTTTAATATTGTTATGGATATACGTGGGAAAACAAAAGATAACTCAAATTCTCGCCTTTCACTTGAGGAGTTAAAAAATATGCGGTGTGAACTACATTTATAAAATATTAGGGGGAAGTGTGTGAAACCAAAAGCATCTTATACATTGTGTTGGGAACATATAAGAGAAGTTACTCTATGGCTGAGAACGATAAAGATGCCTGATGGGTATGCCTCAAACTTGGGCCGTACGGTTAACTTGAGTGACGGTACATTTTATAACTTCAAGAGCCATGATTGTCATGTGTTAATGCAAAGGTTGCTTCCTATTGCATTACATGGGTACATGCCAGGTCCTATATGGGAGACGATTTCTGAGTTTTGCTCATTTTTCAGAACATTATGCACAAGTAGGATTCGATTTGATGACATACAACAGTTGGAGCAGAATATAGTGGTTACCATATGTAAGCTAGAAAAGATATTCCCTCATGCCTTTTTTGATTCAATGGAACATCTTGTCATCCACCTCCCTCATGAGGCAAAGTTGTGTGGTCCAGTTCAATTTCAATGGATGTATCCATTTGAAAGGTAATTTTTGGATTCGCATTCATATTTCTGTCAATAATTTTCATATATTATATGTCAATAATTTTTACATATTATATGTCATTAATTGTTATATTTTTTTAACTTGGCAGACTAATGCGGTCATTGAAGCGAAAGGCCAGAAATAAAGCTGCAATTGAAGGTTCAATTGTGGAAGCATACTTGGTCCAAGAAATGTCTACATTCTGTAGCCACTACTTTGAACTAAATATTCCTACACGGTTAAACAGGGTGCCACGAAATGATGACATTGATTTTCCTGTGGCTCATGTTGAGGGTCAATTGTTATCTATCTTCAATACAAGATGTTGTAATATACTTAACCGTGGGCGACAACGCTTACTTGATCCTATTGATAGACATCAAATGCACATATACACTTTGTGCAATTGCAATGAGATTATACCGATTGTCAGGTGTCATATATGTAAACAAGTGTTAGGGTTTTTCTTTCAATTGGATTGCTTTAATTCATTATTGACTACTTATCATTTTAGGCACTTTGACTCTTATATATCAACAAGATTTTCCCAATTCAATGAAAGTGAATTACAAAGTTATCGAGATGAACATTTGACCAAATGGTTCTCATCATACGTGAGTATCATGGCGTGATAATTTTTATGTACCTAAATGTGTTGTGTTTGTATTTACTATGCAGTTATGTTATTATATTAACTATCTATTTTTAGGTTAACCGTTTCAAGGATAAATTAGATCCTCGTATTGTGCAATTAGCCCGTGGTCCTATTCGAGTTGGCATTTCATACAATGGATGTATTGTGAATGGCTTTCATTTCCACACACAATCCTACGGCAAAGACAAAATGACACAGAATTATGGTGTTTGCGTGAAGGGTGAGACATGGGGATCCAGTGGGTATGATTTTTATGGCCTTATTGATGAGATTATATGCATTGAGTACCACGGGAGTGGGTATGAAGTCATGACACTGTTCAAATGTACTTGGTTTGATCCGACATGTGGTGATCGAAGTTGCGCACATAAGGGTGTTGTTGACATTAAATGGTAGTCTAAATTATCAACACATGAGCCGTTTATCTTTGCGACACAGGCTCAACAAGTTTACTACTGTGAGTACCCTAACAAAACTCTTCATCAGTGGTGGGCGGTTGTTAAGACGAAGCCACGACATTTCATCGATTGTTCATCGAATAATGTTAATGATCGGTCTGAGAACAATGGGTAAATGTTCGATAAGCAAACACATGTGTTAGAAACCATAGACGAGCCATTCCAAGAAGTGATTTCAAGTGAAGTACCCATGGTAACAACTGATAGCACTGCCCTCGATGAGATTAACATACTTGTCGATTTCATGTGTTATCTTGAAATCCTGCAAAACATGGATCAAAATATTGAGGTCACATAAGCCGATGAGGATACATCATATGATGAGGCATCATTAGTTACTTTAGAGTCAGATGAAGTCGAGGATGTTTGATTAAGTGTAATTGTTTAAAACATCTGCACGTTTTATTTAAAGGCGTAATATAACTTTAAATGCATGTGCGTTTTGGACTGAAAAGATATTAAATTTATTAAATTTAATCATCACATATATAATTACCTATGTTGAAATGAATATATCAAATTTTTTTATCTAAAAATATAATAATTATTTTAATAAAAATAGTAATAATGTTAATAAATTTAGGAGATTCATTCTGACCATATACATTAAATCCATAAATTTAAATTTTAGAATATAAATATTTTCATTTATTCTTCAACTAAAAAAATTGAACCAATTAACTTCCAAACATAGTAATTAGTTCATACACATAATAAATTATATATATATAAATTTAAATATAAATATTATACAAAAATGATATGGCGCGCTATCCGACAGCTTTGAGTTAATATTAAAAACACGTAGGAAAAGTGTAGGACAAGACATAGGGGAGCGAGCTGACCGGCGGTTTAACACATTTTTAAAAATCGTAGGAAAGATGTAGGACTATATCACCTAGGGCAGTGCGCTGTCCAACGATTTTGAGTTAATATTAAAAATACATAGAAAAAGTGTAGGACAAGACCTAGAGGAGCGAGTTGATCGACGAATTTAACACATTTTTAAAAATCGTAGGAAAGATGTAGGAAATAAAACTGTCAGAAATTCATAGGGCATAAAGCAAGAAGCCAATTCATTAAGGGAGGGTTGAATTTTTTGTTTCCTACGTTTTTTAGGCATCCTTCTAATTTTCATAAAAAACAGTAGAAAACTTTGTTACATTTTCCTACAAATTTAAAAAGTGTAGGAAAATTGTAAGACTCTTAGGTAGTTGAACCGCCACACCTTCCCTTGAAATTTGTAGAAGGTCTCTAGTTCCTCACCACTCCTCTCCCTCTCTTCTGTGACACTCTCCTCCAAATCCTCTCCCCAAATCCCTTTGAGAGCTCCTTCAATTAGGTATTTTTAATTTTTTAAGCAATTTTTTCTTATATAATTAATGTTTGGTATTATAGTGGTTGTTTACATAATGCATGTATTGCATGTTATATTTTTTAATGACAATTTTTATATTATATGTTTTAAGTAATTTTATCTATGTTGTTAGTAATATGTATGTGGTTAGTTATAAATAATTTTTAGTGTAATAATGGTAAGTTATATTTATACAAATGCATGTAATATGTATGTGGTCAGTTATAAAAAACTGTTATGCCAATAATGTTAGTGTAATATTGTTGTTACTTTAATAATGTTAGTGTAATCAGTTAATGCTAGTTTAATAATTGTAATTTATAAATAAGTATTAGTCAAATAATTGGTAATTTATAAAAATTGTTACTGCACAAATGGTATTGAAATAATGGCAATTTAGAAATTAATGATTTTACTGCAATAATGAAATTTAATAAGTAAATATTAATGTAGTAATGGTCATTTATAAATAAAAGACTGTGACGAAATGGTAATTTAGTATTAAATATTTATGTAATAAACGGTTTTGCAATAATTAAAAAAATTAAAAACATGTTACACTTTAATTTTAGGATGGTTCACCCCAGACAGTCAGGCTCGGGCAAAGGCCCAGCTAAGGACTTACAAGACCTGCAACGCAGTCGGGGTCCACAACCACCTGTTGTGACAGCTGCCCAGGTGTCACAGACTCAGACTCAGGTGTCAGAAACCCTGCTGCCACATACCCAAGCTCAGACTCCTGGTGGCACAGACCAGTCACTGACCTAGGTGCCATATACTCCGGTGCCTAGACCTTATGTGCCCCAGACATTTGGCGTATCAAGCTCCATATTTCATCAGTTTTAAGACACCCAGCCTGATGTCTATTACCCGGATATGAGCAGAATATCCGGGTCATTTCATTACTAGCATACGGGGATTAGGCAGCCCAAATGGGAGCTTAATCCTAATTCATTCCTTGATTCATATGAGATTGGTATACCCACTCATCTAGCTGGCCTACACCCGACTCAGCATCATCAGCAGCAGCTAGATGATGGCAGCCCAAGCGTCGCACATGACGCACAGCCAGCTGATGGCGCCCCACTCCCTGGAGGGCGAGGCCTGCGGGTAGTTGACTTACCACCACCTCCACCTCCATAGGACCGTTCGATGATCGTCCCTCGAGAGTAAATGTTACTGACTCCTACAAATTTAATTTTTGATATAATTATTTGCTGTTCTTAATTACATCACTTTATATATATATATATATATATCTTACTATAATTTAAATTTGTTACAGCTTACTCACTAATGAGTCCGTTCATTCCACCGTAGCCTCCATTCATGTGAGGTTGTGGGATGAAAGTTGTATAGCTTGGTCACATGCATCTCGAGCTGCATGAGAGGAGCATGTCACCAAGTTAGAGGTAATTGGTTGCTGTACATTTTTAAACAATACTTTGTATATGGACTAATTCATTTTTTTTTTCTTTTTTGTGAAATTGTAGAACTACTATGGATGGGACTTCAGAGACTTCGGCCACATCCACTGGATTGTGTTTGACTACTGTTCGCGGTCTGTGCGAAACCGCGTCTATCATCGGAGGTCCGTTGCGATTTAGAAGATCCCCGACTTCTTCGCCAACCCTGACTACAATTTATTGCATCCGCATGTTCCATCCTGCTACAGTCAATATTTATGGAATCAGTTGTGTGACCAGTGGGAGCAGGAGAGATGGAAGAAGCTACCGGAGGTTGGTTCCCATGCCAAGCACATAGCGGATAGCTCAGGCCTTGTTCCGAAGCACACGATGGGCTCAATCCCAGGCGAGATGCACTGGGATCGTATGGTACCAACTTCTCCCTTCCATACATTATAATTTTTTTTATGATTTATTAATTACTTAAAATTTTAATGATATCTAAAATTGTGCAGACAAAAGCCCGAGATGGAGTTGAGCCATCATTTGATGAGTGGTGGTCTCATACTCATAGACGCAAGAAGACCGGTCAGCCCATCGATCCGATTTCACAGCAGCTGCAGGTAATAAATGTTCATTTACCACTACTAACAATGTTTTAAAAATATAATATCTGTCTTACTAACTCTAATTTCTTTTTCTTGTAGGATGGATATGTCCAGCGGATTCAAGAAAAATACCAGAATCCGGATGACCGCCCGCAGTTCGATGCAGAGGTATGGAGCGAGGTATGAGGCCCACCAAAAAAAGGCCGACTACCGGGTGTTCCGCTCCGACTCGCTGATCCCCACACTTTTGGACCAAATCAGGTATTTTTCATTCATATTTAACTTAATTAATTATTTTTATCACTTTTACATTGCTAATTGCTACTTATCAAATTTTTTAGGCTCCACGTGCTGATTCGGCTGAGATTGCTCAGCTGAGGGCTGAGAACACCCAGCTACGGAGTGATTTTACCCGGTTACAGGCAGACGTTCGCACTCAGGTCCAGTGAGAGACCGAGGCTGCAATGAGCGCCATGCTTAACAGGTTGATCCAGCAGGGGATTATACCTGCATCAGCTCTCTCAGATGACCTACGGACCGGATCCTCCACTCAGCATCATGACAATGATCGTAGCCAACAAGATGGTGATGATCAACCCGGCACTACATCCCATTGATTTTATATTAGACCTTCAGTTATTTGTAATTGACTTTTTTTGTAAAATTTGATTACTTTTATGTATAGTGAATTATTGACTACTTTGATCAATTGTTATATAATAATAATAATAATAATAATAATAATAATAATAATAATAATAATAAAATATTATATTATTTGATAATATATATATATATATATATTTGATTATTATTATTATTATTATTATACAATGCAATATAATATGTTTTTAATTTGTGTATAAATTAATTTACTAAAATCTTTAACTTGTCACAAAATCGTAGGAATAATACGTTAATGTCAGAAAACCGTAGGAGATAGTTTAGTCAAAAAAGCGTAGAAGTATTCTGTCACAAAACCGTAGGACAAAAATTGTCACAAAACCGTAGTACATTGAAAGTTACAAAACCGTAAAGTCACAAAACCGTAGGACAAGTGGGGTCACAAAATCGTAGGACAATTGGGGTCACAAAACTGTAGGAAATACTTTTATCAGAAAAATGTAGGTGTTAATTCATCTCAAAACCGTCAGATAAGCTAGGGTCCACATGCATCACAAAAGCGTAGGACTATTTTACGTTTATCCGACGGTTTTTATTTCTAATACTACTTTTTCCTACAGTTTTGTCCGACGATTTTAATTGTAGAAAATGAACATTTCCTACAATTTTCCTATATTTTTTCCCATCTCAAATGCCTTGTTCCCTTGTAGTGAAACTTTCTAGTATATATAGACAGGTAGGTAGGTAGATAGATACATACGTACATACATAGATAGATAAAGAGAAACAAAGATTGGGGGGGGGGGAGATGGAGAAGGGGAAGGAGAAAGGGCTAAAACTCTAACCTTGTTAGGCAAACAGAAGACTGAAGATGCAAAGAAGTGCGATGTAAGTTATAGTGATGCAAAACAACTTTACCATGCTCCTATTGATCTATCAATGAGTAGACTTTTTGCTTTTTCTGTGAGATTGTTCATGATGAGTTAAGGGTCTAATATATCCACATATATACGAACCCACTTATGGGCTTGTGTTCACATACTCCACTAGTCCTTGGGCCTTGTGTTCCTTGACAAGGGTTTGAGGGTTGGTATGCTACTCCTACTTTTACCTCGTCATTCCCTGGAGTCCATCTCTAAGTTGAACCCTATCCACAAATATATAGTAGATGGCTTGTGAAGAAAATGAATAACTCAGCAAATTCAACATAAAATTTCAATTTCAATCCATATATATCTTTGATTTTATTTTCAAGATAAAACAAAATGAAAGGAAGTACAAGGTCGGTCGTATCCTAAAAATGATGTACTATAGCTAAATAAATTAAATTCAAGAAACAACTCCAACGTCTATTATTTTTTTAATCTTGAAGAATTTGGACACATTCAAATGGTTGTTACCCAAGCTACGATGCAGTGACTACAAGATAAGGAGTAATTTTATTTTCAAGATAGATGCTTTTAAACGTTCTACAGATGAAACAATTGACATCCTACTTGTTGTCATCTAGCATACTGTAAGACAAGGAGTAACTTCATTTTCAAGATGAAATCTTTTGGCAGGTAAGAAGTTTTGGAAATGAAACAATTAAGACCCTACTTGTTGTCATTTAGTGTACTATAAGGTAAGGAGCAACTTTATTTCCAAGACAAAAGCTTTTGACATGTATGAAGTTCTTCAAATGAAACAATTAAGATCCTATTTATTGTCATTTGATGCACTATAAGACAATGAGCAACTTCATTTCAAGAAAAAAGTAGTTGAGATGTTTGAAGTTATACAAATAAAACAATTAAAATTCTACCCATTATCATATAGGTACAATAAGGCAAGGAGCAACTTTAAGCCAATTCATTTTAATTTAAGTCAACTTAATTTAAAATAACTTATTTTTATTTTTACATTTTTTTCCTCAACCCAATTTCATTTGAAATCCAATATAATGTAGATATAATAATTTATTTGAAAGTAAATTTTCATGGTGCTATTAAATTTTTATGAATATTTTTTAATGCCTAAAGCTACAAAAATTCATAAAATTTTAGTAAGATTATAAAAATTGTATCTTTAATAGATTATTGCACCTACATAATATTGGCTTTTACATAAAATTAGTTTTGGGTAAAAAAGAAGTAAAAATAAAAACAAGCCATTTTGGATCAAGTTGAAATGAATTGGTTTTTTCAAGACAATAAATTTTGAAAGGTATAAAGTTCTACAAAAGAAACAATTGAAATCCTACTTATTGTCATATAGTATACTATAAGACAATGATCAACTTTATTTTTTAGACAAAATCTGTTGGAGATGATGAAACAATTGATATCCTATATGCTGTTATCTAATGTACGATCAGACAAAGAACAACTATAGTTTCAAGGGCAAAACTATTAAACAATGTAACAACCCAAATTTGTAAATAATATTTTTTTAAAACAAAATTTATTTCATAGAATATATGAAAAATAAAAAAAATCTATAAATAGATATGAGAGCATGACGTTTAACTATATTCAACTTATTGATTAAGCAACATGTTGTAATTTTTCTTTTTGATGCTTCTTTTGTACACATGTCATGATTCTATAGTGTATTTATTTTATGGGGTATTTGTTTGACCTTGACAAATGTAGCCAATATTTACTGTTTTGTCATATTTTCTTAATGTTCTACACTTGTCTCCAAATAATAAGGATTAAGATCTAAATTTTCTTAATGCTTTATTTGGTGAGTTTTGCGCTGTGCAAGAGGGGCTGAAGTTTGTAGTACGCATGAAAGTGGAAAACATCATCCTACAATTAGATGCCCTCTTGGTAATCCAGGCAATTTGAAAAAGGGAGTTCTGAAGCCTTTTCATGCACTGTGAGTATCCGGCGATCGTTGGTGAGTTTTTCTGATTGGCAAGGGCTGCACACTGGAAGGGAGGCTAACATGGTGCCTTATGAGCTTGCATACTATGGTTTATGGATTAACTCTATTTTTGAGTTGAGGGGATCTATGTCGGGTCTTATGTCTGCTCTACTTGAAAAGACTGTAATTCTTGATTGTTGTTAGTGCAATGAATGCCATCCCATTATTGAGCATAAAATATTTTCAGAGTTACAACTCACGTATAAATACGGAATTGAGTTCACAGATTGATTGTTTCCCATTATCTATACTTTCCAAAATTCCTATTTCATCGCCTCTACTTCGTTTCTGCTGTTCTAGTTAGACCTGGAACAATTGACAAGAAACAATTTTACTAGCATATAAATTAATATGGATCAGTGAATTAATATGGAACGAACCAACTAAGCATGGAACAGAAAAAAATGCAGGTGTTGTAGTTACTAAATGGAGTTACCTTCCACTTAACTTTACGAGGTAACCATTTGTTCTTTGTTCCTCTCTGGTTCGAACCCATTGGCTTCTTTTATCTCTCAAAATATATTATAAAAAAAAGAGAGTAATATTAGGTTTCTATTTCTTTATGTTATGATAAGTTAGACTAAACTAGAAATGACATTAAAATAGTGACATCACCTTTTCTGGCCAAACCCCGGAACTTTCTACAATACCTACCCCCGAAAAGGGGGTACCCATGCCCCCCCAATCTTGACCGTTGATCTTGGTTTGGGAGAGAAAAGAGAAACGGGCTGACTGAGGTAACGGGTGAGGGAGGGAAAAGAAAAAAAACTGATAAAAAATTTTAAAATGCAATAAATATTTCTAAAAAGTAAAAAACAAATTTTTTTAAAAAAAGCGATTAAATGTAAAAAAAAAATTGATAAAATTTAAAAAAGTGATAAATGTTAAAAAATTGGTAAATATTTTTAAAAAGCTATTAAAAACCGAAAAAGTGATAAATAATTCTAAAATGCAATAAATAATTTTAAAAAATGATTAAATAAAAGAACTGATAAAAAATAAAAAAAGTGAAATATTTTTCAAAAAAAGTGATTAAACTAAAAAAAGCAAATAAATATAAAAATTAAATACAAAAAAAGTGATAAAATATAAAAAAAGTGATAAATGTTAAAAAATTGGTAAATATTTTTAAAAAGTGATAAAAAATTCTAAAATGCAATAAATAAAAAAAAGCGATATTTTTAAAAAGCGATGATTAAATTAAAAAAAGTGATAAATTTAAGGTTTTGTGATATCAATTTAAGGTGATTGTGGTACCAAGTTAAGGTTATAATGGTACCAATTTAAGATTCAGTGGTACCAGTTTAAGATTCTAGTGGTACCAAATTATGGTTATGCTGGTACCAACTTAAGGTTCTATTGGTACCAACTTAAGGTTATATTGGTACCAAAGTAAGGTTCAATGGTACCAGTTTAAGGTTCTAGTGGTACCTAGTTATGGTTTTTGTGGTATCAAATTAAGGTTTCAATGGTCCCAAGTTAAGGTTATAACGGTACCAAATTAAGGTTTTGTGATACCAAGTTAAGGTTATTGTGGTACCAAGTTAGGGTTCTAATGGTACCAAGTTAGGTTCTAATGGTACCAAGTTAAGGTTATACTGGTACCAATTTAAGGTAAAGTGGTACCAGTTTAAGGTTCTAGTGGTACCAAATTATGGTTATGCTGATACCAACTTAAGGTTCTACTGGTACCAACTTAAGGTCATATTGGTACCAAAGTAAGGTTTAATGGTACCAGTTTAAGGTTCTAGTGGTACCTAGTTATGGTTTTTGTGGTATCAAATTAAGGTTTCAATGGTCCCAAGTTAAGGTTATAACGGTACCAAATTAAGGTTTTGTGATACCAATTTAAGGTTATTGTGGTACCAAGTTAAGGTTATACTGGTACCAATTTAAAATTCAGTGGTACCAGTTTAAGGTTCTAGTGGTACCAAATTATGGTTATGCTGGTACCAACTTAAGGTCATATTGGTACCAAAGTAAGGTTCAATGGTACCGGTTTAAGGTTCTAGTGGTACCTAGTTATGGTTTTTATGGTATCAAATTAAGGTTTCAATGGTCCCAAGTTAAGGTTATAACGGTACCAAATTAAGGTTTTAGGCCTGGGATTATGGAAGGATATTATTTTCTTATGATAGACCATAGATATATATTTGAACAAAATTATGAGCTGAAATATCTAGGTTAAGGAAGTTGGGTGCCTAATTTACAATTTAAGTAGGAAAAAAGATGATTTCAGTTCAAAATTAATGATAAAAGTAAAAAACAGACGATAACATGTAAAGAAAGGCAATATTGGTAATTGAAATGCGAGAATATGTTGATAAAACTATTTTTTTGTATACAAATACATATTAATGGAAACAAGAGGAAAGTAATAATAACTCATATCATACTTCAGTCTACATAAACATGCAGAGGAATAACATTTTAGCATCCACGATACATCGATATAACGTAAGATAGTAAAAAACGCGTGCATATTTTCTTGAAAGAAAATTCAAAACTATCCTAGTTCCAACGCCATTTACCTTCTCCTTCCCCTCTTAGCTGCAGGCCTATCTTCCATGTGCGTAGTACGGCTCTCGACGCATCCATCAGATGCAGGCTCATCTGACTCTGACCCAGGTTCATAATCCGACTCTGCATCTGAGTCATCTTCCTCGTTTTCCTCATCCTCTTCAATCAAACCATCAGAATCTAAACCTTCGTCACTAACAATGTCTTCATGCTACACATCGTCCTCTGCATCATCTCCTTCTGATTGGGATTCGGTACCAACTTCATCGCTCTTATCTTCATCGCTGATGGAACCTTCATCCTGCACCACTTCTTTCCCACGATGACGATGTTGCTTGGGTTCCAAGCCAGTGTCTCCAGTTGTTCCGCCACATGACACCTGCAATCAAATGAATATATCATTAATATGTCGTAATTGACAACAAAATTTTATATAAACTATAGACTTACACACTGTTTCAAAGAGAATTTCTTCACATCCTTCCACATTTTGTCCGTTACAGCCTTCTTTAGACCTGCCACCAACCACAGTAACTTCTCCACAGTGTCCCTTTTCACCTATACATAACATTTTTAAATCGAAAGATCAGCGTGGAATGGGATTGAGTACAACAACGTATAAGATGACAAACTTACAGATTTTATCGAAGGATCAAGTGGTAGACCCTCGACATCCTCATCCTCAATGCTTGGAATTTTTTGGAGTTTAGCCTCTCCTATTTTGAGATCTGGGAGAAACATAGATGTACCAGGTAGCTGTATTTCAGAACCTTCAGAACCTTCTACTATAGTGTCTGTTTCTCATGCAACAGTTGACATAGATGTCCCACCAAACTCACTGGTAGATGCACCTGGGTCCCCACCTTTCATGTCTTCGGCAAGCTCCTTCATCATGCCCTCCCACCACAACTGAAATGTACCAAAAAACAAAATTGTTGAATTATTATCCCATAATGATCCTGCAACTGCTGCTGTCAGTTCTGCACCGTGCCACTTTTGGTTGAACATAGATGTTGGCGGTGGGTTCGGGATGGTCTTGTCATGCACTTGCTGATAGCTAATGCGTTGTCTGAACACCCTCTCACCTTAAAACCAGGCTCGACCACATGGGCTTTCTAATAAAATTTGACACCTTGTTGCCCCTAAACTTTCACTAACGTACTGTGGTAGGTCATCCACGTACTTCTCCCATGGCCACATTTTCACCGCCGCCCTGTGTACTATTTTAAATAGCTTTATATACACTTCAGTATCATATGGCATGCCCTCTAAATGTTCCTCAGCATAGTACTTTGCTCTAGGGTATATCCCATCTCCGCTCAAATTTAGGTTAGGCCCAATATCCATGAAATGCTCGCAAGCCCATGTCTGTGATTACAAATAATTCATATTGACCATGATCATTTAATAATCATTTTAAATGTAACTGATGTATATAATGAAATAAAGTAATTCACGTATATAATAGTTACCTGCCATGACTGCCAAAACCCACCACTCCCTTGAGCACCTCTGCTCAGACCATCCATATATAAGTAAAGATTAGCCAATGCGGCACTTCCCCAATTATACTTTGCCAGTCGGGATGTATCTGCTACAGCTGAAATTCACCATGTGTAAAAACTACTCGTACTTGTATCACATAATATAGTTGTCACAAAAAAAGTTGCTAGGAAAACACGAACCAAATGATTCTTTCTCTCCATGGTATTTAATCTGTAACCTCTATACATGTCAAGTACTAACTTAAAAGTCACCTTTCTTTTCTTATGGAATATCTCCCAACCATCACCGACTAATAGTTGCAGGCGGGAGGCATCCGCACATATTTTCATATCAATAGGAATCGGATCGCCACTGCAACGCAAGCCGGTTATTGCCGCAAAATCTACAGGTGTCATGGTCATCTCTCCAATAGATGGGAAATGAAATGTGTATGTAGTATCCCACCAAAAGTGACTAAGTGCACGAATTAAGTGTCTGCCGCAGTATGTGGACTTCAATGCTTTGACTGCATTGAACATACCCGTTGTTCTTATTATATCTTTCACAGTTTTTGGAAACCCATCAAACCACTTCAACAATGGCTTCACACTTCCATGTCCACGGTATGCACTTAGCCTATTTTATAAATATCAAATTACAATTAAGATTATAAAATCTGAATGTAAATTGAAATCTAACATAAAATAGCAATTGTTTCACAGAGATATTCTTAAACACAGTTTTGATAACATTATCTCTTTTAAAATTACATATTAAATTATATAGTCGTTGTATTCTGTTACATATCATATAGTCCCTGCATTAATTTACATATCGCATTATTTGAAGTTTTATCGTATTTTTATAATACAATCGCTTTTCATAGTTACTTCGCTATTTAAACTTATTCTCAAAGTGGTTATATTTTACTGGCTTTTATAACATTCCTGTATTCTTTTCAATTATGTTACCACTTTCATAATGAATATTATAGCATTTTCTTACCTTTTTATTATGTAATTTTTATAATTGTTATCACATTTTTAGATGTTTTATGATATTTTTAAAATCTGTATCATTTTTTAAAATATTATACCCTTTTGTAAATTAATAGTCATGTATTAATAATTATTATTGCCTATTTAAAATTTGTAATTACTTATCATTTTCTCAATTATTTATCACTTTGTATATATAATCAGTTTTTCTAATACTTTTCCCTTTTTTGTAGGTTATTATCACTTTATTTTTTTTAATGATTTTATTAAAATATTTATTACATTTTACGATTATTTAAAACTTTTTCAGTTTTTAATAGCTTTTCACAAATATTTACAATTTTTTTTCCCACTCTTATCGCTTTTCTATATTTAATCGCTTGTTTTGATAATTAATCGGTTTTATATCAATTATGTTGCATTTTTATTTTTTACTGGCATTTTTAAATATTTATTGCATTTTATAGGTTTTGCATCAATTTTCTGTTATCAATTGCAACAAAAAAATATTTTAAATTTTTTAAAGATTGCTAATTTTTTTTATTATTTTATGGCTTTTTGTATATTTAATCACTGTTTTTTATATTTGCTAAATTTTTTAATAATTATTTCCCCATTTTCCAATTTTACTCACTTTTTTATTTTTAATCACTTTTTCATTATTTTTTTCAATTTTTTAATGTTATTTCGCTCCTTTTTTTTTACTCACGTTTTTTAATATTTATGGCATTTTATACGTTTGGTATCAATTTTATGTGGTTAATCGCAATATAATTTTTTTTTCTATTTTTTACACATTCATCAATTTTTTTATTTATATTTTATCACTTTTTATATATTTAATCACTATTTTTTTATTTTTTCACCTTTTTAAAATTTTTTTCCACTTTCGCCATTCCTAATCACTTTCTTTCTAATCTTAGTCACTTTTTATAATTTTAATCATTTTTTTAATCGATTTTGTAATTGTTAATCGCTTTTTTTGTTTTCCAAACGGTTTTTTTCCTCCAAACGCTTTTTTTTTTTACTTTTCTATCACTTTTTTTATTTTCTTATATTTAATAACAATTTTAATCACTTTTTTAAATTTTTATTTGCTTTTTTTTTCCAAACGGTTTTTTTGTTTTTCCAAACGCTTTTTTTACTTTTTTATCACTTTTTTATTTTCTTATATTTAATAACAATTTTAATCATTTTTTTCCAAATGCTTTTTTTTTCCTTTTATAATAGCACTTTTTTATTCTTACTTTTTTAAAATTTTACTTTCTTTATTTAATCTTGTTCATTTAATAACATTATTTTTTTTTAATTTTTGTGAATCACTTTTTTTGTTATTTACCAAACGCCTTTTTATACTTTTATATCGCTTTTCCATTTTTTTTCATATTCAATAACATTTTTTATATTTAATCGCTTTTCAAATTTTTTTATCACATTTTCGGTTTGTAAGCGTTTTTTTAAAATACCCTAACATACTTTCTCCTTCTCTCACTTCATACATATACATTCCCTTAAATATAAACTATCCAATATATTTACCAGTAAATTTATCAATTAAAATGTAAATATGACAATAAATTTACTAACATAACAGTAAATTTTGCACTTAAATTTGAAATAATAAAATTACAGTAAAATATAAACTCACTTGGATGCTCTGGATGAGAAACGTGAGACTCTGGTTCAAAGTAGATAGTTGTTGAAGGAAGAAATTTTTTTTTAGGAGTTAGTCTCTTGATCATTGATGTCCTGAAAATCGCATGACAATTGCTTAATATAATCGCCGGCACCACTGTGATACATTGTTTGTTTCTGTATGAAACGCAGGAATAAGGAAATTGAGGAGTGGGAAAAGATGTAACTTGCTGTAATTGTAAGAAATGAGGAAGATTAAATAATGTTGTTATAGGATAGGTAATAAATGATGAAGTTAAAGAGTTAGATAGTAAAATTTAAAAGAGTGGTTGGGGAAGTGAAAGTAAATGCTAAAATTTAAAATGGTGGTTGGAGAAGTGAAAATAATGGTTGTGTTCGGGCAAAGTGAAAATATGGTTGCCAGAAAATTTAATATGTGGGACACATATTAATGGGATAATGACAATATCTCTCCAATATTTAATTTAACTGACAAAACTTTACCTGTATCTTTAAAAACTTATATGTAACTCCTGTTTATTCCCTCTGATGTTGAAAATAATATTGTTATTATTTGCTTTAATGAAGTTTTTTTTCAAAAATATTACTTTTTTCAATTATTATCAAATTTATTAATTGTAAATCATCTTTTCAAAACTATTATCACTTTTTTCAATTATATCACTGTGTTGCATGTAATCGCTTTTGTTTAAGATGTATCGCCTTTTCTCAATTATTTTCACCTTTTTGTTATTTGTAATCGCATTTTTTAATTTGTAATCGCCTTTATAATTATTATAAGTTTTAAACAAACTAAATTATAAGCGACATTATGTAAAGGCGATTAACACAAAAAAAAGCGATAATAGTTTTACAAAAATGATAAAAATTTTAAAAAAGTGACCGGCTCACGTTGAAGGTACCTTTGTTGTGACCGGGTCACTTGAAGTATGGATCTTGAAATGTAACCTAAAAATGTGACCGGGTAATCATTGAAGGTTACCTTCAATGTGACCCGGTCACCTTGAAGGTTACCTTCAAATGTGACCCGGGTCACACTGAAGGTACCTTCAAAGTAACCCGGGTCACAACGAAGGTCCTTGTTTTTGTGACCCTTTGGTCACTTTGAAGGTTACCTTCAAATTAACCCGGTCATTTTCCCCCCACCTTCAAAATGACCAAATTTTTATAGCTTTTTATATTTAAAAAGTTGACTTCAAAATATTAGATTTTTTTAATTTTTATCACTTTTTCATTGTTTTTAATATGACTTTTTAAAAATATATTACCAATTTTTTAAATATTATCATTTTGTTAGTTTTTATACCATTTTTTAAATATATTTATTGCAGTTTTTTTAGGCTATTTTATGTGATTTTTTGGTTTTTAATTACTTTTGAAAAATAGTTACCATTGTTTAACATTTATTACTTTTTTGTTTATATTACGATCGTATTCTTTTAAAAAATATATAAATTTTTTAGTTTTAATCACTTTTTTGTTTATTCCCGGTCACAATTTTATCAATATTTCAACGTTTTTATGTCTTTTTTATTTTTTTATTTAATCATTTTTTTAAAAATATTTATTGCATTTTAGAATTATTTATCACTTTTTTTTCAGTTTTTAATAGCTTTTTAAAAAATATTTACCAATTTTTTAACATTTATCACTTTTTTTTTAAATTTTATCACTTTTTTATATCACTTTTTATATTTAATCACTTTTTTAATTTTTTTATCACTTTTTTAAAAATATTTACCAATTTTTTTTTACATTTATCACTTTTTTTTTTATATTTTATCACTTTTTTTGTGATTTAATCAATTTTTTTATATTTATTTTCTTTTTTTAGTTTAATCGCTTTTTTTTGAAAAATATTCACTTTTTTTAATTTTTTATTGCTTTTTTTTATTTAATCATTTTTTAAAATTATTTATTGCATTTTAGAATTATTTATCACTTTTTCGGTTTTTAATAGCTTTTTAAAAATATTTACCAATTTTTTAACATTTATCACTTTTTTAAATTTTATCACTTTTTCTTTTACATTTAATTGCTTTTTTTTTTAAAAAAATTGTTTTTAATTTTTTTTTTTACTTTTTAGAAATATTAATTGTTATCACTTTTTTTTCTTTTCCCACCCTCACCTGTTATCCCAATCAACCCGTTTCTCTTTTCTCTCCCAAACCAAGATCAACGGTTAAGATTGGGGGGGGCATGGGTACCCCCTTTTCGGGAGTGGGTATTGTAGAAAGTTCCCCAAACCCCACCACTGCCAAGGCGGGTTGCCAACATGCGCCGTCACGGTGACAAGGTCACAATGCCCCTAGTTGTTTACATTTGAATGCAATGTACAGAAAAGGAGGCATTTTCACAGGAAAAGCCGTTATAGAATCTTAAAAGATTAGAGTTGGATGAACAAAATAAAGCAACTTTAATTTTTGTGGTATTTTTTCCCACACACGACGAAGCCCCTGCTGGGGAAACAAGCACATTGTGGCGCTGCTGCTAAAGAATTAGAGCCAATTTATTTTTACTTAAGTTAACTTAATCTAAAATTACTTATTTTTATTTTAGTAAAAGGGGTAAATTCCCCGCCCAATTTTTTGTAATAGCAAACATCACACACTATAGTTTTGTTTGCAGTAAAATCACTCACTCATATTTATGATCAAGTGATGAGTATTTGATTTGGTTTCTACACATGTAAATCAAATATTCACTATAGAAACACTGTTGATTAATATTTGATTTGGCTTCTAGACATGTAACATTTTCAAAAACATTGCTCAAGCATTTCATTTAAAAGTTAGTTAAACCACGCCAAGACAATCAAATACTAGTTACTTCGACTTCAAGAAATAGTTTGTGCACATTTAACATAACTAGCATGCACCCAAAAGTAACCCAATGGTTTTATATCACAATGTATCCTAATAGAGGCAATATCTTAGTACACAAGATACTATATACACAAGACAAAAGCTTAACTAAGATCCTTTACTTGAGCCTTGCCTTTGAGCTATCAAAGCTTCAAGTGCAAGCCCTCTATTAGTCCTTGTGCACCATTTAGCCTCTACACTGTAAAGGCATAATACTTAGTTAGTACATAGCTTAGTCCACAAGTAATCTTAGAATCAGAAGGATTCTAGTGAAAGAATACCTGCAAAAAGAGAAAGTTTAGCCCACAACTATCCACTAGTTGTTAGGCCCGGTGTCAGAACCTACACAACAAACTTAAGGGAGTAAGTACATGAATGTACTCAGTAAAGGTGCCTTGGGGTACCTGCAAAGAAGATAGCAAACAAGCAAGCATGCAAATATGACAAACAAACAATCAAGTAATCAACCAGCAAGCAACACAAGACAACAACATGGAAGATATGCAATGCTTGAATGTATGATATGCAATTCACACAATCCATGGGCCTTATTGCACCTTAGGTTCCTTATACTTGTCATATCCTGAATACTTTACCTCCCTTAAGTCGCACCTATGGGTCCTAGAGTAGGTCATCACCTTCTCTCAAAACTTACTTGCCTTACCTTTAGTTTATTATACAAGGTAGCCATCTTATGTGATTTAGCTTGCCAAGCTCTTGGTGCTTAGCTTAGAGCTCCTTAGTGGCTCACTTACCAAACCAAATGGTTCGGTTGGAATCTTTTAAAGTTTCTTATTCAATTCCCTTAGGTTCGAGACATTTCTCTCCTAGGCCAATGTAGCCTATGAAACCCACTTAATCATCCTTAGTGCCATCTTGATAACTTGAGCACTTTTAGCCCTTAGCCACTCTACTTAGCTCTACCTTAACCACAATACTTAGCTACCTCTTAAATAATGCAGAGGTCTTAACTTAGGAATGAATCTTAGACCCAACCGACGCTACGGAACATCTTAAATTAACCTAAGGATGATAACCAAGAGTTTGAGACAATCTTAGGATGCCCCAAGCATGAGGGACTAATGCCTTGGCGAGGCCATTGGTGATGCGTCGCCAAAGGTATCAATGCTTGGGAGTCCTGAGGTTTACCGGTGACATGTTGCCAACGGTGGTGACGCATCGCTAGGGTCGCCAATGCACTACAACGTTGTGCGGCAACGTGCGGACTTGCATGAAACTTATTCAAACTTTCCCATCCTGAGGCCAATTCACATGGGTCTTATTTCTACTTCATTCCCACACATAATATTATATTTTTATGCATTATTTAAGCTAAATTAACTTAAACCTTTACCTCAAATTTAGCCACAAAGCAAAAATCAAAGCACAAGCACGCTTGAGCTCAACCAAGCTCTCTTGAGTTCCAATCCTAAAACCAACATGATATGGCACCAAGAACGTCAAAGAAGACCATGTCTAGCTACACAAACAACTTAGAACCACCTCCATCAAAAGCAAGAAGCTTACCATAGGTTTTAAGCTCAAAACAAGCATCAAAGAGCCATTTGGGAACAAGAACACCAAGAACAAGTTGGAGGCTTGTTGGATTCACCTTAGGACCTCAAAATTCAATGGAAACTTGTGGAATTAGGGGGGTTTGATGTAGGATTTTTGGTGGGGAGAGGGAGCTATGAATTTGGGAAAGAAACAAATAGGTAGAGAAAGTCAAACCTTTCCAAAATATCCTACCCACCCTACTAAGTTACACTTCTTGTTTTCTTGCCCCTCAGCCCTCAAGTTCTTCTTTCTTTCAGTTTAGTCACTAAACACTCACCCAAAACCATCCATCCTTGGTCCTAAAGGATGCCCAAAAGCTTCCTACACTTAGCCTCTTAGACACTTAAGCCACTTAAGACATAAATGACTCAATTGAGCACTTAGTGAAATTTTTTACACTTTTCCTTCAAAGATGGTTCTAATAGCTAGGATAACTTATGGTCTTGACTTTATTAGTCAAAATTCCTTACATGAACTTAATCTCATTAAAATTATAGTCATGCCATTCACTTGGGTCAAAATTACCATCTTGCCCCTTTTGAATTTTAGGTGTCAAACCACACTTAGGAACTCATTTGTACTTAACCTTAGCTTGTCCTTCTTCCTTAACAAGGTGCTAACTTGAGGTACTTAAGTAAAAACATTTAAATAAAAAAAATACTTACCCAGTCAAAACCTGTCGTTGACTAGGGGAGTTGTCACATCCTTCCCTCCTTCAGAAATTTGGCCCTCCAAATTCTGACTTAATCGGGTGAACTCACTTGGATATTGCCTTAGCATATCCTATTCGGTCTCCTAAGTGGCATCTTCGTACCCATGGTTAGACCATAGTACCTTAACCATTGGGATTTGCTTTGTTCTTAGTTTCTGAACTTGGCGGTCAAGAAACTTGATTGGGTGTTCTTTATAACTTAGGTCTTCTCTTAATGGAATGGTGGATGGGGCTAACACTTGCCCAGGATTTACAATGCATTTCCTTAAGGAACTCACATCAAAGACATTGTGAACATGGGCCAAACTCGGTGGCAAAGCCAACCAATAAGCCACTTTCCCCACGCTCTCAAGGATTTCAAAAGGATCAATATATCTTGGAGCCAATGATAAGCTTATATTTATTATATTTATTTCTCTCATATTTAGTATGTTTTAATATGTTTTGAACCTTAAATATATATTTTGAGTATGTTTTGAAGCTTAGAGCATATCTGGACTCAATTGATTGAAAGTGAATTTAATTTGCCATTTTACACGTTTTAATTTGGTTGTGTTCTTTCATGATTTTGATAGATTGGTGATGTTACAGTAGAAAAATCATATCTTCAGCTACAGAGATCAGAATCAAGTGATTCTTGATTCATTGGAAAGCTAACATCTGGAGCTACAAATCACATGCAGACCATGAAACCCAGTTTGTACGTTAAGAGGGTCAAATTCAGCTTCAAAGTCACGATTTACGAGTCACCGCCGGTTCAGAAGCAGTTGCGGTATTTTGGGCATATCTTTGGCTGTAGATGTCCGTTTTATGCGATTCAGGTGTCGTTTCGAAGCTAAGAAATAGATATACAACTTTTATGGTTTGAGTTTTGAGAAATAATGGCTGAATCAAGGTCGAATATCAGCTTGAAGTTGCTGTTGCTGTTCTGGAGCATTGCTTGGCTGACAACTTTGAAACCTTATAGTTATTTTGAATCTTTTTATTTGTTTGGGGTACTTTTGTAACAATATAAAAAGTTTAGGGAGTTTTTATGAGTTTAGCCATACGTTTTTGGTCTTTTGGTTTAAAAGCTCGCTGCCGCCAGACCCTCGGGCGCATCTCTCTTTTTCGCTTTCTAGTGTTTTTTTTTTCAATTGTTCTTTGTTTCTCTTCCGATCATGGTTGAGTAATTTTCTGGTTCAGTTTTAGGGACGATTTTCATCGCCAACACTGGTTGTGAGGATTGATTTTTCTTGCTTAAACTTTCTTTAAATTCAAGTATTTACTTCTTTGTTGTTCAGATTTATTGCAATTAATTTTCCTGTTCTCGCTTGTTGGACTGGTTATGCGATTGCAAATTTGCTTGATTTTCTTTCAACCGCTTAGGTGAAGAATTCAATTAGAAGCAAGTGAATTGATTGGAGATTACTTTTATTTCTGGTTAATTCATACGAAGAAGTAAGACAGGTTAAATTGTTCAAGCTTTTGGATTATTGCCTGGAATAAACTTTTGTTCATTGATCTTAATGCTGATTTTGAGATAATTAGAAATTGTTTTTCAATATCTTGTTACTCAAAATTAAGAAATTAATCTGAAGCTTTTTCTGGTTAATTTTACTGCTGAATTCTTAGGGTTCTTTTTAGCTTTAAAGAGAGTCCTGTTTATTTACTTGGATTGAAGAAATATTTTCTTTCGATGATCAACTGCGTGATTGGAATGAATAATCAACCTTGAACTGAGCATTTTTAGTATTAGTTAATTTTATTTTAATTCTACCGTTAATTTATTTCAGAATTCGTTTCAACAAAAGCCCCCAATCTTTTATTTCAGTTTTCTGACAGAAAGCTTTCAGTAAAAAAATTTTCTTTAGGATTCGACTTAGTTTTCACTACTGGACTACAAATTTATTTATTCTGAGTTGTTAGGGGTCCCAGAATTATTTTTGGCGGTTTCGATGACCGACCAAAAATTTGGTGCCGTTGTCGGGAGATTTCTTTTTCTGTTAAAGTTTCCTTTTCAATTGTTTATTTATTTATTTATTTTATTTATTTTCTTTCTTTCTCAGTTAACTGACTTATGCCCAGATCTTCTTGTACAGGTGAATTAGTGTTTGATCCAAAGATTGAGAAGACAGCAAAGGCAAACAGAAAAGCGAAAAGGCAAGCAGTCAATTTTTCAGCTTCGACTTCTGCGAACAGCAACTCAGAAAGTGAAGAAGAACCAGTTGTTATTGTAGAGATGGCAGCCCAAAGAACACTAAAGGAGTTGGCAACTCCTGATGTTGTCCAGCAACCCCTGTGCATCGATTTTCCTGATATTGAGGTTGTATTTGAATTAAAATATGGATTAATTTACTTATTACCTACTTTTCGTGGTCTTGCAGGTGAGGACCCCTACAAACACCTGAAGGAATTTCATGTTGTCTGCTCAACCATGAAACCACAAGGGGTTACAGAAGAACAGATTAAGCTGAGAGCTTTTCCATTTTCGTTGGCGGACAAGGCGAAGGATTGGCTGTACTACCTTCCCTCCGGTTCTATCAGAACCTGGAATGACCTGAAAAGAAAATTTCTGGAGAAGTTCTTTCCAGTATCGAGAGCCGGAACAATTCGAAAGGAAATCAGTGGGATTCGACAGTACAGTGGAGAAAGCCTATATGAGTACTGGGAGAGGTTCAACCAGCTATGTGCGAGCTATCCACACCACCATATTTCCGACCAGTTGTTGCTGCAGTACTTCTACGAAGGGCTGTTGTTCATGGATCGGAGCATGTTAGATGCTGTAAGTGGAGGAGCACTTGTAGAAAAAACACCCGAAGAAGCAAAGGGCTTGATTTCTAAAATGGCAGCCAACTCGCAGCAGTTTGGGATAAGGGTAGACCATGCGCTGAAGAAGGTAAATGAGGTAGGAACATCTAGTCTTGAAGCTCAACTTTCTGAACTAACCTCTCTTGTTAGACAAGTGGCTTTGGGACAGGTTCAAAATTCTAGAGTTTGTGGCATTTGCTCTGTTCAAGGACACCTTACCGACTCGTGCCCACAATTGCAAGAGGATACAACACCTCAAGTGAATGCGGTAAGTGGGTTTGTTAACCAACCAAGAAGGTATGATCCCTATGCCAATCAATACAACCCTGGTTGGAGACATCACCCGAATTTGAGATATGGGCAGCCAAGTAATCAACAGCAGTACCCATCTGCCAGTTATAACAAACCAGCACCTCCACCAAAGAACCAAGCACCTAGCTCAGGTATGGCTTTAGAAGATATTGTAAAAGCTTTAGCCACTAACACTCAAATGTTTCAGCAGGAAACAAGGGCTAGCATCAAAGACTTGGGGAATCAAATTTCACAGCTGGCATCCTCGTTGAATAAAATTGAAGCTGAAAAAGGGAGGCTGCCATCTCAAGCTGAAATCAACCCAAGAGAGCACGCTAATGCCATAACCCTTAGAAGTGGCAAAGAGGTGCAAACCACCTCATAAAAAATGGCAGCACTTAAAAAGGAACAAAATAGCCTAAAACCATCAATTTCTGATGCACAAACTGAGGAGGTAAGCAACAAGCCAATTTTTCCAAAATCAAAAATTCTAATCCCACCTCCTTTTCCTGGCAGGTTGGCTAAATCAAAGAAAGAGGAGACCGAGCAGGAAATTCTTGAAACTCTTAGGAAGGTCGAAATCAACATACCCTTGCTGGATGCAATTAAGCAGGTGCCACGGTATGCCAAGTTTCTGAAGGAGTTGTGCACCAATAAAAAGAAGCTGAAGGTTGATGAGACAATCAAAGTTGGGGAGAATGTGTCAGCAATAATCCAAAGAAAGTTGCCTGAGAAGTGTAAGGACCCTGGTATGTTTACTATACCATGTGTAATAGGCAATTTTAATGTGAAAAAAGCTATGTTAGATTTGGGAGCCTCAATGAATGTCATGCCATATTCAATATATGCTTCTTTGAAACTTGGACCTTTGAATGAAACTAGTGTTGTGATGCAATTAGCTGATAAATCCAATGCCTATCCTAGGGGCATGGTTGA